>CM047811.1:33090872-33690872 GCA_026214975.1 Gentiana macrophylla
GAGGAAGTTTTGTACCTCGATGACCCTGTCTATGAATAAACCATCTTGGTGAGTCGAGCTAGCGACTATAAACTTAGAACTACTACCTATAACTATCCTTTTTGGTTTTCTTTTTAATAAAGTAGCATCGCCTATCACGGTTTTTCATCTCGCCATGCTCGAGTCTAAGTTCGGAATAAGCGAGGTTTTTTCCTTGATAGCCGTCATGTGAGTTTTTATCTAGGTTTACATCCTTTTTGGTCTTGTCCATGGCGTTATAAAATAAAAGTGGCTTGAAGCTGTTTTTAGATATCTATATCTAATTCTTGCGCCACATTATTTTATCACTTCCATAGACATGGTATTTGACGATTTAAGTGGAGCTTATGCCTTATACGAGGATGTGTCTGTCTCTCCACGCTGTGCGATGATTACTCCGATATTGTTCCACTTACTTGGGAGCCGTTTCGAGCTAAGTCTTTCATCTTGAACTCTCATTTATTTTTGTCATTGAGGACAATGCCATGTTTAAGTGGGGCGGGGGACTTAGCTATATATTGTGCTATATGTTGAAAAAGTCAAGAGGCAGGAATCTTGAGACAATATTGAGCCAAATTTAAAAATTTTATGGATAAATGCCAAGTTGTTTAACTCGTTGCCCTTAAACTTGTAAAGTTCTTATACTTAGAATTAATAGGAAATGAACCAAGTTGTGTGAGTGCGTGGTCATATTATACTTTTGCGATAAAGTGTTAGTAGACTTAAGGATATTCATGCCAACAATTGCAAGTAGTTAGGTGTTGTTCAATAACTCAATATATGAATCGCTTAGTACCGTATGAGTTATAATAATTGAAAGAAGTATGTGTACAACTGCGTAGATAATTGGTTATGAGGACCCGTGTACATTTGTTTGTCGATGTATCCCGATCTTCTAGCCAACAAAAGCGGAGTAATAAGCTTGGGGCGTACTGTGTTTTGACAATGTATTAAAACAACTTTGGGCTTGTAGTAAGTTACCAAAGTAGCCTCGCGCTTGTGGTGATATTCGATGCTAATATTTGATCTAAGATAGAGGATGCCCTAAAAGTTTTCCTTCTTGAGATTGATAGTATCTGAAAAATATGAAGATATGAAAAGAATATTCAACTCTTTAAGAGGCTTGAGTAGTACTCGGTCTCCAAGTCCAAAAACCACATAGATACGCTCTTGCTTATTGTTCTAGTGCTTTAAAAATTGAGAGGCATAAGAAGTATGAATCTTGATGTTGGTGAATTTAGATATTAAGTGCATAAACTCTAATCTTGCTACATTTATATAAAACCAATGCACATGCACACAATCACTTCGATTCATAGCGAGTAATGAATAATGCTTATCTTATGAGCATGGTGGTATGAGTTGACTCGGGTTTCTTGTGTAAGTATGAGTTGACCACGAAAAATGTTGTCTTGAGGAATAACTTGTTAATGCTTTGTTGGAATGAAGCAAAGTTTAAGTGGGGGCATTTTGATGGCGATTAAAATATACATGTTTATGTCATCAATTCTAACCTTAAATCGGAGTTAATTATATATATTTCATGTTTATTCACGTGTTTATATTTATTATTTAATGATAAGTGATTATTAATATGATAATTGGTATTTAGCTATTTTATTATAAAAGAGCAATTAATTGTGTGATAAATGCTGATTTTGCGATCATGATAAATCGGAAGATAATTATCATACAATCGGAGATCTCAAGATAAAGAGAAAAAATCGGAGCATTAAAGAAAAGATAAATCGAGATCAATTCAAAAGCATGGAGTGGGGAACAAGTCAGACGAACCGAGTGTGAAAGCAGCGTAAAGAGGAGGCTCGGTCGACCGAGCCATGCTATTCGATCGACCGGCGTGTAGGTTCGGTCACCCGAGGCCTAATGTGATAAATGCATGTCAATCTTACGGATTCTCCTATGTAAACTTCAACTCCTATATAAGCGTGATTCTGAAATGAGAACACACACCACTACAACACAAAACAATTCATACAATTTTAGTTTTAAGTTTTATTTCTTTATGTTCGTTCATTGTGGATTAGTGGGATTCTCCGATTAGGGGCGCATTAAAGAGTGGGAGTCACTCTCGTCTTGAGGGTATGACTATTCAATTATGCAATCTTTATTCGTAGATCTGTTATATTTTATTATGGAGTAGTTTTTCTTGTATTGATTGCGTGATGTAGATTTATTCTGAACCCATGTGTTTAGGTTAGAAGCGTTAAAAGTAATCATGATTTGTTCCGACCACGAAGCGTGTTCGGTCGACTGGAAACGTGTCACTCGGTCGCCCGAGTCTTTGTCGTTCGATCGACCGAGCCTGGCAATTTGTAGGGCAATATCATGATCGGCTTCGACTTCGTCGATTCTCTGAATTGGAATTAACACGAGTAATTAAACTGATCAACTTAGTTATTAGTCATCATAATTTAACATGAAACCTAAAAGTGATTGTTACTTAGGATATAGATTGAATCGGCATCTAAAAGTGCGCCTTACCCTAGGAATGTTGCTTAGATGAGGTTACGGTTTATACCGGCATCCCTAGTCTCGTAATTGTGCGAGAAGTTATATGAGATGGAGGCATTAAAAAGCGAAGTCACGTAATGGAGGCACGATGATTTAGAGGCCTAATTGGAACTAAATCTACCTTGGGGATGACTCCCGTAGTCATAATAATTAATCTTTAACGTTCGTTTTGTCTCGTTATCATCCTAATTCACATGGGAAGTTAAAATCTACTAGCGTAATCAATACTATTTGTCTAGATAATATCAAGCGTATTATCCGTGTTTTAGTAGTCTTTTAGTTTGTCTTTGTGGTCTTTTGTGTCTTGTGGTTGTCACTATTTTATTTTACGCATTTAGTTGGTCGTGAGACCGCCACTTTCAATTTAGTTCTAATAGGATAAAGTCGTGTTTTATTTGTGCCGAGTCTCGTGGGATCGAGCCTCGACTCTATCTCAGGCTGTACTACAATTGAACTGGTTCTCTTGCTAGTGAGTTAGTAGGCATCGAGTTAATAGTTTAACTTGACCACGTCATCAAGTTTTTGGCGCCGTTGCGAGGGACTCGAGTCATTAAATTAAGATATAGCTTATTTTGTTAGAACTGGATTAAGTAAATATTTTGTGAATAAGAGTACACGTAAATCAAGCGATTAATAAGTAAAAAATAAAAATAAAAATTGTTCGGTCGACCCGAGCAGTAGCTCTCGATCGACCGAGAATTAGTTTTCTTTTTCTGTTTACGTGACGGTTTACAATATTACCTTACTGTTTTATTTACGTTTTCTTTTCTCAAACTTATTTAGTCTGTTTTATTTAGTTAGTTAAAGGCCTAGCCTTTACTAGTGATTAATTGTTTTATTGTTGTTTATTATTTTATAATGCGCTACTCGGAAATCGAAGGAACCGCTTGAACCTTATAATCTGAGATAGAAAAATTTGCGAGAAGGAATAGGAAGTTAGCTAGGGGCGGCTAAGCAAGGAGAAGAGGATCGAATCTTGAGGAAGCGAGCAAGGAGTGGAAGAAGGACATACAACCGATCATTACGAACATTACGAATCTGAAAGCGGAAATGGAAGGCATTGAACAATCCAAACCAGTACCTAATCTGTTATTAATCCTGTTATCAATAATGCCAATAATGTGAATGCAAATGCTAATAATGAGAACCAAGCCCTAGTTCAAGGAGCGGCGCACTTTGCAAAGTTATGCAACGCCTACTATTGAACAATTCATTCCCGCTTGTCGTAGCACCGCATGAATCTTTGGAAGTCTATCACCCTAGGCCTAATGTAATTCAAATGGTGACCAATTATTCTACTTTTCATGGAGTCCAAAGCGAGGATCCTGGTGTTCACGTGGCGAATTTCTTGGAAATCGTTAGTCTTGTGAAACGAGAATTAATCCCGGAGGGTAACATTAAATCTTAAGCTTTTCCCTTTCACTTTGAAAGATAAAGCTAAGCAATGGCTTCTCTCTTTAAATTGGATCTATTACTACTTGGGAACAATTGTTGCAAAAGTTCATGAATAAGGAAGGGCTTTCTCTTTCCTTTTTGGTGGATAAGGAAGGGCTTTATCATTCCACTGTGCTTTGATTCTTTATCGCCTCATCCTCCTATCCTTCCATCTCACAAACTTTTCTTCCTTTTTTCTTAGTCGAGAGTCTGACCTCCACGACTCTCCTTCCTTTCCTCTTCATCGAGAATCATTGTAAGCCTTCCGAAGAATTGTCACTTTGAGCTCCTCCTCATCGTTGCTTTCTTGGCATGTGATTCTGATTTCCCCTCTGAACTTATGGCGTCGGGAGGGGCTACTCGTTCCGACATCTTGCCGGGTCCAGCCTTCTTACCACTTCTCAAAGTTACTTCGTTCAACTCCTCTTCTTGCCCATACTCCCATTTTGAGGTGTAATGGCGGTGCAAACATTCACATCGACTTTGATTTCTCTCGGTATAACTCGGAAGTTTACCGTGAGTCTGCAACTTCTTTGATGCGCCATTTGACCAACTTGTCTCTCAATTGCTTTAACACTAGTAGGCGAGTCTTCACCATGTCTACCCACTCATCGAATTTGTGTTGAGGACACGTGAGGTGGTATGATTATTGTTACGAGTTTGATTCCAGCCACCTTGAGGCCTTTGGGAGTTACGAGCGGCCTTTGATAGTTCGAGTTGTAAAATTGAATTTGAAGGGCCAGGTGGTAACTTGGCTTGATTGAAGTTTTGTCTTTGAAATCTGAGTAGTTACGGCTTTGATTGAAGTTTGGAAGGGTTGGTTTTGATTATCCATTAAATTTACTTCTTCCGTCATCTCCGTTCCTACTGCATTCCAAGATCGGAAAATTTGCGTTTGAAGATTGGCGGTGCTTGCTTATCAATTCCATCCCGAGCAACCAACGACTTTGTATCAGGATTGCTTGCAGTACCTTCTTTCTTAACAATATTGGTCTTCTTAGGAGTCGACCACATATTGTTCTTGGTGATGGTCTCAGCCACTCTGTAGTCAGTCTCATCACCTCCCCCTAAGAAGGATCCATGGGCTGTGGAGTCAAGATAGTCTCTATTAGGTTGAGAGACTCCTCTGTAAAATAGTTCCAACAACTCATGTCTATCATATCCGTGATTGGGGCACTTCCTCATCAACAGATTTAATCTCTCCCAAGCCTTGCCAGCGGTCTCATCCTCAATCTGCTCAAGCGTAGCTATTTCCCGTTTCATTTCCATAATCTTGCATGGTGAAACCCACTTAAAGCGAAGGCTCTTTTGACATCATTCCATGTATGGAGGAATGATGTGCTAACGACTTAAACCATCTGCTTGCTTCACCTTTTAAAGCAAAGGAAATAGCTTCAACTTGACTATCTCGGAATCAACACCAGGATAATGGCACCTTCCACATTTATGCGAATGTGGACAAGAAGTCGTGCGGGTCTTCTTGGCGATGCCATGGAAAGAGCTATTTTGGACTAGTGCAACTACTCCGTTCTTTAGATCAAAGTTCACTCCTCCCGTATCGGGAGGGCGAATAGAATCTATGCCCCTCGAGAAAATCTTGGTTTAGATATGGAGTGTAGGGGTCTGGTTCAAGCGATTAAAATTTGGTTTTAGGCGGAATTGTTGAAGTTGTTGATTTATGCCCGACTTGCTTGATTCTGCTTTATTCTTCTTGAGAGCTTGCATTTGTTGAAGGAGTAAATTTAAGCGAGCTTGGGGTCGGGGATTTGGAATTGGTGGATCTTGATCCGCCATTTTGTCAAATCGAGGAGAAGCCTTCTTCTAAGGATAGATCGTTCGGGCTCGGGATCAAAGATCGAAGTCCTTCTTACTTCGTTTGCATAAACCGGAAGAAAGGAAAGGAAGAAATCAACCCTTTGGGGTTGATTAGAAACGAGTTTAGAAAAGATTAGATGGTTTAGAGGAGAAAAGAGAAGAAAAGAGAAGAAAAGAAAAAGTGATGATTGAGCAGGTGAGCGGGCGTCGGTGTTAGTGGACGTTCGTTGAAGCGAGCGCTTCGTTGATTGAATGAGCGTTAGTTCGAGAGGCGAGAATTGAGGTGGGCCAGGCGTTCAAGTTGTTGAGCATTCGTTCAAATCTGAAAACCTAAAAACTAAGGTTACGAGAAATTAAAAGCGAGATAAAAAATAAAAGCGAAAAAAGACTTATGGAAATAAAATCAAACAAATCTATAATTACACGAAGCAGATCTAAGCTATATAAAAAAAAGTAAGGAAATAATTGAAAGAAAATCAAATAAAATAAAAGCGATAATAAATGTAATCCTAAAATTAAGCGAAATGGAAAAAAACCTACCTACGAAAAGTTTAAAAACAAGAAAAACACTAAGGCGGTAAAAAAATAACGTGTTGAAATCTTCTAGGGCCAAAATGGAGAGGAAAACAGTGGATTTTGACCTCAGCGCACTGAGCGGCCTCGGCGTTCACCCGTCGTCGGCGTCGGGCGAGCTTTCGAATTGGGGTCTGCGTTCCAAGCGGACACTCGAGCGAAAGTTCACGGCAAAATACTAATGCGTGCTAAAAGCGATCCCTTTTGACTCGAGAAAATTGTCCTAAATAGAATCCGACAACCGTTACCGACTCCCGACAGCGGCGCCAAAAACTTGTTCGGTAAAAACTAGTTTTATAATTTATAAACCGAAACACCCCAAGTATAAGGATCGTAGTATAGGGTGTTTCACGGGTGCGAAATCTGAAAGTGGAATGTTTATCAGTTCAAATATAAATCTATATCAATTATGTCACAATTATGTATCTAAACTAAAGTGAAACTAACTAAAACCTAAACCTAAAATTGAAACTAAAGCAGGAATTAAAAACAAGCGAAAAATAATAAAAAACGACAATTCGGACGGCGTTCACTAAAGTGAGCAGCGTCAAAACTAAACCTAATGGGCGGGCGTGCGCTGTGCGGACGGCGTCTAACTCTGGCCAAGCGAAAAATTGCGAGAAAAAGCAGAGGAAACTAGGGTTTATAAAACTAAAACTTAAACTAACTTAATCTAAGCGGCAGATTAAACAATTAAGGAAAACACGACAAAGCGACTAGATTCCACCTATCAACCAACAATCCCAACTAGATGGTGATTAAAAGACATAGTTTTTAGTAGTGATTTATTCACGAATTCAATTAAATATCTTCAACCAAATTCTAGGGTTTCGTTTATCTTTTTCAAGTAAACTAAACATGCAATCAAAAGCAGGATCACGAGATCGTTTCCAAACTCTTACTCAACTAAACATGCCTAATCTCTTATAACATGATTAGATGCATCACTTGAGCGGAAAGAACTCAAATAAGCAGACTTTATTAAATTTATTCAAGCATAAAGATAGATAAATAGATCGTTTCATAGAATTGATAATTCAACAAAACATGGCAATGTAAAGCAGCGTTAAAAGTGATGAAAAACTAGATCTTAAACTCACTAAACATAAAGCATCGAACTCTCTGGTTGGTTGCGTTGTTGATGAAACTTCCTCCGTCGACTCAACTTTGCAAGGCTTTTAGCCAACAATCATGTTGAAGATGATTGTTGGGTTGGAAAGTTCATCTCTACATGGAATTAGGGTTACGGCCGTAGCTTTTTGGTGTGGAAGTGAGATCTCAATTATGTGGTATGAATTAGGGTTAAGAGAATTTCTTTGCTATATATAGAGTTTTAAGTCGGTTATGACTAAGTCGGCAGCGGGCGCTCGTCTGGTGGATCTTGACTTTGCTCTGAGGCGTCCGTCCATCTTTGCGTCCAAACTCTCTGTATGTGATTTCCTCTCACAGGCGCTCGTCCATGAAATCAAACGCCCGTCGATGGGCGGATGCGAACGCTTCAGTGGGCTGCTTTGAGTCGGATTTCATCATCTTTATCAATTTCTTCAAGCCAACTCCAACTCTATCTCTTATAATTCGACTTGAGCTTCATTTATCCTCATTATAGCACTCGAAAATCAACACCTACATGATAAATAAACAATGCAAAAATGTAATAAAATCCAAATAATAATAATTCCATTAAATCAACACTTAAAATCATCAATTTTGCATACAACCCTCTTAAAATCATCTTTACTCAATATTTACACTTAAACCCTTAATTCTTATGTAAATTATGCAAATGTGGGGAAAATAATAATGAAATAAACCTTTAATAATCATATAAATATGGCCTTAACACTTTACTTGTAGTACAAGAAAGTAATTCAATTCTCATCATGCTCATCTGAAATTTGCTTTTCATTAAGTTTGCAAATTTCTCACATAGCTTCTCATCTTCTAATCCAAATATAATGTCATCAACATAGATTTGGACTAACAAGGTGCTTGTTCCTTCCTCTATCTTGAAGAGAGTCTTATCAATTGTTCATGTTGAATCCTTTGTTGATCAATAATTGTGATAGTGTCTCATACCAGGATCTGGGTGCCTTTTTGAGTCCATAAAGTGCCTTTTTGAGCTTGTATACTTTATCTTCTTTCCCTTTGAGTTGAAAACCAGGAGGTTGTTCCATATATACTTCTTCTTCCAAAAGTTCATCAGAAATGCACTCTTGACATCCATTTAAGTAAACTTTGAAGTCTCTGTGAGTTTGCAAAGGCTAGAAAGAGTTTGATTGCTTCAATCTTGCTCTTTGGGGAAAGGTTTCATCATAATCTATTCATACAGCTTGAGTAGCCGTTTGCAATTAGCCTTGCTTTGTTTACGACAACTATCCCTTGTTCATCCATCTTATTTACGAATACCCATTTTGTTTCAATGATGTTGGCAATGTCTAGTCATCAACAAGTTCCATGACCTCATTTCTTTCAAATTCCTTTAGTTCTTCTTGCATGGTTGTAATCCAATCAACATCTTGGATTGTATCATCTATTGTTTTGGGTTCCACTTGTGATAGAAAAATGTTAGCATATTCTCCATTTGTCTTACAGTTCGACTCAGTGTGAATCTCTCCAATGACTTGATCTTGGGATGGTCTCTTGCGCGAATTGAGTCGAGGTTGAAGTTGCTCTTGACTTGGTGCTTCCACAACCGGTTTGTGTATCGACTTCATGTTCTTGTGTTGGTGTCTCTTGTAGTGTGTTGATTGGTGACTCATCTTGATTTCCAAAATTGTGATTTAGAATGGTAGGCTGATCTTTGTTGTATTCATATAAACACATCTTTGACACCTTAACTTCTTCTTCAAGTTCTTGAAAGGTTTCACCATTTGTGTTTGGTTCACAAAGACAACATGAATTAATTCTTCAATCACCAAAGTTCTTTTGTTGAGTACTCTGAAAGCTTTGCTAGTGTCTGAGTATCCCATAAAGATTGCTTCATCAACTTTTTCATCAAAAGTATGCAGCTGATTCCTGTTCAAAACAAAACATTTAGATCCAAACATATGCAAATGTGAGATGTTAGGTTTTCTTCCATTCCATATTTCATATGGAGTTTTTTTCCATGATGTTTGTTGATGATTGATCTGTTTTGAGTATAGCATGTTGTATTCACTGCTTGAGACCAAAATCTCTTTGTAAGAAAGCTTATGCAGTCATTGTTCTGACTGCTTCTTTGAGTGTCCTGTTTCTTCTTTTTGCTACACCATTTTGTTGTGGAGTCCCTGCTGCTGATAATTGATGCAGTACTCCATTTTCTTCACAATAGGTTAATCTAATTTCATTTAGAAACTTTGTGCCTCTATCGGATCTGATCTTGATGATCTTCAGTTCCTTTTCATTTTGAATTCTTCTTAACAAATCCGGCAATTTTTTGAGTGTTTCTCTTTTCTTGTTCATGAATATGGTCTAGGTGAATTGGAAAATTCATCCACCACTACTAGAGTGTATTTCTTTCCACTTACACTGACTGGTGTGACTGGTCCAAAAAGATCCATATGCAATAGATGTAAGATTCTTGTTTTTCATTGATAGGGCTTTGACTTGAAAGAGCTTTTGATTTGCATCCTTTATTGACATGCATCTGGTAAGCCTTCAACTAACTTGTTCTTTGACAGTGTGTTGATGGTTTTAAAGTAGAGATGATTCAATCTCCTATGCCAAATCCAGCTGGTTGATAGTTTATTTTTGACAAGCAAACATGTTTCTACTCTTGCTGTCTTCCAATCTACTACATACATGTTATCTTCTCTTCTACCAGCAAGTACAATTGTGTTGGATTGGTTGTGAATCACATTGCATCCTTCCTTGTTGAAGTGCACATAGTAGCTTTTGTCACAGAATTGACTAATACTTAGCAAATTGAAGTTTAGTCCTTTAACATAGGCTACATTTTGTATCTTCATCTTGTTTTTAGCATTATGCCTTCCCTTAATTTTGCACAGGTTTTATTTACCACCAAATGTTACTTTGGGTCCTTCAAAAGCTTTGAAATAATTCAACCATCTCTTATTCCCTGTAAAGTGTCTGGAACACCCACTATCTATGTACCAGACATCCTACAAAACAAGTTAAGTATGCTTAGGTACCCAACACTGTTTGGGTCCATGCCTGTTAGCATTCAAACCTCCTACTCAAAGTGTATCAAAGGATCTTCTTTTTAGATAATTGAAGTCATCAACTTCATATGTATAAGGCATGGCGAGAATAGCTTCTAATATTTCTACTAAAGGTATTACGATACTTTTCTCAACTTTTTGGTGCATTTGCATCCTTTTCACTCTCGATATCTGGGAGGAAACTTGTTTTCATGTTGCTTCTTGTGTCTGGAATGTGCCTTGGTTGATTTTCATAAGCACAAAATCGTAGCATGAAATGGTTTCTTATTGTATTTTGGGGTGCAACATTCCAACCATAGTCTTCCACTTACCTTTAAAAATCCTTTGCCTTTACTTGGCTTTGGATTGATGATTTGTTTCTTTGTTTCACTACACAAGGTTTTGACTTCATCGATACAAGATGAGTGGTTGAAACTATAGTGCATCTTTTACGAGTTTTGGTCGATCTTGGTCTGGATTGAAATTATGTTCTCCATTGTTTCTATTTTCATCACATTGTTGTAGCCAAGACCAGATCTGGATCCAAACCTTTTTGGGGGTTTGTAAGCTTGTGTACTAGGTGGTGCAATGGAGATCTTAACTAGTAGGGAGGTTTTCTCAGCTGGTCTTTCAACACGGTTATGTATACATTGTTTGTTGATCAGGTGAGTTTACTTCCTTACTTGTTTGTTCATCTTTTAGTTCATCCAGTTCTTTTTTTAGCCTTTTATTTTCCTCTCTTAGATTCTTACACTCTTGTTCCAAAATTTCATGAGTCATCTCAATTTTTTCAAATTTACTCATGAGATTTTGGATTAGGTTTGCAGAATCTAATGGGAGAATAGAAGATTGTGCAGTGTCAGATGCGGATGCTCTTGATGATGAATATGAACTAGAAGTTACCTCTGTTTCATTTGATTATTTAGCCATAAGGCATAAGTAAGCCTTTTCATTGTCTGAGCTGTTAGCTTCATCATCATCAGAATCATTTTAAGATGATTTTTCATTCTTTTCACTGCTAGTTTCAGCTTTGAGTGCCTTCTTACACTTTCTCTTTTCAATTGTCTTGTACTTCTTCTTATCCTCATCTTTATCTTTTTTGTCAGGGCAATCAGCCTTGAAATGACCTTTCTTCTTACAATTGAAGCATCTGTATTCATCATCCTTTTTCTTCATGTCTTTGCTTGACCTTGACTTCTTGTTTGATGATGAACCTCCTTTGAATTGCTTCTTCTTGCTAAACCTGTCAAAACATTCAACCAGTAAAGCTACCTGTTCCTTCAGCTCCTGTGTATCTTTTCCATTTGCATCAGCTATTTTGCTTTGCTGTGGTGCTACCAGTGCATTGGCCTTGTGTGTCTCTGCTAGTGTACTGTCTTCACCATTCAACTCAAATTCATGAGCCTTTAATTAAGACATCAGAGTTAAGGTTTCAGTGTTTGCAAGATTTGTTGTCCTCTCGATTCTTGATGTGATGATCTTCCCTCTCGAGTAAGCCTCTCAAGATTTTTAGCGAGACTTCATACAGTGGATATGTGTGTCCAAGCTCTGCGATTCAGCGATGATGCTTGAAAATCTATTGTCCATTAGATCAATGGATTCACGAGTCTTCATTTTGAAGTTCTCAAATTTACATTTTACAGAGATAATTTGTTTTCTTCTTCTTACGATCCTTCATTAATCAATATTTGTCCTACATCTCCTTTGCTGTTTTGCTATCTTTGATCCTCATGAACATATTACTGTCCAGAGTCTTCAAGATCATGTCTTTTGCAACAAAGTCTAGATTTGCTCTTCTCCTGTCATCCTTGGTCAATCTTTCTTGAGTTTATCTATTTCTTTTCATTGATGCTGCTCATGTGGTTATCACGATTGTGATCTTGAATGAGCCATCACTTATTACATCCGACATCTCCTCATGAGTTCTTTGCAAGATGAACAACATCCTTATTTTAAATTCATCAAAATTATTAACATTGAATATAGGTACAAATAAGTACAAATAAGAGAAATATATAGAAAACACAATTTTGAAAACTACTTTGTAAATATGTGATCTATAAAATTAAATGTTAATTTTATTTTAGATTAAGTCATATAATTAATTAAAAGTTATTTAATTATTTGATGTGATTAAATAAAGGCATAAGTTGTTAAAAATTAGAATTTAATCTTTTTCATAAGATAAAATTGTATGGATTAGATGTGTAGATATAATGTGATTATATGGATCGATTGATCATGGACTCGACTAATAGGATATATGAGAATGTTTTCTTTTGTTTGTTTTCTTTCAAAGTTGTCTGGGCCGTTATGAAGAGCGTGACCTTGTTTACTTTTGCATTTATCCCGTTCCGTTAGCTCCTCCCCGTGTGCGTGGGTGTAATTATTATTAGATAGATTATTATGTAACAAGAATGGAGCAAGAAGTTGAAGACCAAAGAGATAAAGAACCCATTGGTGTACAACAATAAAGATCCTATTGGAGGTTCTTTGTTACCATTTAGATTGTGACCAGCGGTTTAAATCGAGTTTGTATTGAGAACCGGACCTAGGAAAAGTCCATGATCATACCGGTTATTTTGTGCGCGGAATGTTGTGTATGTTTTACTTTATATGATATCGTAGTAATATTCACATAGTAGATGAGACCATAATTAAACAAAATTAATTAAGTGAATTAATTTAAAATTATTCCCATATCAAAAATCAAGTTGTAATTGCCTCCCCATATTATAACGACAGTGAAGAGCCCTTGTTCGGACCCAACTCGCCAGCCAAAGCGGGGGTTAACCTACCTCAGTGTATAAATGCGTTATCGAGATATGATCATAAGAGATCTCACAAATTTTGGGGTTAAGATTAGACTAAAATTATCTCGGCCACCAGCCAAAGCGGGGTCGTTTGGATATTAGAGGCAAGGGTTTGACTATTTTCATAATATGAAAAATTGTCAAAGTTGACTAGTCAAACAACAAGAGTCATATAAGATATGATCGACAAAATGTTGTCCACCTGTTAAATTATTTTCGGCCCATCAGCCAAAGTTGGGGGTCGAGGTAGTTCAATGGGATCTTGCCCACTAAAGAAAAATTATTTTCTCGAAAGCCAAACTGGGAACAGTTGGCTAGTGGGAGTAAAACCTTATAAAATTTTAAAGTGCAAATTTAGGGTTTTAATGCATGAGCTTTAACTTATTCTATCTTTATTTATTGTTGTAGAAAAATGTCAAACAAATTGAACCTTCGTTTTATCATCGATAATAAAGCAGCGAAACTAATTTTCTCGATTGGGAAAGAAACCTCAAAATCGTTTTGAGGCACGAGAATGATTGGCTATGTCTTGGGCGAGGCCCTACCGGAAAAGCCAGCCGAGGAGTTATTGCGGATCTTTGTCGAGAAGTATAACAAGCATTGTTACGATAAAATGCGATGCTACATGTATCATGCTTGCTTCTATGACACAGATTGCGAAAGCTTGACATGAGTCTATGGGCGCCTACTCAATCATGGTTCACTAAAGGAGTTCTATGCCTCTTAGTCTACTTTGAGAGTGCGAGGTCTCAAAGGCCTGTTTAGATGTAAGATGACATGCAGGACTCTTTGTGGGGTCACATGTGCTTAAAATGATCGGGTACATAGAGAGGCTTGGGAAGGCTGGGCCATAAGTTGGAATGAGAATGGAGTATTGACTTGATTCTACAATCTCTACCTTATTCATTCTCGTAGTTCGTGACGAATTATCACATGAACAAGATAGATTGCTCCCTTGCGGAGTTATTGAACATGTTGAAAGCTACTTGAGGTCCTTTGTAGGGAAGGAAAGCAAGTGTTCTTTGGTCATTTCAAGCAAGTGCAAGGCAAAAGCCCAGAAAAAGTCCAAGAAGGCGAAGGCTACACCTAAGACAACGCTTAAGATAGGAAAAGACAAATCCAAGGATGCTTGCTTCCATTGCGGTGAGACCGGACATTGGAGGAGAAACTGCAAAGGCTTCTTGAGTACCAAGAAGAAGCATTCGGATGCTTCGACTTCAGGTATATTTATGATTGAGATCAATATTGCTTCTTCTAAGTCTAACCACTGGGTATCAGATACTGGTTGTGGTTCTCATATTTGTACGAATATGCAGGCTTTAAGAAGAACTAGAGAGCTAAGAAAAGGAGAGGTGGACCTACTGGCGTTGGGAATGGAGCAAGTGTTCTTTGCACTAGCCGTAGGAGTTTATTTTCTTCGTTGCCCGATAGGCTAGTACTTGCATTAATAAGCGCAATTTTGTTCTGCTCTTCACGAAGAGTATTATTTCTATTTCCGCATTAGATGTTGATGGATTTTTATTTACGTTTGAGAATAAATGTTGTTCTTTTTCACGTGATAGAATTTTTATGAGTGCTTGGCATACTTAGTGACGATCACGGGATTTCACCCTCCACGTGGAATAATCGATTGGTCCAGTGGCATGTAGAAAAGTCTATGTTAGCTATACACATCGGGTCGAATCTGAGACCTATCGGTGAAGACCCGCGACAACCGGCCCGATTCGCGATTGTCCCACCTCGATCGCCCATATCGGTATGCATCGAGTCGAGACCAAGGCCTCGGCCAGATTCCTTGGCCCACTATCCAGCAGGTAACTTGGACAAGGGGGCAAGGCCCATTGAAGGGTATTTATGTCAATAGACCAAACCGCCCTATGTTTAGGGCAGAAAAAAGACATGTGCCTATAAATACATCATTCCGAGGAAACACGTAAGGCTTGATTCTGGATATTACCACGAGATACATAGTCAATCCAAGATACATTCTTGGACTCGCCATAAAATATCAAAAGCGCCATCTTTATTACATTTCTAGCCATTCGATCCTTTCTGACTCATCCTTAGATTACCGTGGCCTGTTAATGCGGTTGTGCATTATTTAGCATCATCATTTGGTGCTAGAAGGAGTGTTTTCTACCGGTGAGTTGGTAAAGATATCGCGATGGCTCCACCGAGGAAGAAACCAGCGAGCGGCAGAACCCGCGGTCGAAGAGCACACGGACATAGATCAGGCGAGGGTTCAAGTCCAAAAGTCCCCACTAGATCTAGACCCTTGATTGCGAGCCACAAAGACCTCAACTTCCACCTAGGCGCAAGACATGGCGGATCACTAAGCGTCTTTAGATGAAGGCATGCAAAAAAGTGGTGGCCTCGGCGTTCATAGGTAAGGAATTTGTAACACCCACACAGAGCGCTGTTAGACCCAGCTATGTCGAAAGGAGATTGAGAATGCCAGGGGAAGAGGCATGTCGATCCTCAATAAGAGCATGAGGATGAAGTAAAAATCGGCGTAACCAAGAAGCGTCATGGACACAGCAACAACGGCGGTCGAGGGCGATATTGAAATGAGTTCAATCGCATCGTGGGAAGGAACATGTCACGAGTGGCTCGAGTCTCCATTTAGCCCGAGATATAAATATATCGATGCCGAGTCGTTTAAGCCACGAAGTTGGAACCTTATGATGGTACTACGGACCCGAGACCATCTATATCGGTATATATCATTGATGAGATTGATAAATGCCAGCGGCGCCATGAAGTGTCGTGCATTCGATACCTTGCTTACGGGTCGAGCTCGGGAGTGGTTTCATAAGCTACGGCCAGGGTCGATCTCAAGTTATAAAATTCAGCTTTGGAACAAATTGTGGGGCTAGGTAATTTACTCGAAAAACTAAAGGCCAAAAGCGATGGAGATCACACAAGGCCGGATGCATTATGTAACTATCTTGTGACTGGTGAGGGCTATACAACTTAGAGGGATCGATGGTCAAGCGTACCCAATGTAGAGACTGATTGTTCTCAAAGTCGGGAAGGAAATAACATTTATATTGTGCAATGTCAATAGAGGTAACTAATTCACGAGTCTCAAAACCCAAGGCATCATTGAATTCACAAAGGGAAAACCTATGACACATGTTCATTAATCGAAAATGAATCACGTTTGCAGTGTTGGAAAAGCAAACAACCGAAATACTACACGTATCATAAATACCCACAAAGTCTTCCTAATGGCACGCAATGGAATTAATGAGGCAGCCCCAACGAAATCAAATCACAAATAAAGCAAAACGAAAACACAAAAAAATCAACACCACAATTTTAACGTGGAAAACCCCTCTCGATGTGAGAGAGTAAAAACCACGAGGCCGAGGCCCACCAGAACTCCACTAATCAGCAAAGATGAAATAAAAGTGTTTCAAACACATCAACCAACTGAACTACACCAAAGCATCAGCTAAGAATGCAAAATACAAGAGTTGTTGAAAAATATCCCGAAAACAGCGAAGCATAGCGATCAGTCGCGGACGATTTCGAAAAAATTGGTATTGTAACAAACTCTAAAGAGGTGAAAAGCCGATAAAATGGTTGATGCTTTATTGGTTAAAGAATCTTCCACCATTGATTGAAGAAGAATGAGAAGAAAAAAAAGCTCAAAATTTAGTGCCGATCGGAGTCCGTTTGATGCCCGATCGTTGCAGGAAAGAGACTACTGCAACACCAAAAATCTTGTGAATTTTTTCACCTTTTTGCCTCTCTTTTTATTGTGAGGATTAGAAAAGATTAGGGAAAAATAACCTAGCTTGTTCCATTAAATAATACTTGACATATTTTTTTTTCCCATATTTGTTTTCTATTATTTAGTAGACTCCACAAATGAGTGATCCACCCAACAAATCTCCCTCATGAAATTGTGGAGGAATTCGTCATTCCCAAAATAGAGCGACATAACTCAAGGTTCTATCTTGTCAATGCCTTTTTCAAAATATCGAACCATTGTCATCCGTGTGCACTTTTTCAAGTGCTAGCAACTTCAACTCCAACACATTCGAATCAATGATAACGAACATCAATGTGCTTGGTCCTAGAATGAAAAGTTGCATTCTTAACAAGATGAATAGCACTTTGGCTATCTTAAAGAAACACATATTGATCTTGCTTCAAACCAAGCTCTCGGAGAAACTTCATCATCCACAACAACTCTTTTCATGCTTTAGTTGCTGCAATATACTTAGCTTCAGTAGTTGAAAGTGCAACATATTTTTGCAACCTCGATTGCCATGACACAACTCCCCCAAAATTTAACCAAATATCCTGAAGTAGACTTGTAAGAATCAATATCTGCAGCCATTTCAGAATCAGTTAAACCAACTAACACGGATTTTTCACCACCAAAAGTATGGCATAAATCCGTAGTACCCCTGAGATATCTCATAATCCATTTCACGACAATCAATGCTCTCTACCATTATTAGAAAGCAGTGACATTTCCAATTGTATAAGCTATATGCAGTATACTACATACCATGGCCTACATCAAACTACCCCTTCTTGAAGCATCACGGGCTCTTACGCATATTTTCCTTTTAATCATCGCTAGAAGGACAGCATTTTGATACTCAACTTGAAATGAGATGCAAGTGGACTGGACACTGCTTTGGCATCACTCATGATAAATCTCTCAAGCACCTTCTTTATGTACTTCTCTTATGACAAATAAATTTCCCTAGCCTTTCTGTCATGAGTAATCTGCATCCCTAAAATATGCTTTGCGTGGCCCAAGTCTTTCATGGAAAAAGACTTGCTCAACTGCTGCTTCAACCTGTCAATCCTTGAAGCATTCTTGCCAACAATCAAAATATCATCAACATAAAGTAAAGAATGATAAAATCCTCCTCACGAGAATACATTTAATAAACACGCCATGATCTGAAGTAGTCTTCCGGTAACCTACTCCTTCATGTGGACTCAAATTTCTTATACCCTTTGTCTGGCGCTTGCTTCAACCTATAACGACTCTTCTTCAACTTACACACAAGATCCTCTTTTCCTTTCACACGAAAACCCTTTGGCTGCTCCATGTAGATGTCTTCTTCCAAATCACCATGAAGAAAAATTTGTTTTAACATCCATCTACTCAACCTCAAAATCAAGACTATTTGCCATGCCATGAGCAGATCCGGATAGAAGAAATTTTAAAACAAGAGAAAATCTCACCAATATCAATGCCCTTTCTCTAACAAAACCTTTGACTACTAATCTTGCTTTATCTTGAGGTGTAGAATTACCGTATTTGTTCTTAATTCTTAAGACCCACTTATTCTTCAAAGCTTTCTTCCCTTTAGGCAATTTCACCAACTCATATGTGTGATTGTCATGCAAAGACTCCTTCTCGTATTACATAGCATCAAGCCATTTTGTCTTTATGTTCATCATCCATGGCCTCCTCAAAACATTCAGGCTCTCCACTGTCGGCGACAAAACATACTCGACCCTTTGGATATCTAGTAGAATGGTGGCTCTCTCTGAGTAGATCTCTAGGAATAGCGGTGGAGCATCATCAGTCTTGGTTCATCAATCATCATCGTCAATGTTCTAATCAATATCAACTGCATCATCCTACTGATTACCCTGGTCATCAACTGCACCATGCTCCTTTATAGGTGTAGGAGAAATTGTCTCCAAGCCAGCTGAACCATCACTATCCTGAGGTGTTGAACTCTGATTTTTATCAAAATCCTACAAAGTCTCATTCTTTGCAAACACAACATCTTGGCTTCTAATCGCTTTCTTGTCAACATGATCATAAAATTTGTACCCAAACTCATCTTGACCATAACCCAGAAAAATACATTGTTTAGTCTTAGCATCAAGCTTAGACCTCTCATCTTTAGGAATGTGAACATAAGCTTTACAACCTAAAACTCGTAAATAATGGTAAGATACATCTTTACCTGACCATACCTTCTGAGGTATATCATTCTGGAACACATGGAGACAGATTTAGTACATGAACCATTGTACTCAAAGCTTCACCCCAAAAGGACTTAGGCAATCCAGCTTGTGAAAGCAAACATCTAACTCTCTCAAATAATGTTCTATTTATCCTCTCCACCAAGACCTTCAACTGCAGAGTCTTTGGCAGAGTTCTCTCATGCCTAATACCCTGTTGCTCATAGTAATAATGAAATGGACCTTTGTATTCACCTCCATTGTCAGTCCGAATACACTTCTACTTCTTTCCAGTTTCTCTTTCAAATGAAACTTGAAACTTCTTGAACACGTCTAACACTTGATCTTTTGTATTCAAAGTGTACACCAAAAGATATCTTGAGTGATCATCAATAAAAGTCACAAAATAGCGGGAACCACAAAGCGTCCTTGTCCTCATAGGACCACAAGCATCAGAATGAACAAGCTCAAGTACTTCTGACTTCCAAATGCAAACTTTTAGAACAAGACAATAAAATTTTCTTAAATAAGACAGTCATTCCTTTCAAACTCATATGACATAACCTCTTATGCCACAACTCAGTCTCATCACGTGACTCCACTGCATGAGCCTCATCAACAATAACTTTGGATTGAATCAAGAAAAGTGTAGATGTCTTTGTACCTTTAGCCTGGCCCGAAGACCCTTTGTGAGCTTCCACTTATTACAAGAAAGTGAGATATTATAACCATCATCACATAGTCTTCGAGAAGAACTCAAATTTAACCGGATCCCTAGAACATGCTTAACCTGTTTAAGAATCAGTTTGGTACCATTAGACGTCTTCAAACTAATATCTCCAACACTGCACACTTGAAGATAGATTCTGAGCCATTCTCACATTTATGAGGTGAAGTAACCCTCGCCATGTTTCATCTTTATATTGGCTAACCATTAATTGAAAGCAGAGAATTAATAGCTAATAAAGGCCGGGAGCCTAGAGTTTAGCGAGAAGCGGACGGAGACCCCGGGTGGGAGGTCGGCTCGGCTCTTCTTAACTTACCACCACAGTCGCCTCGGTAGAGTGGAGGCCGGTAATCTGATATAGGGCGAGATGGCACAGGGGGCTCGGCAGCAGTCGTTGAGTCTTCCTTATTAAGTATTTAGCACACATTCTTAATAATATAGATAAACATGGAAATAATCCTATGACATAATGATATTAATATTGTCATTTGAATATGTCCATAAGTATCTACAAATTATTGGGATACACACGTGATTATCCTTAGGGACTAAAATTAGAATCCTTGTAGAACAAGGAAAGGGATGAGGCGTCCCTATATAAACAACCGTGAGGAACTCGAAAAGACTTGATTCTAAAACATAACATGATCGTAGGCAACTTAGGAAAACCCAAGCTCTGTCTAAAAATCACCCAAAAAACCATCCCTCGTTCATATTCTTCTTGATTTATGCCCTTGATTCAATTGCCCCTAGATTAAACGGCCTAGATTTATTCATAGAAGAGATCTAGCATCATCAATTAGTGCTATATAGGAGGGCCTTCTATTGGTAATGGATCGAGGTTGTTAAGTGATCAAGTTAATCACAAAAACATGCCAAAAGCATGATCCGATCGATGGCTTATTTCCGGAGATTGAACGGTGAAAAATGTATTCCACCTTTGAGTTGAAGAAAGCGAGTTACAAAGAAGACCTCCAAATCTCATGCCGATCGGTCCGTTTCGATGACCGATCGTCGCTGAAAATTTTCTGTTGTATCACCAAAAACACAGCAGGCAGATCGGTGGTTGATTTCCGGAAATTGAACCGGTGAAAAACAAATTCCACCGTTCAGATTGATGAAATTGGTGCTGAAATAGTGTCCTAAACCCAATCGGGTTGGACCGGATCCGACCGGGTCGGATCATTTCTACTATTTCTTTATGTTTATACATATATAAAATGGCTTTTACATTTGTCATGTATATGTTCTTTTAAAGAACCAATTATGAATTGTTATATGATAATGTCCTTAGTATTAAACTATGATAGATAAACCATGATGGGCGATTATGGTTGATGAGATCTCTAATCACTTTAATAAGTTTGATACTTAAATGTCTACAAGGTGATGTACTTTTAAGCGGGGCATTGATAGTATAAGCAGGCTATACGTATTAGATGTCTTACATCATGAAGGGTAGGGATAGATCTCGTCTATCAAAGTGTAGAACACTGGACTATACATGGGCGTGTATTAGAGAATGCGTCGTTAGGCGACCCACTTACGGTTAAGTGTCACACTTTATGTGGCGGTTGTGTAATTATCCTTTGGACCGGAGTCTTCATGGCATCACGGTGTGGATTGTCATGCTTTGACACTATTAAGGTTTCCACTTAGCCACGGGCGATCATGCGGCGATGATTGGGTATGATATTGAAGCGTCACGGAGTATACATGATGGGTAGATCCGGGAATCGCGTATCTACGATTGGGATCGAATATCGAAATGGCCCTCTTATAAGGATTGTCTTACTCTCGTGAATCTTTGCAAAGTGGAGGTAAGCGAGTTACTTGAAGAGCATGATATCTAGATTATAAGATCTGATTAGTTAATGTTTGACACTCGGCGTACAACCGTATGAATATTATTCTGGCGATAGGATTGTAAGTTACCGCGATGGCTGTTTCACATGAAATGTAAAGTCATTGCATTTGACTCTTCCGATGATTGGGGTCACGGTGTGTTGCTAGGCGCCATCCGTGATCGTTAGGCATGAAGGGCATTTTAAGTAGTTTGAACTTTGTGTCTACGGCCAACATATTCGGAAGCCTATCGGGTCACACACATAAGAACGTCTAGTCGGATTAAAATATGGTTATAGTTGATAACTAAATAAGGAAAGAATTTATCTCGTACTGTGGTAAATTAATATGGTGGTATTTATTTATTATGAATAAATTAAATACAAGATATTAATTAAGTTGATTAATTAAATACACTTATATTGATAAGTGGCGCCACATATGTGTATAAGTGATACACTTGGATTGTGCAATTTAATTAATGGTATTACCAAATATTAATATTAGATATTAGTATATATATATATATATATATATATATATATATATATATATATATAATACTTGTGTGAGCGTGTGTGCAATAGTGCAATTTGGTGCTATGCATGGACATGTATGTTTAATATATATATAAATGGATTTATATGTGTAATAATATATTTGTGATATATACACATCTGTAAATTGATTTTTGGTAATAAGATAAATATAGTCAATATTAGATATTGATAATATCTTGGAAATATTCAATATAAGATATTAAAAATATCCTAGATTTATTTAATATAAGATATTATAATAAATGAGATAAAACAATCTATTATATTTTCCTTATTTTATTGGGAAAATGTTTTCTTCTCCTCCACAACTAGATATGGCGCCACATACACTATAAATATAGTGTGGGTGTCAAGCTTTTTTGTACAATACAATTCCAAAAACTAATAGTTCTTGTGTAAAATTGAGAGCATCACATAGAGAGTTGGAGAGAGGGGAAAGGGGCGGTCTAGCAACGGAGTTTTCCAATAGCAATCCATGATGGGATTCGGTAGGGTGTTAGTGTGGACTAGTGGTAGAGGCCGAACACTTGGGCGCTCTCATCTGAAACTACACTCGCTTAGGCGGTCAAAGCGTCGATCTATTAGATCAACCAAGGTATCCACCGTCTACTATCTATTTGTTTATTTCTTAAATGAAGTCGATCCTGGTTAAAAGGAAATAAAATTTTAAATTCCGCTACGTTCCTGCGTAGATTTCCTAACAGTGGTATCGGAGCGAGCTTCAAGCTTAAGCAATAAGCATGTTAATTTGCGTAGTTAATTTTATCGTTTAAATCATGCAATTAAAAGATTAAAGATTTTTATTATAAGCGATACAAGAAAAGAAAAAAATAAAGGGATAGGCTTTTGGGGTGCTCGGCGATCGTGGCGGCACCCACGAGAAAAATGCGCCGCCCGTGGCTTGCTTGCCCCTCGGGGTGGTCGGCGTCGGCTGGTACCTTTTGGTGGATCTCCAAAATTTTGTTTTGTGTATTTTGTGATTCAATATGGTTCATAGTTGTGATTGGTAATTCCTCTTTTGTTTAGTTGTGTCATGTGGCTAACAAATGGATCTAATAGTTTGGGCCATTGGGATGCCACATGACATTAAAATAATGATGGCCTTTCCAAATATTTGATTTGGAAAAGGCTGAAGCTGGCGCTTCAAAATTTTGATTTTGGAAAATGGCGAACCTAAACAAAATATTTGGCCTTTTCAAATATTTGATTTGGAATAGGCCTGAGCCACTTCTGCAAATATTTGATTTGTAAAGGCGCAGGCGCAAGTATTTCGAAAATTTTGATTTTGGAAAATGGCCAGGCCTAAACCAAATTTGGTTTAGGAAGATGCCTTTTGGTTTAGGAAACCAAAGGCATCCCTTTAGATTAAGAATCAAAATGAAAGAAACAAAAGAGACTTAATTTTAATTTTGATTTATTTTTATAATAGTTCTAATTAATTAAAATTAAAATTAAAATCGTTTAAAATTAATCGTTAATTTTATTTCGATTAAAATCATTTAATTAATTAAATGTTAATTAGTTAATTGATTGGATAAAATTATTTAATAGATTAAATTTTAATTGATAAATTAAGACGCAAGTAATTAAATTGTTAATTTTATCTTTTTCATAAGATGTTATTGTATGGATTAGATATAGTAGATATAATATGATTATATGGACCCCGATTGATAATGGACTCGACCGATATGATATATGTGAATGATTTAATTTTTCTGTTGGTTTCAAAATTGTCCTAGGCCGTTATGAAGAACGTGACCTAGTTTATTTTCTGCATTTATCTCATTCCCATTGACTCCCCCCGTGTGCGGCGGGTGTATTTATTTTATTAGATAGAATTAAATGTAACAAGAATGGAGCAGAAGATGATGACCAAAGAAAGAGAAGAAAATAAAGATCCCATTAGAGAATGGAGCATTAAGAATCATATTGGCTGTTGCATCTACCTTTAGATTGTAACCCGCGGTTTCGTCAGTTTGTATTCGAAACCGCACCTAGGAAAAGTCCATGATCATACCGGTTACTTTACGCATTTATTTATTTTGTGCTTGTATTTATTTTACATGATACGATAGATGCATGACTAGGCACGATCTAGATAAATGTGTAGGATGTATGTTTATAGAGATAGATATATTTGATGAGACCGTAATTAAATTAATTAAGTGAATTAATTTACGTAATTACTCCCACAACAAAAATCGAGTTATAAAATGTCTCCCAATATTATAGTGACGGTGAAGAGCCCTTGTTCGGATCAAGCGATCGGCCACGTCGGTCGGAGTTGACCTACCACGGGTATATCGTCATTATTGAGATATGATTGTTATGAGATCTCATGAATACTTGGGTTACGACTCGACTAAGAATCTTGCGGTGATTGGCCCACATTAGGACCGTGTGATTTTAGAGACATAAGGTTGACTATCACATAGATGATGTGAACTGAGAGTTGAATAGTCAAACCATTGGAAGTCGCGTTAGACGCGATTGGTAAAGTACCTACCCATCAAAATTGATCGATCGATCGGCCCACGTCGGGGATCGAGTCAACTAGATAGGATTCCAGCCGACGCCGACCTTGAAAGTCAATTGGGAGTAGTTGACTAGTGGGAGCGAAATCATAATCCCAAAGACCATATTTGATTTTCCCGTGTATAAACAACAACACTCTTTTATTTTCATTTTTATGTTGTAGTTTTAGCAAACTTTATATTTATGTTTTAATTCTCGATTAGTAAAAACCAAATTATGACTATTACCTTTTGAGAAACGTTCTCAAATATGGTTAAGTAATTTTAATCATTTTAAATAAGCAATGAGACGAGCAACCCCGTTGTAGTAGTTAGAGACAAGGAGACTACATATTTGATGCAGCACTCCAAGGCTTTAAATATCAATGAAAGCGGAAGCTCACGATATGATTGAATAATTTGAAATAAGTTTCAACGAATTAATCATATATTGGATACGATCCAAGATGATCATTCAGTCATACGATGACAATTAATTCAAACGTTGGATAAGAATGACCACATCTAATTTTGGAAAGGTTGTTTTCAAATTTGTAAGATTTAAGTTTCGACTTATTTCTTTAATCATTGCTTAAAGGTTAATTAAATAGTCAATGTTTTGAATACGATTCAAAAGGTTAAATAAACTATTTAATAAACTTTATATTTTCTTTATGAAAGGAAATTAAAGACATAGCTCTTGTGATATTTCTTAAGTCTTATGAAGACTACACTAAGAAATATTTACAAGTGTGAAGAAGATTAAAAGGAAGTTAGGGCGTGTGCTTAAGTAGAGAACTTATTGAAGACTCTATTGTAGACAAGTGAGTTGAGATAAATCTATCTAAGTTCAAGGTCGACTCTAAGATTTATGATGTCTTACGAGTGATTAAATTAGAAAGATTTAATCTGAGAGATGGAAGGTGAAGCAAACGTTGTGACACTTACCATATTCTGAATCTAGTAAACTAATAAGGGAACTAAATAAATGTTATTGTGTTCTGGTTCTTATGAAGAACATGTTTTCAGTTGCTTGTTAGGATTTAGTAGACATATTCAATTGTAAAGAATAAATGTTATTCCGATAAAGTTGAAAGGTCATTGAATCTAACATACTAGATTGTTGTCACTATATAGTTGATGTGTGTGATGAAATCTCTACTAAATATTTGTATGGTTGTTATCCTTGATATTTGTAGTTGTTCTAGATGTCGACTCTCTGGAAGAGAAACGTATAATCAAATGTCATTCAGATGATGTCTGAACCATATGATTATGAATCATGTGGGTGATACGTATCCTATCTAAAGATGACTAAAATACCCTTTTATGAAAAGGTTATAAATTCTAGAAAAATTGTCTAAAACCTAAATATACCGATGTTTGTTGGCTTGTGACAATTAATTCCACAAATAAATTGTTTGTTAATATCTACGACTATTTTTAGAAATAGTCAAGTGTTCTCGATGAAGTGCCTAATTGGAAAGCTTTGAAAGTTTGAGCTAGTATGAATATGAGATTGATGAGCTACGTAGGAATTAATCTTCAATTGGATTGAAGTAATTAATACACGAAGGGTGTTTGAAGTAAATGCGAAAGGAATAAGATTTTCCCTTGAAGGATACCATCTTTAAGATCGCATAATTAGATTGTGTTCCTAAAATGGGAACAACACTTTATATGATAAATGTGTGGCGCATGAAGCCATCTTGAAGTAACCACTTACCCGTTTGGGATAGTGCCACTTATACTTAACCGAGTTCCAAAGAATAAAGGTTGAATAAATTCCATATTAGATATAGAAGAGGATAATGTCGAATCTATCTTAACCGATGATTTGAAGTTGTCATAGTCAAAGTCGAGAAAGGCTTGGAGCCTAGTCGACATATGCAACTTTGTGGAATGTCTTAGCTAACCTGTTGTATATTATTTACACATGCGCGAGAGGAAAAATGTTTGTATCCGAACATGCCGTCTTCTAGAGAAGTGTTTCTTCCAAAAAGCAGTGGGAGTAGATTTAGATCTCAAAGGTAGTTTGAGAACCACAGGAGTTATTCAACCACGGGAACAAGAAGCGGGCCTTGCATAGCGATGAGTTGTAGAGCGTTACCTTTGCTCGATGCACACAAAAAGTTACGTAAGTGCATGGATAACCTCAAGCTGAAAAGGCTCTTGGTATGTTTATCTTGAAGAATGAATATCTCACGACTTATGAAAGAATGTTTGAAAGGCAAGATTGAGAGATATGGATAAGAGCCATAATATCTGAATTAGATTCCATAAGTGACAACCAGGTTGTGAACCTAGTCATCTTACACGGAGGGAATGTCCTTGTAAGGTTGAGCCAGATTCTATTCGGACTATGCTTGTTATAACCGTTATCGTGACTATATGATAGTGTTGAAGGCGTTGGGCAAACAACTCGATGTTCATAGATGATAACATGATATGTGAGCTCACGAGATCCATTTATAGACTCAAACAAGTTTCTCTAAATGATTTCTTTGTTTAGTAATCAAAGCGGTTTGATTTAGTCAAAGAAGGATATGCCCGTGTGCAAGATGGATAGTGGGAGTGTGGTATGATTTTTAGCAAGGTATTATTTATCTCTCTAGAAATTAATACCCCAAGTCACGATCAATTATTGTTTGTTAATTCAAGGTCTTTCTGAAAGTATTTGGATTAGCGATTCTTATTTAGAAATAAAAATCTATAGTGATAGATTTAGCTTGTTGTTAGATTATAGTTTACCTATATAGATGTGATGCTAAAGAGTTTAGCATAGATCGCGATAGGGGATATTGCTTGTCGGTGTTCTCAAGATCTATCTATGTTAGGGCGTTTGTCTAATGATAAGGTGAAAGATGATACTTATGGAAGGTTCCTTTTACTCTGCAATAAGATCCATCATAAGAGTTATGATAGAGGTTCACACTTCATGCGAGTCATGAGCAAGTATGAAAGTGATTACAGCGGATGTCGAGAATATACTTAAACAAGTTAAGGAAAGTTTCTAGTTTATTGAAACTTGGAATTGAATAAATATAGATATACAAGCGTATATCTGAGTCTTATGAAGGTGAGTGGGAGCTCTGATGCAGGTTTGCGGTCACTTTGATTAAGTGATCTGATGGTGGAAATGTTACGGCCTATGGGTCACTTGTAAACTCTACAACTAGGCCAAAAACAGTAGTGCCTTGGAGGCGCAGCGGGAGCAGTACATGGATCTAGAAGGTTCATTCCTGAACCTTGTATGGTTCTTCCACCTTTTCTATATAGATGATAAAGTAAGTGGATTCATTGCTTGAAGCAAGGACCAGGGTCTCTTCAGAGATTCATGAGTGTGTTGAGGCGGTTCATTTGACTTTCTCATTTGGAGCATAGTATGAAGATAGTCTGAGTCCCCACGGATAGCGACCCATTTATGGCTAGAAGTGATTCTGAGTGTTGCATGAGATTCTTGTGTTTCAACTTGGTCTTGTGTGTGCGAGTGATTGGTTTTAGGCCAAGTGGGAGATTGTTGAAATAGTGTCTAAACCCAATCGGGTTGGACGCGTCCGACGAGGTCGGATAATTTCTACTATTTCTTTATGTTTATACATATATAAAATGGCTTTTACATTTGTCATATATATGTTATTTTAAAGAACCAATTATGAATTGTTATATGATAACGTCCTTAGTATTATATTGTGATAGAGAAACCATGATATGCAATTAGGGTTGATGAGATCTCTAATCACTTTAATAAGTTTGATACTTAAATGTCTCTAGGCTGATGTACTATTAAACAGGGCATTGATAGTATAAACAGGCTAGCACGTATTAGATGTCTTCTGACTTTAAGGGTATGGATAGATCTCATCTATCAAAGTGTAGAAGCACATGGACTGTAAGTGGACGTGTATTAGAGAATGCGTATGTTAGACTGACCCACTTACACGGTTAAGTGTTACACTATGTGGCGGTTGTGTAATTATCCTTTGGACCGGAGTCTTCATGGCATCACGGTGTGGATTGTCATGCTTTGACACTATTGAGGTTTCCCCTAGCCACGGGGTGATCATGCGGTAGTGATTGGGTATGATATTGACGCATGCACAGTATACATGATTGGTCGTCCGGGAATCGTGTATCCTATGATTGGGATCAAATATCCGAAATGGCCTTCTTATAAGGATTGTCTTACTCTCGTGAATCTTTGAAAAGTGGAGGTAAACGAGTTACTTGAGAGAGCATGATATCAGTTATAAGATCACGATTCGTTAATGTTTGACACTCGACGTGCGACCGTATGGATATTATTCTGGCGATAGGATTATAAGTTACCACGGCAAGCTGTTTCACATGAAGGTAGTAGTCATTGCATTTGACTCTTCCGATGATTGGGGTCATGGTGTGTTGCTAGGCGCTATCCGTGATCGTTAGGCATGAAGGGCATTTTAAGTAGTTTGCACTTTGTGTCTCGGCCAACATATTCGAAACCTATCGGGTCACACACATAAGAGCGTCTAGCGGATTAAAATGTGGTTATAGTTGATAACTAAATAAGGAAAGAATTTATCTCGTACTATGGTAAATTAATATGGTGGTATTTATTTATTATGAATAAATTAAATACAAGATATTAATTAAGTTGATTAATTAAATACACTTATATTGATAAGTGGTGCCACATATGTGTATAAGTGATACACTTGGTTTGTGCAATTTAATTAATGGTGTCACCAAATATTAATATTATATATATATTTATAATATATATATATATATATATATATATATATATATATATATATATACTACTTGTGTGTGCGTGTGTGCAATAGTGCAATTTGGTGCTATGCATGCGCATGTATGTATAATATATATATAAATGGATTTATATGTGTAATAATATATATGTGATATATATACATGTGTAAATTCATTTATGGTAATAAGATAAATATAGTCAATATTAGATATTGACAATATCTTGGAAATATTCAATATAAGATATTGACAATATCCTAAATTTATTTAATATAAGATATTATAATAAATGAGATAAATCCATCTATTATATTTTCCTTATTTTATTGGGAAAAAAAGTTTTCTTCTCTCACACTTTAGATATGGCGCCATACACTATAAATATAGTGTGGGTGTCAAAACTCTTTATCTGTACAATTCCAAAAACAAATTGTTCTTGTGTAAAATAGAGAGCATCATAAAGAGTTGGAGAGAGGAGAAAAGGGCGATCTAGCAACCGGAGTTTTCCAATAGCAATCCATGATGGGATTCGGCGGGGTGTTCGTGTGGACTAGCGGTAGAGGCCGAACACTTGGGGCTTTCTATCTTGAGAACTACTCTCGTAGGCAGTCAAAGCGTCTATCTTTTAGATCAACCAAGGTAACCACCGTCTACTATCTATTTGTTTATTGCTTAAACGAAGTCGATCCTGGTTAAAAGGAAATAAAATTTTAAATTCCGCTGCGTTCCCGCGTAGATTTCTTAACAAATGGAGGGACAAACAATACCTCCAAATCTCATGCCGATCAAAGTCCGTTTCGATGCCTTATCTTTCTTTGAATAGTTCTTTGATGTATCACCAAAAGCGTGTGAGCGGATCGGTGGTTGATTGGCGGAACTTGAATAGGTGAAAAATGAATTCCACCATTCATATTGAAGAAAATAGAGGGACAAACAAGACCTCCAAAGCTCGTGCCAATCAGAGTCCGTTTCGATGCCCGATCGTCGCTGAAAAGTTGAAGTTGTATCACCAAAAGGCAGATCGGTGGTTGATTTCCATAAATTGAACCATCGAAACAAAAATTCCACCATTCATATTGAAGAAAATATAGGGGCAAAGAATCCCCCCAAATTTCGTACCGATCAGATTCTGTTTCGATTTTCGATCATCGCTGAGAAGTTGCTGCTCGAACCTTCTATAAGACCGAGCTCGTCTCGGCATCATATTTGGATCTCTCTTGAGAAAATCTTCTATCAGGCCGAGTTCGGTCGGCATCATATTTGGAGCTCACCTTGAGCGAATATTTTATAAGACCGAGCTCGGCTCGGCATCATATTTGGAGCTCTCTTGAGCAAATCTTCTATAAGACCGAGCTCGACTCGGCATCATATTTGGTGCTCTGACCGAGCTCGGCTCGGCATCATATTTGGAGCTCACCTTCAGAGAATCTTTTATAAGACCGAGCTCGGCTCATCATCATATTTGGATCTCTCTTGAGAAAATATTCTATAAGACCGAGCTCGGCTCGGCATTATGCTCTCTTGAGCAATTCTTCTATAAAACCGATCTCGGCTCGGCATCATATTTGGAGCTCTCCTCGACCAAATCTTCAATGAGACCAAGCTCGGATCGGCATCATATTTGGAGCTCTCTTGAGCGAATCTTCTATAAGACTGAGCTCAGCTTGGCATCATATTTGGAGCTCTCTTGAGCGAATCTTCTATAAGACCGAGCATAGCTCAACGTCATATTTGGAGCTTACCTTGAGCGAATCTTTAATAAGATTGCGCTCAGCTCGGCATCTTTTCTATAAGACCGATATTGGCTCAGAATCATATATGACTGACGATCTGAAAACTCAACTGTTTCAACTTTAGGGCTCTTTCTCTTGATGATAACCTAAGGGTGCACCTTGAATACATAAAATAGTAATTAGATGGGGTGTTTTGGGGATGATTTAGACTACACTTGATAGTGATCAAGCTGCCTACGTATCCAATGCAGGGATTGGAATCAAGTCTCCGTAGTTCCTTAAGGATCGTTTATATAGAGGGGCTTGTGCCTTAGAGTTAACGTTTAGCGTGTCTGTGATGGACAGTGATTGACGTGTTCCCTAAAGAAATGCATTATGATTAGTTAATCTCCTTTATTTAAGGAAATAATTGTGATATTCAAATATTAAGTATTAAGTGGTAAGATTGGAGCCTTTAAGACTCGGGATTCCTTCCATAATTATCCATTAGTTACGTGCGTGGGAAAATAAGGCGAGATCCGCTCGGGCCCGACTAAGCGGGACCCCTACATGTTCTACGACCTCTTATTGAATAGGTGTCTTAAACCCAATGAGGGTTGGACCCGATCCGACCGAGGTCGGGTCATTTCTGATCTATTTTAGTTCATGTAATAACTTTATTATGTTTAAAAGAACTTTTGTTATTATATATTGTTTATCTTCATGTTAATGGTTGTATATATATAGTAACGTCCTTAGTGTCAAACTGTGATTGAGAAACCATGATAGAGATCATGGTTGACGAGATCTCTAATCACTTTAACAAGTTTGATACTGAATTGTCTCTTGTCGTATGTACTGTCAAATAGGACATTTATAGTATGATTAGACTATCACGTATTGGATGTCTTCTATCTTATGGAAGGTAGGGATAGATCTCATCTATCGAAGTGTAGAGGAACTTAGACTATACGTGGACGTGCATTAGAGAATGCGTACGTTAGACTGACCCATTTACATTAAGTGTCGCACTATGTGGCAGTTGTGTAATTATCCTTTAAGACCGGAGTCTTCATGGCATCACGGTGTGGATTGTCATACTTTGACACTATAGAGATTTCCTTTATCTATGGGGCGATCATGCGGTAGTGATCGGGTGTGATACTGAAGCATGCGGAGTATACATGTTAGTTCGTCCGGGAATCGCGTATCCTATGATTGGGATTGAATATTTGAAATGGCCTTCTTATAAGGAATGTCTAGCTCTCGTGAATCATTACAAAGTGGGAGTAAATGTGTTATTACGAGTGCATGATATCAGTTATAAATACGATCGTTTGACACTCGAGATACGATCATATGGATATTATTACAACGATAGGGTTGTAAGTTACATGGTAACTATTTCACATGAAAGGTAGTAGTCATTGCATTTGACTCTTCCAATGATTGGGGGTCACGGTGTGTTGTTAGACGCTATCCTATGATCGTTAGGCGTGAAGGGCATTTTCGTAATTTGCACTTTGTGTCTACGGCCAACATATTCGGAAGTCTATCGTGTCACACACATATGAATATCGGGTCAGATTACAATGCGGTTATAGTTGATAACCAAATAAGGAGAGTTTATCTCTAGACTATAAAGGTTATAGTGGTAAATTAATATGGTGGTATTTATTTATTATGAAAAAATAAAATACAAGATATTAATTATATTAATTAAAGAATATTCCGGATGCCAATTAATGGTAATTTGGGGCGCCACTTTTTTGTGTATAAGATACACTTGGATTGTGCACTTTAATTAATTAAATTACCATAATATTAGTATTGGATATTAATTGACTTTGGAAAAATAGATTTATGGTAATAAGATAAATATAATCAATATTAGATACTGGCAATATTTATTCTAATAAAAGAGATAAATCAATTAAAGCAATTTTCCTTATTTTATTGGGAAAATGTTTTCTCTTTCATCTATCTTAGGAAGCTTCTCATGATCAGTTTAGGAGACTGAGGCGCCACCTCCCTATATAAGAAAGGGTTAGCTAGCTCTTTTGTACATAACAATTCCAAGATCTAATAGTTATTGTGTAGAAATAGAGAGATTCCTATAAAGAGTTAGAGAGAGCGGAAAAGGCTGGTCTAGCAGCCGGATTTTTTTGATTGCAATCCAAGGAGGATTCCGGTGAGTAGTTCGTGTGGATCAACGATAAAGGCCGGACGCGTGGGCGACTTGCACACAACACTACTCTCGATTGTGATAAAAGCGACGATCTTATAGATCATCCAAGGTATATTCCGTCAAACTGCTTAACGTGTTTATTGCGTTAAACGAAGACGATCTAGAAAAGGAAATCAAAATTTTAAATTCCGCTGCGTTAAACTCATGATTTCCTAACAGTGGTATCAGAGACAGACTTCGAGCTTAAGCAATAATCACAAATTAATTACGTAGTAATTAATCGATATATGCAAGATCTGGATTCGTGAAACGTTTAAAATAAAAAAAACAATGGATTGGGGCTCGGCCGACTAGCGGCGACCACCTCCTCCATACGGCGGTCGTGGCGGCGCGCAGCGACATAGAGTTGCCAACGTCGTCGGCCTCTTCCAAAGGGAGATCGATTCGTATTCATTTTGTGAAATTTATTGTGCATTGATATCTGATTTTGTTTAGTTGTGTAATATGGCTAACCAATGGTTCAAAAGGTTTGGGCCATTGGGATACCATAGTGGCATATCAACCAAAATATGGGATTTCCAAATTTTGATTTCGAATAGGCCTATGCCCCTTTCAAATATTTTATTTGGAAAAGGCCTAGGGCTAGACCACTTTCAAAATTTTGATTTTGAAAAGTGGCCAGGCCTAAACCAAATTTGGTTTAGGAAGATGCCTTTTGGTTTAGGAAACCAAATGCATCCTTTTTGGTTAAGAACCAAAAGAAAATGAAACGAAAGGAGACCTTATAATTTTGATTTTAATTTGGAATTGTTTCAAATTAATAAAATTGAAATTAGAATCAATTTAAAATTAAATGCTAATTTTATTTTCGATTAAGTCATTTAATTAAGTAAAAGTTAATTAATTATTTGATGTGATAAAATAAGACGCATAAGTAGTTAAAAATTTATAATTTGATCTTTTTCATAAGATATAATTGTATGGATTAGATGTATCGATAAAATGTGATTATACGGACCCCGATTGATCATGGACTCGACCAATAGGATAGATAGGAATGTTTACTTTATGTTGGTTTTGCTAAATTGTCCTAGGCCATTATGAAGAACGTGACCTAGTTTAATTTTATACATTTTTTCCCATTCCCGTTAGATCCCCTGTGTGCGGCGGGTGCAATTGTTTATTAGACATATTAGTATGTAACAAGAATGGAGCAAGAAGGCGAAGACCAAAGAGATAAAGACCATATTGGCGTCTGACAATAAAGATCCTATTGGAGATTCTGAGATACCCTTAGTTTACGATCCACGGTTTAAATCGGTTTGTATTGAAACCGCATCTAGGAAAAAGTCCATGATCATACGGTTATTTTATGCGAGCGTTGTGTATGTTTTACTTTATACGATATCGTAGAAATATGCACATAGTAGATGACCAAAATAAATGAAAATTAATTAAGTGAATTAATTTAAAATTACTCCCACCTCAAAAAGAATCAAGTCGAAATTGCCTCCTATATTATAACGACGGTGAATAGCCCTTGTTCGGATCAACTCATCGACTAAAGTAGGGGTTGACCTACCTTGGGTATATCGTTGTTATCGAGATATGATCGTAAGAGATCTCATGAATATTGGGGTTATAACTTGACTAAAAATTCTCTTGGCCACACCTTAAGCGGAGTCGTTTGGATTTTAGATCGAGGTTTTGACTATTTCATAAGATGAAAATGGTCAAAGAGTTGACAAGTCAAACAACAAAGTGTCGTATAAGATCACGATTGACAAAGTGTTGTCGACTGTTGAATTATTTTAGGTAGCATCGGCCAAAGCCGAGGTCGAGGTAGTTTAATGGGATCTTGTCCACTAAAGGAATTAATTTTCTTGAAAGCCAATTGTGAATAGTTGGCTAGTGGAAGCAAAACCAAATTAAAGTTTTTAAGGGCACTTTTACGGTTTGATACATGAACCTTTTACTTGTTCTATCTTTATTTACTCTTGTAGAAAATGTCAAATCAATTGAACCTTCATTTTATCATTGACAATAAGCAGCCGAAACCAACTTTCTTGGTAGGAAAGTGTTGGACATATTTTATAGTTTTAGTGATGAGTGCGGACTAGGTTTTTATAGAGCAAAGGCAAAAGATGTCTAGATCAAATGTATAGGCTTATTAGAGTTTGATCTTTGTATAGGTTTGATCAAACAAGCAATGTAAAAGGTCGGTGACTTTCATCGTGAGACTGTCTAGTCGATAAAGTACAGAGTCGATAGACTTGTTTAGGAACCTCTTTGAAGGCGATGGTGAGTCTCAAACTCGATTATTGAAGGCTAAGGGATCAAATTTAGTGTTTAAAGTCAAGGATATGGAATTTGAATTTAGGGAAGTGTGTGATGACCTAAACTGATTACATATACCTTGTGTACAAGGTCTAAGTTCCTTAAGTTAAGTGGTGATTGAAACTTAGTTATGTTCAAATTGGTGTAATTCTAACTTCACAATTAAAAGTTAGATAAAAGACAGTCAACTGAAGTGTTTTATAAACATAGCAAACTTCAGACAGCTAACTAATAAGCACTTCAGCAGACTTACATACAAAGAAACCTGCTGAATGTATATTTTGATTTAATCAAAGGTTACATTGGAAGATTACAAGGATAAAGACATGTAACAACTCTTGATTTTGTCAACAAATCAATGGTTAAGATTAAAGGAACGTTGGAAAGATTCAGAGCTTTATCCAATGGGTACAAGTCAAAGGGTGGGTATCGAAAATTTGTCAAAAATAAGCCCAGCGATTAATCGATTACTATGTCTGAGGGACGATTGCAAGTCATGAAAGGGACAAATATGAAAGCGGCTATGTTTTAATTTCAAATATAAGTCACGAGATTCTCATCTATAAATAGAGGACTCTAATTCGGATACAAGTGATGAACAACAAGATAATTTGCTGATGCTATCAAGTTTATTATCAAGAAAATCACCTGTGACCTCTTGAACTTAAAGCTACTGATCCAGTAAATTCTTCAAGTGTAATCTATTATAAAGCTACGTCAAGTTCACACTTGAAGACATCAAGCTGCTGATCATTTCATCCTTATCAAGCTGCTGAAAGCTTGAATCACTTACTTGATTCAAACTTTCTTTTACAAGAAACCTACTGAAGACAGAGAAGCACTTAGGTGTCAAGAACTGTTGTTTTGTGGTGGATCGGTGAAGAGGCAATCCTACCCTTCAAGGACCCGGTGGAAGACTTTGGAGGCGAAAATCTACTGTTCCAAGTGTTGATTTGTGAAGCCCTGAGTTATTGGTGAAGGACAAACAACTTAGGGATTTTTGTAGCTGCAACCTCAATGATCTCTGGTGAATTACCTCGGCATCAACTTTGGAGAAGAGTGGGCCACGAGGATTACACCACCTAGAACCACTATAAAATTGCCTACTTACTTTGCGCATTTAATTTACGCATTTAGTATATTAAGCACATCAACCTCTTTGCAACTAGCAACGTAATCACACACTTACACTACTGAGTATCTAATACTTAGTATCATATTTTAACAACAAGTACTATGGCCTAACTTGAAGATATTCTGCTGCAACAAATTCAGTAAAATAATCGGTCGGCGAGACTCTTGAGTGAGTCGACACTACGGAGCGATGTACATTGCGAAGTAATCCTACTTGTTGTGCTTGTGAAAATACTTTGAAAACTTTTTCATGTTTCTGATTTTCAAAGCTTTGCATCATGGATAACAACCAGTATGCTAGAACAATGTTGATGTGTTCTTTAAATCATTTTGATGAGTATAAGCGTCGTATCACGAGGCTTTTCATTGCAACACATGATGAGATGATGGATGTGCTGATTGATGGACCACTGGAAATCACAAAAGCCATAACTGTAGTTGGTCAAACTCAGTACATTCCAAAACCAAAAAGAGAATGGAATGCTGAAGATAGAAAAAGAGCAAACCTCAACAATATTGCTATTGATATCATCTACAGAACCTTGGATAGCAATATCTACATGAAAGTGAAGGATTGCAAGACTGCAAAGGAACTTTGGGATAAGTTACAATTAATCTGTGAAGGCACTGATGCAATCAAGAAGAACAAAGTCAGTGTGGCAAAGAAGAAGTTCCAAGATTTCAAAATGAAACCAAATGAAACCATTGAACAAATGGAATCAAGATTCAATGCCATCATGGATGAACTCACCTCTTGAGTGTAAACTACTCAAAGAAGAAATCAATTCAAAAATCTTGGAAGCATTACACCCAAAGAAGTTTGGGAAATGAAGGTATTGCAATAGAAGAAATGAGAAGTTTACATGAAGAGGCCTTCAAATTATTTTGAGATCTCAAGGCTTATTAATTGATTAAGAAACTTGTACACGGTGAAAGGAAGAACCAAAGACCAACTTGCATTGGCTGCTACACATCAGAAGAAACACCGGGAGCTCAAGATGACCCTCTTGGATGAGATGCAAAGCAAATTGACCTCTTGAGCAAGAAAATCGGAATGATGAAAATTGGAAAGGGTTCTCAAGGAATTTCACAAAGAAATCTAGTGAAAAGAAGAAGGAGGAATCAAGAAAGACAATGATTACTTGTGCTATCAATTCAAGAAACCAGGACACTTCAAACTGGTATCTAAACTAAAAGAAGAAGAAAGAACACGATTATCATGCTTCAATTGCAAGAAGCCTGGACATTTGAGGACTGATTGTCGGACCTCTTGAAGAACAAAAAGTCGACAAAGAAGATCGGCAAGAAGCGCTATAGTTCTTTGAAGATGAATCTGGATATGAATTTGAATCAGAAAAAGGAAATGAATCTGATGATACTGCACTTGTTGCTGATATGGATGATTATGCTTTAATGGAAAATAAGGAAGAAACTAAGGAGGTATACAATTATGAATCTATAAACACTCCTGCCGAAAGTGATTGTGAATCAACTTGTGGTTCAAATCCTAAAAATTCTGACAATGAAGAAACATTGGATGCCATCCTTAATCAACTAAGGATAATACAATCTGGTTATGAGATTGTGAAGGCTGAAAAATAGGCTCTTCAAGTAGAAGTTGAAAGGTTAAAAGCTGAATTAAGAATTCTCAAGGGTAAGGAAAAAGAGTTTGGACTGAATCAACATAAGTCTGCTGTACATTCAGTAGCTATTGAATCTGATGAACAAACTTGTTCCTCCACTTCATTCAAATCTGGAAAGCCTTATGGTGATACAACAGGCCTTGGATTTGGAACTCAACATTCCAATAAGAGTGGATCCAGCAAGGTTACTGAGCCTAGTGCCAGAATTGGTCCTAAGTTTGTGCTGCACAAGATCCAACACTCAAAAAAGATTCTTTGAGGCGGTGAAGCCCTCACGAGAATGGTTCAAAGAAGCAAAATCAAAAGTCAAAAGGACATCGATTACCTAACAAAAGAATAAATCTAAAGTATGGTATTGTACCTTACAGACTGTGATAGCGGACACTGCTACCAAGTCTGCTGGACCACATAAGGGCAAAAATCAGAAATATTCCAAGGATAAGAATCCTAAACCTAAAAATGTCAACCATTCAAAGGATACTTATCTCAGGGGGAAAGGTAGATTATTCCTTACTGATGACGATGGAATATTCCTGCCCCTACTGCTAGAAACAATAGGTATAACCATGCTACCAGGGTAAAACCTCAGCAATGGAATCAGCAGAGGACTCAGCAAATGACTTATATAAGACCTCGGCGGGGACCTCGGCCCAGACTCCATATAACGAGCTGCTCTGCAGAGGACGACAAACCTATGGTTATGCTAGTGCTTAACAATAGAAATCACTCCAAAGCGACATTACATACCAAAAGGCCAGAAAAGCATATGTGAGTCTACACAGCCAAATGTTAGACCTTATGGATCGTAGAATACATGTATGAACAAAAGTATAACACTTTTCAAAGAAGACCTTATGGAAATTTGCCAAGGTTCATGCTTACCACTGACCACTATGGACCCAAGCAGTTTTGGAATACCTAAAATACATTAACTTTGTTTTGTAGGGTTATGCAGTACTTTGGCGATGGATGTTCGGACATATGACAAAGAATAAACAACTGTCGACAAACTTTGTGGCAAAGGATGGTCAAAGTGAATTTTGGCAACAAGAACACACCAGGATACACAAGAGGATATGGCACACTTGTGAGAAACGGATTAACTATCAGGAATGTTGCATTTGTGGAATGACTGGACTACAAACTATTGAGCACTGGATAGTTTTGTGACATGGGTTATAAGGTCACTTTTGACAAGGGCACATGTATTGTCATTAGTGAAAGAGGTGATCAAGTTGTGTTGGCTGGAAGAAGACAACAAAACATGTATATTGTGGATTGGTCTACTGCTGTTCCAGAGACATGCCTAATTTTGCATACCAAGTCCGAACTGAATTGGTTATGGCATAAAAGTTAAATCATCTAAACGTTGATGATATCAATTAGTTGGTGAAGAAGAAACTGGTGATTGGTTTACTTGAGATCACATTCAAGAAGGATGCTATATGTGATGCTTGTCAGCAAGGTAAACAAACAAAATCAAGCTTCAAGTCAAAGACTAAGCAATCATCAAAAAGAGTTTTGGAGCTGATGCACATAGATCTATTTGGACCAGTAACACCAACAAGTGTGACAGGAAAGAAGTACACTCTAGTAGTTGTGGATGATTATTCAAGATACACTTGGGTAGTATTCATGAACAAGAAAAGTGAAACACTTCAAAATATGCATGAACTTTTGAAGAGATTGCAAAATGAGAAAAGTTTGACAGTAGTGAAGATCGGATCAGGACAAAGTCTTGAATTTCTCAATAAAGTTATAAGAGAATACTATGAGCAGAATGGTGTGCTACATCAACTAGGCTTTCTTTTTGGTACACCTTAGCAAAATGGGGTTCTTGAAAGAAGAGCAGGACTACGATAGAAGCGGGAAGAACTATGATTTGTGAAGCTTTATTACGAAAGATATTGAAATTTGAAAGCGAGTCAATCTGACATGCTATACACAAAACAGGACATCAGTGAACAAGAAGCTGCTGAAGACACCTTATGAGCTTTGGAATGGAAGGAAACCCAATATATCTTATTTCCATCCATTTTGGAAGCAAATGTTTTATTTTGAATCATAAGGAGCAATTGAAGACATTCCAACCAAAATCAGATGAAGGAATTTTCTTGGGATATTCTTACATCGACCAAGGCATTGAGTCTTGAATAAAGGACAACTGAAACATGAAGAAACAATACATGTTGTATTTGATGAACCTAAGTTCACTGGAATGGAAGATGAGGCTTCAGAACCTGCTGAGATTCAACAAGTCACTAATCCAGAATGTGTTGATGTTTTGGAAAGGATAAATGACTTAAAGATTTCTGACTCTGCCCCTGCTGAACACCCTGCTGGTAACACTACTGATGCAACAACTAAGGCAGTTCAAGGATCTGCTGAACCCCTTGCTGAAGCAACAACAAACCCTACTAAAGATGACGTGCCTGAAAATCAGTCTAACCAAAATCCTCAATGGTTAAGAGATCACCCTGCTGAGCAATTTATTGGAAATATACAGAAAGGTGTGAGGACTAGAAGGCAACTGGAAGCAATGTTTCCTTGTTTTCTATCTCAAATGGAGCCTAAAGTTGTTGAAGAAGCAATATCAGATCCAGATTGGATAATTTCTATGCAAGAGGAATTGAATGAATTTGAAAGAAATCAAGTTTGGACACTAGTGGAAAGGCCTAATCATGCAAATATAATTGGAACAAAATGGGTATACATAAACAAATTAGATGAATCTGGTACCATTGTGAGAAATAAGGCCAGACTAGTAGCAAAAGGCTATTCTCAAGCAGAAGGAATATATTTTGATGAGACATATGCCCCGGTTGCAAGGCCCAGGAAGCTATAAGATTATTCTTAGCATATCTTGCCTACAAAAACATCAAACTATACGGATGGATGTCAAGATTGCATTTACGAATGGCATTCTAGATGAAGAGGTTTATGTTCGACAACCTCACAGTTTTGAAGTTAAAGATCAAGAAGATAAAGTGTCTGAGACTCAATAAAGCACTTTATGGCTTGAAACAAGTACCAAGAGCATGGTATGAGACCACTATCTCAATTCTCGGTGGACAATGGTTTTACCAAAGGAACCATTGACAAGACTCTTTTCAAAATCAATGAAGGAGACATGACCTGTTTGGTACAAATTTATGTTGATGACATAATTTTTGGTTACGAAAATGAACTACTACGTGAGAAATTTTCTAATCTCATGAAAAGTAAGTTCCAAATGAGTATGATGGGAGAACTGAACTATTTCTTGGGTTTACAAGTCAAACAAATGAAAGATGGAATCTTCATTCATCAAACCAAGTATACCAAGGAGTTACTAAAGAGATTTGGTATGGAAAATAGCACCAAGGTATCAACTCCTATGAGTACAAACATTAGATTGGATGAAGATAAAGAAGGCAAAGATGTTGATCAGACCTTATACAGAAGGATGATAGGCAGTCTGCTGTACCTTATTGCCAGCAGACCTGATATATCCTTTGTTGTAGGTGTTTGTGCAAGATTTCAATCTAAACCAAAAGAATGTCATTTAGCTGCAGTAAAAGGATTCTCAAGAATCTAAAAGAGACTTTGGGAGTAGGGATATGGTATTCAAAAGATGGAAGCTTCAAGGTCATATCTTACTCAGATTCTGATTATGCATGATGCAAGATTGATAGAAAAATCACCACAGGAACCTGTCAGTTGTTGGGAAATAGATTGGTTTCCTAGTTTAGCAAGAAACAGAATTTCATATCAACTTTTTCTTTTTGAAAAATTGAATATATAGGCTTTCTTGGAAGTTCTTTGTGCACAAATATTATGGTTAAGACAACAGTTAAGGGATTATGGAATTGAAGAAAGAGAAATTCATATACTGTGTGAGAACACAAGTGCAATTGCAATCACAGAAAATCCTGTTTTTCACTTAAGAACCAAGCATATTGATGTGAGACATCATTTTATAAGAGATCATGTTGAAAAGAAAGATGTGGTTGTTCTTTACATCCCTACTGAAGATCAACTTGCAGATATTTTTACTAAACCATTGGATAGTGAAAGATTTGCTAAGTTAAGGAGCCCGAACTTGGAATTATAAAAGTTGGTGATACACCTTTGATTAGCAATGTCTTGGGAATTCACCAAGGGTTAGTCTTTGCTATGTTGGTGAGCTCACTTAGCAGTTAGTCATTAGTATCAACAATTCCATATACTTATATGTGTTTGGGCAATTGAGCAAATGAAGTTGCCAAGGGGATTGGTCTTTGTCCTGTTGGGTGAGCTCACTTGACAGATCAGTCATTGGTGTTAAACTTCATCTTGTATTATCGATTGGAAAAAACAAGAGGAATTGAAGATCGTGAGTTATTACATCGACAAGCTATTTGAGTCATTCTTTATCGACCATTTAGCGATCCAAGTCTCTGAAGATGAAGGCTGCTTGAGCTATCGTTACCGCAGTCAAACTTTAACAAAAGTCAAAAAGCAAATGACCGGGATATTTATCTTATCTTTATAACCCGCTTGATTACATGATCGGACGATTTACAACTCTTTATGGATCGATTATGAGAAGCGTGGCAAGATCTTATTACTTCCAATTTTAATCGTGGTTAATGCAGCGATGCGTGTACGATGCTTTATCGATAGTTTCAACCACACCTTTATATATATACACAGATGCATACACAGAGAAGATACTTACAATCTTCAGATTGATTTTCCCTCAGATTACACCGTGTGAACATAGATTTGAAAGCCCTCTCTTCATCTTTTTAATTTCTAATTACAGATAAAGGTAATGTTAATATTGGAAAAAGTCCATGTGTGAGAGGGTACGTTACTGACAGTCACACCACTGAGATAGCTGTCAACATTGGAAGAAGAATCAGAAGAGTTGCTGGTTTGGAAAATGTTATAAATAGAAGATTGGAAAGAATTTCATACATCAATGTTTTGGAATTTTGGAAGAACATGGTCATACGAAGGTAGAAAGCCTTCACTACTGTGATTAATGGCGGAGAGGATTGAAATCACTTGAGATCTTTGAGAGAAGTATTTCATTTTGGACACGGAAATAATGCTCCAACTAATCCGGAAGAAATGGAAATTTGTCAAGATTGGATTTTGTCGACAAAATTAATACCAACAATGCCATCAAATCATCACTAGGCATCAATGTGAAGAATATAAGGATGGAGTATAATCACATTGAGCAAGCTTATAGCAAAGAATATCTTGGGATTCGGTGGGAGTCGGATACACTTTACGGACCTAAGATGACCTCTTGATCATCATCTGCGAAGTATAAAGTTTGATTGGGCTGGATTCTTTATACATTATATGAAGAAGGTGTTTACTGAAGAAAGAGATGGTTTAAGGAAGTTCAAAACCAAGCCTCTAGTTCAAGCGATTGGACCTTCTTGAATCATTTTGGATACGATGTTGCATCGAGAAATCAATAAATCGGATACAAACCGGAAGTTGTTACTCTATTCATGGGTTGGATGATGATGAAGAGCTAGATAAAGAAAGGGTGAGAGTGACAATGGTGGAGATGATGATCTTTGGTGGTGAAGCGGTGAACAAGTTACTAAATCTCTGCGACTAAGAGCGTTCTTTGAGAAGAGGAAGGCTCCTGATACTAGAAAGATAACTGAAATGCTAAAGCCTAAGAAAACAAGAAAGTAATCAGTAGAGACTGCTTTGAGTCTCTTGAGGTCCAATTGCGAGTCAAAGATCTGACCTACGATGTTGTAAATAAAAGTGCATTCTTTGATATCTTGAAAGAAGCGTTAGAAGGAAGATAGTAAAAAGAGGAAAGCTGCTGAGAGTGTAGTTGAACAACCTTCAAAGAGAATGAAGGAGATTGTAAAAACAAGAAACATGGTAAAGGGAAGGAGTTGAGGGTCTTGGAGGACCAAAGTGGATTAGAAGAATAGGCTGTTGAGCCTATTGCTGATGCTGGTGTTGTTGTTGAGCAATACATTAAAGAACCACAATGATTCTTTGTACTTGAGCTCTTTGTAGAATTTGTTGAACTGTTCTGACCTTCTTTGTGGATGCTACAACTCATGAGGAACAACACCTTTATTCTGAGACCAGTGACACACATACAAGTCAAGGGGAACCGAGTGTCGAACAGATGGAGGTGGTAGGTACAAATTTACAACAAGAAGAACCTACTGACATAGATGCATCTGTTGAGGAAACATTGAATCTTCTTGTTGAGACCTTTGAAGGACAACAAGTTGAACAACCAGCTGCTATAAAGCCTTCAATGCCTTTTGAAAGGAAGGAGAAGAAAAAAAAAAGAATGATATGTTGATCCTAAACTTAAGCTGGTTGCTGATTACTTTCAATGGAAGTTTGGATATTACAAGAAACAAAAATCAGCTGCTGAGCCAATGACAGACTTTGAAGATTGGGCTTTTGAAAAGTTATAGGTGGAAAACTTACTAGACCTGGTTAATACTTCCTTTCTTGAAATGAGGTTGATGGAAATCATTGACAGAGAAAAGGGAGAAGGATGTATCTTGTTTAAGGATCCTAGGGAAGGACCAGATAGTGATGATTCATCATCATCTGATTCTGATAATGATCATCCCCCACATCAAGGAGAAGCGGTGGGCTGCCCAGAGAAGCAAGAGTAGAGCAGTCTCTTTGGTCTTTGAAAAATCTATTGAGGGCCAGCAACCTGACCAAATGAATGAAGATCTTACTATAGATGATTTGGAGGCTCTAATCAATGATGGAATAAATATTAGAGATAACAGGTTGGGTGGCACATCTGATACATTCAAGGTTGTGGAGTCTGATGTGAATCCTGATGATTAGCAGACTGAAAATTTAGATGAAGAGAAAGTTATTGAACACAGTGAGCCTGATATCAATTCTGAAGATTCAGCTCAATATCAGGAATGGATTGATATTCATGACACTCTATCTAAATCTGCTGATACTCTACAGAAAATTACTGATGCTGGTGGATTTCTAGAGGAAAATTTGGCTATTTTTCCTTTTATTGTTGTAGAAGAAAGGGTCCTACTCACTAAGGAACAAATAGTGATTGGACAGAGATTGGACCTGGTAATGGGTTTTGAAGGATCACCCATACTTTTTGAGGAGGTTTAGGCTGCTGAGGAACAAACAACACCTGAACAAAGGTCGGGCTGGAGTGCAGTTCTTGAGGATCGAGGCGACACTGGACAAAGGTTGGAACTCACAAAGGGTTTGGAGGAAACCCCTGCTATTGTTGAAGAACAGGCTATTGAAGTAGAGCCCTCTTTGTGGCAAAGATGCTGAAGGAAAGGATAGTCGTATTTGTTGTTGATGAGGATGAGCAATTTCTTTGGACTATGACTTCAGTGATGAGGAGTTCCAAATGCCTGAGGAAGAACCTACTGCTGCTGAACCTCAACAAGAATTTGTGCCATTGTTTGAAGAAGAACCTATCTTGGAACCTCAACCATCACAAGATCATATATTGGAAGATATTTTTTGTGCTATGGTTGAAGAAGGTCCTGACCCTGCTGGAAGGGATATGAGTTGGGCCATGGTTGTTAGCAGACAAATGGCACAGTACAATGTTGAAGAGCCTGCTGATGAAGTTGCTAGACATATGGCTGGAGGTATGGTAGGTGGAGTACCACCACAGGTGTTGGATGAGATGAAGGCAGTCAGAAATGACATTACACAGTTAAGAACTCAACTTGACATACAAGAGCAAAGATTTGAAGATTTGATTAACTTAGTGGAAAATAGAGGAGAATCTTGAAAGCGATTTGCTTCAATATCACATCCTCTCAAGTTGCTCTTGCTTGATCTAACCAAAGATGTGAGGCATAAAACAAGGTAATACCTTTGAAGGATCGGTTTTGAAAGAACAATTTCCCTCCATTCACAAGAAACTTGATAAACTTCTTTGAAGCACCTAAATCTCTTTGTGTGCACGACATACGGAACATCTAACCCTGTTGCATTAGATCCTAAGATCACTGAAAGGATCAATCTGTTGGAGCAAACACTGGATGGAAGGATCACAACAGTTGACACAAGAACATAAATTATAGAAGGTCAACTGCATAATTTAGTGATCACACAGGAGAGTGTTTATGGCCTGCTTTCCCGTTTTGTTGATGATGTCAATAAGGGGGAAGAGAGCCTGACAGCAGTAGCAAAAAAGGCTGCAAGGATTTTTGCTCAAAAGAAATGGGAGGCTGATACAAATGCATTCAAAGAACCTGCACCTGGCAGACTTCAGTTAACTGATGACCTCTTCAACGAATACAAGAAGCAATACTACAATAAGAGGAGACTTTACCATGACAAGGGGTTAAATTCCTTTTTGGGACTCAAGTTTTGGGAAGCTAGAGTTAAATCCTTAAGAGCTTCACACAGATGTGGTAGAGGTGGAAGAAGTGGAAGAGCTGGAAGAAGTCTACCTACTACATCTGCAAGAGAATTATTGGAAGAATTCAAGCAATTATACATGCGTTTAGGATTCATAGTACATCAAATCAATCTAACTCTACCTGAGGCATGGAAATGGTGGAAGGAGTAAATCCCCACATTGATTTTTCCTTTATTGAAAATCAACGGATGAGAGGAATGGTCAGAGACATAAGGGAATATCAAGAAGCGACAAGAAAGAAAGACAAGAAAGAAAGGCGGAACTAGATAGCATAGTTACACACCTTTTATTTTATTGTTGAATCTAGATTGTAATAACTTTTGAACAAACATGATTATAATGAGAAATGGCCCGAGTTTGTTACTGTTTTTGTTTTACTCTTTTTGCTTTGCCATAAGGAGGTATTGGCATCATCACCAAAAATAGGAAATTGTTGGACATATTTTATAGTTTTAGTGATGAGTGCCGGACTAAACAATTATAGAGCAAAGGCAAAAATATGTCTAGATCAAATGTATAGGCTTATTAGAGTTTGATCTTTGTATAGGTTTGGTAAAACAAGCATTGTAAAAGGTCAGCTGACTTTCATCAGCAGACATGTCTAGGTCAGTAAAGTACCTAATTCAGTAGACTAGTTTAGGAACCTGCAGAAGTCTGAAGGCTGAGGTCTCAAACTCAGTTATTGAAGGCTAAGGGATCAAACTTAGTGTTTAAAGTCAAGGATATGGAATCAGAATTTAGGGAAGTATGTGATAACCTAAACTGATTACATATACCTTAATAATACAAGATCTAAGTTCCATAAGTTAAGTGGTGATGGGAACTTAGTTATGTTCAAATTGGTGTAATCTAACTTCACAATTAAAATTTAGATAAAAGACAGTCAGATGAAGTGTTTTATAAACACAGCAAACTTCATACAGCTGACTAATAAGCACTTTAGCAGACTTAAATACAAAGAAACCTGTTGAATGTTTATTTTGATTTAATCAAAGGTTACATTGGAAGATTACAAGGATAAGGACATATAACAACTCTTGATTTTGTCAAAAAATCAATGGTTAAGATTAAAGTAACTTTTGAAAGATTCAGAGCTTTATCCAATAGGTACAAGTCAAAGGGTGGACAGTTTGAAAACTGTCAAAAAGTAAACTGACAGTGTCAGTACTATGTATATGGACAAAATGCAAGTCATGAAAGGGACAAATCTGAAACGGCTATGTTTGAATTTCAAACATAAGTCATAGGATTCTCATCTATAAATAGAGGACTCCTAATTCAGATACAAGTGATGAACAACAAGATAATTTGCACGATGCTATCATGTTTATTATCAAAAAACTCACCTTCTTTGACCTCTTGAACTTAAAGCTCTTGATCGATAAAATTCTTCAAGTGTAATCCCCTATAAAGCTACATCAAGTTCACATACTTGAAGACATCAAGCTGTTGATCATTTCATCCTGATCAAGCTACTGAAAGCTGAATCACTTACTTGATTCAAACTTTCTTTTACAAGAAACCTGCTGAAGACAGAGTAGCACTTAGGTGTCAAGAACTGTTGTTTGTGGTGGAGCTGGTGAAGAGGCAATCCTACCCTTGAAGGATCAATGGAAGACTTTGGAGCAGCAATCCTACATGTTCCAAGTGTTCAGTTTGTGAAGCCATAGTTATTGGTGAATGACAAACAACTTAGGTATCTTTTTAGCTGCAACCTCAAAGATCTCTAGTGAATTACCTCCAACATCACAGGAGAAGAGTGGACTGACATGATTACACCACCTGGAACCACTATAAAAATTGCCTACTTACTTTCTGCATTTAGTATATTAAGCACATCAACCTACTGCAACTAGCAACTGAATCACACACTTACACTACTGAGTATCTAATACTTAGTATCATATTTTAACAACAAGTAATATGGCGTAACTTGAAGATATTCCACTGCAACAAATTCGATAAAATCAGCGATCGGTGAACTCTTGGTGGTCGACATACTCTTGGCGATCGGCGGGCTATTGAACTTGCCGAGTTTGTTCACCCCCCTCTAAACGTTACCAAAGCTATGTCAAGGGACCAACAGAAAGAAACCTCAAAATCGTTTTGAGGCACGAGAAGATTGACTATGTCTTGGACGAAGCCCTACCGGAAAAGCCTGCTGAGGGCTCTGCTGCAGATGCTGTCGAGAAGTATAACAAGCACTGTTCTGACAGTACTGATGCTACATGTATCTGCTAGATATACTGAAACCCGAATCCGGATCCGATCCCTAATTGGATCATCGGATCTGATTCACAGCACCGATCGAGACTCTCGATCATGCACAGCAGAAGCTAGAAATAAATTCGCGTGCGAATTTTACCTGATCGATTCTTATGATTAATTAATAACTACAAGAAAGTTAGTAGATTTACCCAAACCAGACAGAGATGAGAAATTGATAAAGAGAGAGAAGCCGTAGTCTTCCGGATTGTATCTCCTAGCGACAACTGGTGGACGTCGATCCTCACCATAGAACCTCCTCGAATATGCACTTTTTCTTCCCATAAAGACTAAGGGAAGAAACTAATTTTTCTTCCTTTATTATGTGAATATTGCACCATTTTATGTGTGTGTATTGTGCCAGGTGGAACTCTCTTTATATAGGAAAATAACTAGTCACGAGAGTTATTCTTTTCACACCACAATTACCTACTCCCACAAGGAAAAGATTTTTGCCAAAAGATAAGAGATAATTCCCAAAAAATCAATCTCTTATTTTTCCATTAATTATCCAACAAATAGATAATTAATTAATTACACATGTGACATAATCTAGAAAAATTTCTTTTCCTAATTTATCACTAAATATGGCGTCATTTTAATCATTAATTTAATAGAAAATGTCTTTTTTATTTTACATATTATTGACCAAATAAATAATATTGCATATTCATTAAATAGACCAACTATTTAATTTATTCTCGAGGTTCCATAAAACGAGAAAACACTCACGTTTTAGGAGACAACCGGGAACCATTGACCTATAACCAGTAGCTACAATAAATTAAATAAAATATTCATCGAACATAATATTTCTACTCAACTTATTAAATCCGGAACTACATACCATAAATCCAGCTGGACTCTTGATGATAGATATAACTTATTCTCAAAACGTTGAGTCGTGTCGATAAGTGTCCATTGATATAATCATTACATATAAACTAACCCTCCATAGACTATCCGTAATGAAGCAGGAATATTTCCGTAAACGTTCTTCCATACATCTTATCCTTTTTTACCATTAACCCACTAGTGATCAATTAGTTCATAATCTATACAAACTGCTCGGATCGATCAGTTTCTTGGATTAACAAATAATGGGATTGTTAGTCTACTTCCCGCAGGAAGGAATGTATTCCATATCTGTGAAACATACACTTCTCACTTATCCCAGAATAGTGCCAACGTGAAAGTGATTAAGACCGTGCCTCTGGCGATCCTTACTTGAACACATCAAACCCTATCTTGAAACCAGCAGGAGTCTGTTATCACATCAGGATTAAGGTTAATCCATATATGATCATGTTGGTCCCTTGAAAAGGCTTTGGTTAAGTTTAGAGGTAGGGGGTGAATAAACGTAACACTGAAAACTTTTGGAGTTAACAAACTCAGCAACCCGACTGCTTTGATACTTGATGGTCTGCGACACTCGATAGTCTGTGACACTTGTTGTCTAGTTGAGTTCTTGAATTTGTCTTGAATGGAATATATCAAAAATTAAGCCTTATTACTTGTTGTTAAATATGATACCAAGTATTAGATACTCAGTAGTGTATGTGTGAATTCAGTTGCTAGATTCAGTAGATTGATGTGTTAGATAATGTAAGTCACGAGAATATAAATCTGAGAAAGTAAGTAGGCGATTTTATAGTGGTTCTAGGTGGTGTAATCTTGTCAGTCCACTCTTCTCCTGTGATGTTGGATGTAATTCACTAGAGACTCTTGATGTAGCAGTTACAAAAACCCCTAAGTTGCTTGTCCTTCACCAATAACTATGGCTTCACAAACTGAACACTTGGAACATGTACGATTGCTGCTTCAAAGTCTTCCACTAGTCCTTGAAGGGTAGGATTGCCTCTTCACCAGCTCCACCACAACCAAGTCTTTCACACCCAAAGATGCTTCACTTTGTCTTGATGGATTCCTTGTAAAAGAAAGATTGAATCAAGTAAGTGATTCGACTTTGTGACTTGATCGAGGATGATATGATCGGCGACTTGATGTCTTCAAGTGTGTAAACTTGATGTAGCTTGAATCTGATTACACTTGAAGAGTTTCTTTGGATCGATAGCCTTATGCTCGATGAGATTCGGCGAGGTGTTTTCTTCATTTAATTCTAATTGCTCAAGATAGATCCTTATTCTTCTTTTTAAAAATCATCATATGTATCTGAATTAGGAGTCCTCTACTTATAGGTAGGAATCCTTGTGACTCATGTTTGAAATTCAAACATAGCCGTTTCATATTTATCCCATTTGACTTGCTTTACATCCTTTGTTCATGGGGTGACCTTTGTCGAGAATGCTTTTGACGATCTATAGTCTGTCCACCCTTTGACTTGTATCCATTGGATAAAGTGCGAATCTTTCAACGTCCATTTGATCTTAACCATTGATTTGTTTGATAAATCAGAGGTTGTTAGTTGTCCCTTTCTTTGTAAGCTTCCAATGTAACCTTTGATTAAAACGAAATATGTGTCCAGCAGGTTCCTAAGAACATAAGCATGTTGATATACACATCTATAAGCTGATCCTTATTTTGTTGTGTTTAAGAACACTTCAGCTTACTGTCTTTTATCTAAATTTTATTTATGAAGTTAGATTACACCTTTCTGCATATAACTAAGTTTCAATCACCACTTAACTTGTGGAACTTAGACCTTGTACACAAGGTATATGTAATCAGTTTAGGTCATCACAGACTTCCCTAAATTCTTATTCCATATCCTTGACTTTAATTACTAATTTTGATCCTTTAGCCTTCAATAACTGAGTTTGAGCCCTCGGCCTTGGTCTTGACGGGTTCTGACAAGTCTCTTGACTCGGCTACCTCTTGATCTAGACTAGTCTGCTGATGTATGTCAGCTGACCTATTACAGTGCTTGTTTGATCAAACATATACAAGATCAAACTCTAATAAACCTATACATTTGATCTAGACATCTTTTTGCCTTTGCTCTATAACAACTAGTCTGGCACTCATCACTAAAACTTAAAAATAAGTCCAACAATTTCCCTCTTTTTGGTGATGATGCCAATACCCTCCTAACAGCAAAGCAAAAAGATTAAAAACAGAAACAAAACAAACTTAGTCAATTCTCATTATAAGCAGTTGTTCAAAAGTATTCTGATCTGGATCTGACAAAATGATAAAGCAGATAAGGTATCTTTGATCTCTTGTCTTTTTCTCTTTCTTCCATTGCCTTTTACCTTGCTCTTGATAGGCTCTTATCTCTTTGATCATTTCTCTCATCCATTCATTTTCAATCAGAGAGAAATCAATATGAGGATTCACTTGTTTCCACCAATGCCATGCTTCAGGTAGAGTAAGGTTGATTTGATGTACTCTAAAGCCTAAACGCATGTATACTTCCTTGAATTCATTAAGTGACTCCTTAGGATTGGTAGTAGGTAAACTCCTTCCACCTCTACCACCTCTTCCACCTCTATCAACTCTGTGTGCAGCCCTCATGGCTTTAACCCTTGCTTCCCAAAATTTGAGTCCAAGAATGGAATTGAGTCCCTCATGGAAACCTTTATCATGATAAGGTCTTCTTTTGCTGTTGTAGACCTTCTTGTATTCTCTGAGAAGATCATCAGTAAGTGGAAGTCTGCCAGGTGCAGGCTCCCTAAAAGCATTAGTGTCATATTCCCATCTTTTCTTAGCAAAGATTCTGGCAGCCTCTTTTGCTAATGCTGTTTGGCTCTCTTCCCCCTTATTGAAATCATCAACAAAATGGGACAACAGGCCATGTACACTCTCCTGTGTGAGCACTAGGTTGTTCAGTTGACCCTCCATAATTTTAGTCCTAGTGTCAACAGCTGTGATCCTTCCTTGCATTGTTTTCTCGGTGAGAGTTATCCTCTCGGTGATTTTAGGATCTAATCTGGCGAGGTTGCAGTGTTCAGCCAGATTCGACCACAATGAGGCTTAAGTGTCTCAGCAAGCTTATCAAGTTTCTGGGGAATGGATGTAAATTGCTCTTTCCGAAACTTGTCCTTCAGTGTATTTCCTTGATTGATCCCCTTCACATCTTGAGCAAGGCCAGCAAGAGCATACTGAGTGGAGGTTATATTGGAAGCAACAGTTTTAGTAGTTCTTCCTTTATTCTCCACTAATTTCATTAAGTCTTCAAATCTCTGCTCTTGCGTGTCAAGTTGAGTTCTTAAATTTGCAATGTCATTTCTGACAGTCCTCAACTCATTCAAAACCTTTGCTGGTACTTCACTAGCCATTCCTCCAGCCATATGTCCAGCAGCTTCATCAGCAGGCTCTTGAACATTGTATTGTGCCCTCTGTCTGCTGACAACCATGGCAAAGCTCATATCCCTTCCAGCAGGGTTAGGTCCTTAGAATTCCTCCAGAATGGGATCAAGAGCAGTCTCTTCAAGAACTGGTACAAATGCCTGTTGAGGTTCATCATCAATAGGTTCTTCCTCAGGCACTTGAAACTCCTCATCACTGTAGTCATAGTCCACCAGCTGCTCCTCCTCATAAATAACAACAGTCTGCTGACAATCTTTCCCTTCAGTGACCTTTCCTCCACCAGGCTCCACTACAGCAGCCTGTTCTTCAACAACAGCAAGGGTTTCCTCCAAACCCAAAGATAGTTCCAACCATTGTCTAGGTGCTATTTGAGACTCAGCAACCTGTACCTCCTGTTCCAACCTTTGTTCAAGTACTGTTTGAACCTCAGCAGCCTGAACCTCCAGTTCCAACCTTTGTCCAGGTGCTGTTCGAGACTCAGCAACCTGTACCTCATGTTCCAACCTTTGTTCAGGTGCAGTTTGAACCTCAGCAGCCTGGACCTCCAGTTCCAACCTTTGTTCAGGTGCTGTTTGTGCCACAAAAACCTTTACAGGGAATACATCCATATTCTCTTTTTGAAATTCCCTTATATCAGAAATCCTTCTTAGAAAATTTGCATCCTTGGTTAGAGTGTCCTCAGTGTCAATCCAGTCTTGATATTGAATTGAATCCTCAGAGCTGACATTAGGCTCACTAAGATCAGTAACCCTTTCTTCATCTAAATCCACAGTCTGCTGATCATCAGCATGCTCAGCAGGTTCAACAACAAATAATGTGTCTATCTCACCAACCATCATGTTTGCACCAATAGATATTCCCTCATTGATTTGAGACTCTAGATCATCCATGGTGAGATCCTCCAGATTCTCATTCATTTGTACATTTTGTTGCCTCTCAGCGGATTGTCCAGCACCAGTAGACTACTCTCCTCTTGGTTCAATAATCATAGCAGTTCCACTGACTCCTCCTGGACCAGAGGGGTGATCATCACCAGAATCAGATGATGATGAGTCATCATTGTCATCTCTTGGGTCCCTGAATTTGATACCCTCTTCCTTCTATTGTTCATCAAACAGATCTATCAGTCTTGATTCCAATAAAGAGGTATCAATCAGATCTAGCAAATTATCCACTCCCAACTTTTCAAAAGCCCATTCCTCAAAGTCTGTCATTGGTTGTGCAACTAGCTTTTGTCTTTTATAGAATCCAAATTTCCACTGAAAATGATCAGCCACTTGCTGGAGTTTAGGATCAACAAACTCCTCTTTCTTCTTCTTCTCATGTCTCTCAAATGGCATGGTTGGTTTTCTGGGAGCTGTTTCAGTACCTTTCTGACCTCCAAAGGTCTCAACAAGTAAATTAAGAGTTTCTTCCACAGATGCCTCTAGGTTAGTAGGTTTCTCAGGTTGTATGTTAGTCCCTACTACCTCCATCTGTACTACACTTGGTTCCCCCTGACTTATATGCTCATCAGCCGGGTTAGCAACATATTTCTCTTCCCCCTGAACTATTGCAGAACTTGCAGGGTCTTGTACCAATGTTTCACCTTCCACAGCAGGTGCAGACTCAATAGTCTACTGTGGTTCTTCACCAAGTTGCTCAACAACAACTTGTGCAGTTTCAGTAGGCTCAGCCGCCTTTGCAGGGGAGGATTTAGTAGCTTCTACAGCATGCTCAGGGTTAGTAGTCTGCTGTGATGCTCCAGCAGGTTGCTCAATAACAACCTCTACATCCTCAGTAGGCTTGATAATTGTTAAGGGCTCAGCCTCAATAGCCTCTCCTACTTCTTTTTCTTCTTGTTGCCTTTGAGCCTCCAAAGTTTTCAATTGCTTCCCTTTGCCAAGTTTCCTTTTCTTGGCAATCTCTTTAATTCTTTTGGATAGTTGCTCAGCTTCGATCTCAGTAGACTTCCTCTTTCTACAGGCTTCCTTCTGTTGCTCCTTCAAGATTTGAGCAACAGTCTTCTTCTTTGAAACAACAGGGTCAGTAACATCAATTTCAGCTGGACCCTCAGCAGACTCAGCAGTCTCTGTTGTTTGTGTTAGTAATATCATCCGCAGCGGAAGCGATTTTAAGGATCTAGATCTACAAATTACACGTAATAAAATAACTAGATCTACTCTACAAGGGGTTGTAGAACATACCTCTTGGATCTCAAAATCCAAGTTGAAGAGCATGATAGAAAACAAAGAAAGATGTGAAGAGCACCACGATCTTCCGTACGTGTGATCCAAGCAACTCCCGGTGGAAGGAAATCCTCGTCTCGAATCCTTCCGATATGCTACCTGGAAAATCTCCAAGATTTTTCCCCAATTATTTCCCCTTGGCCGAAAAATTTTTCTTCTTCCTCTCTAAGAGGAGAAGTCGAATTTTACATGTGTGTAAAGCTTGGGAGAACTCTCTTTATATAGGAGAGTAAAACTTAGCCTCCAAGGATTTTATTTTGCAATCAAAAATAAATCCATTAAATAAAAGATAATCCCATAATATTCTAGAACAAATCTAGAATAATATTTATCTTTATTTCTTACCATAAATATTTATCTAATAAATATTTTATGCACATGTCTTATTAATCACAAAAAAACTAATTTCTTGTTGACCAATAAACACATGGGGCAAAATTATCATCATTGACCTAGTCAATATGATTTTTTTTCCACACACACACTAATTGGGCCAAGATTATGGAAAATGTCTTTTCCACATATTTAATTGTTTAGCCCAACTAATTTAATAGTCCACTAAACAATTAATTCACATATCGTTTTAATAAAGTCCAACAAGAACTAAATTAATATTATTAGGATTCGACGTCCGAGAATAGCTATGCTATATTAGGAGGCACGTCGGGGACCATGGACTAATAATCAGCGGCTCCGATAAATCAAATAAATAATTATAGAATAATTATATTCGATAAATCAATCACGAGGAATATGCCACCATAATCCCGTGATTTGCACTCCTCCGATTATAAGATTATATTTATCTCTCACGAGAATAATAATAGCGTCCATTGATATAATCATTACATATGGATTAATCCTCCATAGATTGTTCATTCTAAATCGGGAAGTTACCGTTAACCCTTTTGAGAACCTCTTATCCTTATTTACCATTAACCCCTAGTGATCAATTAATTCATACAACTCACTTTGTAGCTAATCGATGTAATATGAACTCAGCGCGATCGATCGGTTTCTAGGATTAACAAATAAAGGAATCGTCTATCTACTTCCATAAATGGAAGGAATGGATTCCGTATCTGTGATAACACGGACTACTCACTCAATCGATTACAATGCCAAGATGGGGTAATTCGGACCACGCAGACTCGGTGTAATCATTAACCGTCAAGTCAAACTTCATGCGATTCAAGCGGTTGGTTGTGATCACCTCGAGATTAAGATATATCCATAAATATGATCATCCATTGATTCGATAAGACTTCTCGATTACGGAATTATATCGTGAACTCTAATCAAATCGGTCCAGCCATATATGATATATCTATCATATATAAATGCCTCATTAGGTTTTCTTAACCGAAAGTCCGGATAAGACAATCACACCTATTGTGTTCTGGGCGCATTAATAGCACGTTAAAGGAGAGACCGATACTCTCGATTAACTTCACTACGGGCTAATTGTATTTTAAGTACATCTTCACTAACTCAATCCTCCCGTGTATATACCATACAACGAGTTAAGTGATTACATAAACGATATACTTTAGGGTTTTACGTAGTGTAATTACTATTGTCACATCGGTGAATATGAGAATAATAAATATGAATAACATTATCATTTCATTTATTAAATAAAACAATTACAAAATTGTCTTTGGGCATCACACTAACAATCTCCCACTTGCACGAAAGCATGTGATTAATTGTTTTAGAGCACACCCTATTATTTAAAATACAACAAACTACATCTCCCACTTGCTCTAAAGCAATGGAGACCCATCCGCATTCTAGTACCCATTAAGCATATCATAACCATTTGATTCCAAAGTACACTCCGAGTATGCCGTCGTAGGATAGGTCGGTGACTCGGGAGTACCTACATCTAAATGTCATGGGTCTTAATGATTAGTCGGGTTAATCGGCTCGAGGGCGATCCGTAGAATCGAAACGTTACCGGTCCATGTAATCATGTGGTACTTTACAAATATGCTTTTGACCTCTAGTGATTTTGAAAATCCTTATAAGCTACCCCTTCATCATTTGCATAATGATGTGGTATCGGCTTCCAAATCTAGAATCACTCCCGAGATATGAAAAAAATCCTTAAGCTATATCGCCTCTCTAGCTACTACAAAAGCCGCTAATCACCCAACTAGTTAAAGTCGAGTTGGCGTTGCTGGATTCCTCCAGGCAATAGCTTCAACACAAGAGTAAACACTGAGCCCGAGATCGACTTAACGATCATCCTCAATATGACTTAAAGTCAAAATTAGTGTATCACACATATCCAAGTTTACACATGAATATGTCCGCATATTGTTCCTCGTTCTCTTCAAGATACTAAAGGACATACTAAACTTGCTTTGTTAACCGCCGAATCTAAGATTCGATCAAAGTTGACGTTCAATAACCTGACCATCTCTTACTAGAAAGAGAATCTATCCCATTTCTCTTGATCCGAAGATTTAGAGAGTCATTCCTGAGGCATAGGGTAGAACTTCCTCGTTGAATGTTGCATACACAGATGCATCATCTTAACCAATAAGATGGATGGGAAACCAGTGACTGATTCTAATGAATTCGACCGAGTCAAACTCTTCAGAATGTTGTCCAAATCTCTGTTGCAAAGAATTGTGGTATTGTCGGTTACGACTTGAGATAACACACCCATGTTCTTTGCCAAGCCAGTGCGGTGTTATCCTTCACAAACACTAATATATATTTATATATTCACTCTTGTACTAAAATTGATATCCAGTCACAAAAGACTTATCAATATTACAGTCAAATCCACATATTGTAGAAATATATGATTTACATGACCGAGAGGTTTGCTTTTTATCCACAAAGGACATAAGCCTTGGCGGTCATCATGTCGGAAGTTCATAATGCAATACCCTTTTGTTCGAATGAATCAGGACTCCGTTTGTTTGGCAAGAAAGTCTCGAGGAATCACCCTTTTTTCTCGCTTTTGAGCGAAATCAAGCAATACTAAGTGGTAAGAGAGTTCAAGGTCGATTAACTCTCTACTTCTTAGGAATTACCCTAGACCACTCAAGCTTTGCTCGGAAAGATAAACTTTCTTATTCATTCCACTCTTTTCCATGTAGATCCAATTACTCCCCACTTTGGGCTGAGGCGCTCGGGTGGTTCTACAAGAGTATGAAACAATCGGAGGACCGAACTCCATTCACATGGTTATGGCTATTAAACCAACCTCTAGTATCGAGAATCTATCTTTGCTCACAAAAGAGCCATAGGTCATCAATTGATCCTCGAGACTACAATGTCCGCGCGAAAAGCGTAATGGGTAATGGATTAACCATACTCCCGATACTTCTTTGGGTGGATTGAAATTACGATCTAGTTTAGTAGTATTTAGTGTTATCACCAACAACCGATGTTGGATGTGGTGCGATTTTAATCGATTAGTAACTACCTTGAGTAAGCGTGCTTCAAGGTTTACGGTTTTCTGTTCATAGACTCTATCGAAAAGGGCGCAAAAGTATAAGCGTCACTTCACGATTTCAAGAATCTTATAACAAACCTTTTTCTCAATGCTACAAGATATATAACGATTGGTCAGCGACCGAGCGTGTTCGCGAAATTCCCGACCTACCTTCAAGCACCGTGTGCTAAATGCTTATATTTATGGAAGTGGGGTGAACCGAATCCACACCTTATCCGTAAATTCCAAAGCATATCCTAGGTAGACTTCTCGGTCTTACATTTCAACGTAAACCGTTATTTAAACTTCAATATCTTTATTGAGTTAAGCGATGTATTGTAGCACATCCAAAACTATGTAAGGCAATTTAACGGTTTCTCACTTAGTGAGAACATGTCACAATGAGGCGGTGAGCATCGGTCTAGGGACTATGAATGGCCTATTCGAGTATAGAATACTCTATCTCTGTTGAAAAGCAGAGAAACCTCAAAATATTTTGGATAAACTTACCAGAGTGTTTGAATAGTTATCAGACAAGAAGTCACTACTCGGAAGCTCCTACTAGCTTGTATCTTTCATCAGACCCCGAAGGTCATCATGAACAAGCTATGTTACTTCTTTATAACCATTATCCTTTCCCGATTGAAAGGAAACTTAGTCATTGAACCTTTGTGACAATATAACGGTGGGAGAAAGGAATCACCCTGTGCCAGTCTTCAGGTCTTGTCTTTTAGGGACTATGCACTAACTATGGAATATGAAGAAGCGTTTATCTAAATATAGAAACCAATTGCTTTTAATAGTTCTTAAGATGTGTTTTATATACATATTTCAGCAGTTCTAAGTGGTTTTGACTTTATCAAACAAAAGTCCGAGTCTTGGATTCGTATCCAAGGATTGAATCCGAGATTCATGTCCTTATATCACTCCCACTATTCTAGCTAAAGTCAACTGCCCGTTGTTTACTCTTTTAATAGTTAAATGCACTGCTACCTTGTTCTGCCAAAGAACTTAGCTCGATAAAATCGCCAAGGATTCATAGGTTGGTGATCCAAAATCACTGTCCTTTTCCTATGATTTTCAGTTAATTAATTTTCGGTTCAGCCTTAAAGTTTTCTCAGTTTAGATGACTAACACTTTTAGACATATTCTCCCATTCTTGACTTTCCATGAATGGAAACAGTCTTTAACCAGCGGTTCGTTTGAGTAGACACTACTCTTGAACCGTGGGATGTCTATTTCGAGTGTTACTCGTCGGGACTTCTCAGATTTTCTAATATACCAGAAAAAACAACAAATATAACATTAAAGCTCCCACTAGTTTATCGGTTCCAAATACCGTCTAACGAGCAATGCTTTATTTTTATGATTTTCCGATTTTTTCGATTAGAAAAATCTATAGTTCCAATGTTTCTAGAAAAACAACAAATTATAGAACTCCCACTAGTTCATCGATTCCAAATATCGTCCAACTAGCGACATTTCATGACTTTCCGGTTTTACAATTAGAACGGTTACGTGTGTAGTCAGTTACACTTTTCTAATGTTCTAGAAAAACAACAAATCATAAAGCTCCCACTAGTTCATCGATTCCAAATATCGTTCAACTAGTAACACTTCATGATTTTCCGATTTTTCAATTAGAAAATTACTCGTGTAATCACTACACACTCAAAATTCACTAGAAGAATTTCAAAGTCCGAAATCACCTAAGTTTGTCTCTCGTTTGACACAAATGACACTAGTGACATACACATATGTTACTCGGGTTTTAAAAGGCTTAAGAGAAAATATCTCTTTTGAAAATTAATTGCATTATCGATTAACTAGTTCAACGTCCTAGTTACTTTCCACTTTTTAACGAAGTCAATACTAGTCAATTATAAAATTTAAGCAATTTAGTAAGGGATATAATGCTGTAAATAAAATGACATATATTAATTCAAGTTTAACACTACTATATTATTTTATTTTAGGAATTGTAAACTAAAAAAATAAGTCTACTCTACCATTCCAAGGTTTTAACCTCGCATCTCAGTGCCGCCGTAGGGTAGGTCAAAGAGATGACGGTTAAATCGAGACAATCTCATCAATGAATAACTTGTGAGAATCGAACATCCCACGAGAATCGAACATCCCTTTATTCATTGACTACCTTCCTTTTTTAGCCTAGATATTACCAAAAATATCCTTTATGAGTGTGACCTACTATATCGGATCTCTTAGATGTGCGCCCGAGTGTGCCGTCGTAGTAGATAGGTCGGTGACCCGGCAGTACCGGAGATCCTATCATTTCGGAGACCAAGCCATGAATGTTGATAGGGGTGAACACCATCCGTAGGGGGCGAAATCAAAGCGCCCGCGGCGTCACCCTTCTCTCACTTACTTGTATCTATAGTAGAGGCCGTGGGGTTGGTGTCGCCTCCCCGCTCCCACTCAATATTTTGGAAGTGGTGGTGGGTTAACTAACCACGTCTTTTGATGTTAACATAAAAGCACATCAAATCAAGGATTCGAATGGTGTCGATAACGTAGGCAAGCCTACCCGTCCTATTCGTTGGAACATATGTGATAGTCGGACGAAATCGGGTCAAGAACGGCCCCGTTGAGATAAGAAGAATCACCCATCCGCTCACGGTGTGGCTTAGTCTTGCCGGACCCCGTGCATACATCACACTAGGAGGTTAAGTCGGTCGAGCCTAGCTCGATTGACCACCCAACCTATAAGCGAACCGTTTTTATCCAAGATTTATTGTTCTTTTACCATCATTCAATCTCGTAGACACTACAAATCGAAAACGTGATCTCGTTTGGGCTTTAAGGCGGTTCACGAGAACACACACCAAAAAACTTAACGATTTCATAACCCGTCCTCGGATCTTTAATTAGTTACTAAATTAATTAATTACCACGTATTAATTAAATTTCAACTAATTACGCGAGTTTAATATACATGCCTATTTTAATTACCAAAATTAAAATTCTACATGTATGCATGGAGTGGATTTATGATATGATGCATGTCATGGCAATTCGATTTTATATCTATTTTATGATCAAACACATAAAAAATAAATTGCGGAAAATTTAAACACCGAGATGGATCGTTGAGACCCCCGTATCTAATCTATCAGAAATAAATTAAACAAACTCTAACTAGGGTTTACTACTTTCTAACATAATCTGCAGCTATTCAAATTCTTCGATGATCGGGAAACCAAACGAGCTTGGATCGTGACGAAACATTTCATATCTGTTCTTCATTCCTCGGGCTTCAATATGGGCGGTTGGATCGGAGATTTGACTTGTCAATTTTCTCGAGTGAGCGCTCAACTTGCTGCTGGATCGACTTTTACTGGCGATTGCCTCAAAGACTTCCGAGGCCGATCGGAAATCGAGATGAATCCCGATCACCTGAAATTTTTATTCCACGTCAAAAACTCCATATTTATCGATCGACCGGTTGGATTTGCGTTTCAACGGTCCAAACATTCCCGAAAATTCGAGGAAGTCACGGTAGGGTTTACGTGAATCTTGCGTTTTTACTGTTACAACGCTTCTTTGCGACAACGAGCGGACTCCGATCGGCGAAATTTTGTGGAATTGATCTCACCTTTTAATCTTTATTCGACCGAGGGATCGTCGTTTCAACGGCTCGATCAGCGGGAAAAGCGAAATAACTAAACGACTCTTAAATGGATCTAATTCACTGGAAATTAAAATTGCAATAAAAAATAAATTACATAATTTCCTATACTCATATGAACGAATTTTCATCGTTTATATGAGTTTACAATAGATCTAACGGGTAAACAGTACCAACCTCAATCCATCTCTTCAACCACAACAATCGCAACATAAAAAATAAACATATATGCATCGGCCCCTAAAAAAATTGGGACACAAAAACTACATGTTTTCCACTCCTAGATCTAATATTTTATACGTATAAATATAGATCACCATGGCGACTGATACCACTGTTAGTAATATCATCCACAGCGGAAAGCGATTTTAAGGATCTAGATCTATAAATTACACGTAATAAAATAACTAGATCTACTCTACAAGGGGGTTGTAGAACATACCTCTTGGATCTCAAAATCCAAGTTGAAGAGCCACAACAGAAAACAAAGAAAGATGTGAAGAGCACCACGATCTTCCGTACGTGTGATTCAAGCAACTCCCGGTGGAAGGAAATCCTCGTCTCGAATCCTTCCGATATGCTACCTGGAAAATCTCTAAGATTTTCCCCAATTATTTCCCCTTGGCCGAAAAAATTTTCTTCTTCCTCTCTAAGAGGAGAAGTCGAATTTTACATGTGTGTAAGGCTTGGGAGAACTCTCTTTATATAGGAGAGTAAAACTTAGCCTCCAAGGATTTTATTTTGCAATCAAAAATAAATCCATTAAATAAAAGATAATCCCATAATATTCTAGAACAAATCTAGAATAATATTTATCTTTATTTCTTACCATAAATATTTATCTAATAAATATTTTATGCACATGTCTTATTAATCACAAAAAAAACTAATTTCTTGTTGACCAATAAACACATGGGGCAAAATTATCATCATTGACCTAGTCAATATGATTTTTTTTCCACACACACATTAATTGGGCCAAGATTATGGAAAATGTCTTTTCCACATATTTAATTATTTAGCCCAACTAATTTAATAGTCCACTAAACAATTAATTCACATGTCGTTTTAATAAAGTCCAACAAGAACTAAATTAATATTATTAGGATTCGACGTCCGAGAATAGCTATGCTATATTAGGAGGCACGTCGGGGACCATGGACTAATAATCAGCGGCTCCGATAAATCAAATAAATAATTATAGAATAATTATATTCGATAAATCAATTACAGGAATATGCCACCATAATCCCGTGACTGCACTCCTCCGATTATAAGATTATATTTATCTCCTCACGAGAATAATAATAAGCGTCCATTGATATAATCATTACATATGGATTAATCCTCCATAGACTGTTCATTCTAAATCGGGAAGTTACCGTTAACCCTTTTGAAACCTCTTATCCTTATTTACCATTAACCCCTAGTGATCAATTAATTCATACAACTCACTTTGGTAGCTAATCGATGTAATATGAACTCGCGCGATCGATCGCTTCTTGGATTAACAAATAAGGGAGGCGTCTATCTACTTCCATAAATGGAAGGAATGGATTCCGTATCTGTGATAACACGACTACTCACTCAATCGATTACAATGCCAAGATGGGGTAATTCGGACCACATACTCGGTGTAATCCTTAACCGTCAAGTCAAACTTCATCTTGATTCAAGCGGTTGGTTGTGATCACCTCGGGATTAAGATATATCCATAAATATGATCATCCATTGATTGATAAGACTTCTCGATTACGGAATTATATCGTGAACTCTAATCAAATCGGTCCATACTATATGATATATCTATCATATATAAATGCCCCATTAGGTTTTCTTAACCGAAAGTCCGGATAAGACAATCACACCTATTGTGTTAAGGCGCATTAATAGCACGTTAAAGGAGAGACCCGATACTCTCGATTACCTTCACTCTGGGGCTAATTGTATTTTAAGCACATCTTCACTAACTCAATCCTCCCGTGTATATACCATACACGAAAGTTAAGTGATTACATAAACGATATACTTTAGGGTTTTACGTAGTGTAATTACTATTGTCACATCGATGAATATGAGAATAATAAATATGAATAACAATATCATTTCATTTATTAAATAAAACAATTACAAAATTGTCTTTCGGGCATCACACCTAACAGTTTGCTTCCTTGTCTTTCTAGGCTTTAATAATTCTATAATTTTTCTTGTGTCAGCAGCCTTCCTCTTTTTAGTAATCTTCTTGGGTGCAGCAGGCTTAACAACTAGCTTGACCTGCTCACCACCAGCATCATCATTTCCACCATCACCATCACTTTCAGTAGCCTCATCATCTACATCTTCATCCTCATCTAGACCAGGGATAGGAGTAGCAACTTCTAGCTTGAATATGGATTTGTTAATCTTTTCAGATAAAACATCAGGTATCTGAAGATGATTCAACAGGGTTTGAATCATTAGACCTAAAGGCTTGACCTTGGACTTCCTTGTACCATCTCTATCTTCAATACACACTTTCTTCATGTAGTGTATGAAGAATCCAGCACAATCAAACTTCATACTTCTGCAGATGATGATCAGCAGGTCTATTTTTGGTCTAGACAGTTTATCTAGGCTTCCAACAAATCCCAAAAAAGTTTTGGCAATCAATTTGCTCAGCAGATTGTACTCATAACCAATATACTTCACATTATTCTTGGTAGATTCATTGCTTCTAGAGTGGTGGGTGCATTGTTTCCAGGTGCAAATTTAAAAACCTCTCTCAGTAGGTCTGAAGATATTTCAATCTCTCTTCCATTAACAGTTGTAGTGAAGGCCTCTCTACCTTCATGTATGACAATGTTTCTCCAGAATTCCAACACATTGACATAAGAGATTCGTTCCAATCTTCTGTTTATAACACCTTCTAGCCCAGCAAACCGTCTGATTCTACGTCCAATATTAATGGCTAACTCAGTGGAGTTACAATCAGTAACATATCCTCTTACACTCTGACTGGTTCCAATATGAACCTCATCCTTCTTTGCAATTGTTGTAAGAAAAAGATGAAGAAGATAGCTCTCAAATCTGTGTCACACAGTGTATACGCAGAGAAAATCAATCTGAGTTTTTGAAACTAGTCTCTGTGTATAGGTCTGTATATATAGATAGATGTAGTTGTAACTGTCAGAGCACGTTTAGTGGTATTAACCATGATTAAATTTGAGTGAATAATGTCTTGACACGTGGCCCATTACTTTTCCATAACATTTTGTAACCGTCAGATCGTGTAACTACGGTTATAAGGGTAGAATAAATATCCCGCCATTTGCTTTTTGACTTTAGTAAGTTTGACTGTGTAACGTTTCCTTCAAGACCTTGTCATGTGGACTTGGCTCGACTCTTGTGAAAAGTCTCAACGGCCTGCTTACAGAATTACTCTGCTGATGCTTAAATCATTTTGTGTTGTTCAATTGATAATACAAGATGAAGTTTAATACCAATGACTGATCTGTCAAGTGAGCTCACCCAACATGACAAAGACCAATCCCCTTGGCAACTTAATTTGCTCAATTGTCCAAACATAAGTACATGGAATTGTTGATACCAATGACTAATATGCTAAGTGAGCTCACCCAACATGGCAAAGACTAATTCCCTTGGTGAATTCCAGTACACTGCTGATCAAAGATGTATCAGTCAACTTTTATAATTCCAAGTTCAGTCCTTAGTTTAGCAAATCTTTCACTATCCAGTGGTTTGGTGAAAATATCAGCAAGTTGATCTTCAGTAAGGATGTAAAGAACCACCACATCTTTCTTTTCAATATGATCTCTTATAAAATGATGTCTCACATCAATATGTTTGGTTCTTGAGTGCAAAACAGGATTTTCTGTGATAGCAATTGCACTTGTGTTGTCACACATGATTGGAATTTCTCTTTCTTCAATTCCATAATCCCTTAATTGTTGTCTTAACCATAGTATTTGTGCACAGCAACTTCCAGCAGCAATATATTCAGCTTCAGCAGTGGAAGTTGATATTGAAATCTATTTCTTGCTAAACCAGGAAACCAGTCTATTTCCCATTAATTGACAGGTTCTTGTGGTGCTTTTTCTATCAATCTTGCATCCAGCATAATCTGAATCTGAGTAGGATATAACCTTGAAACTTCAATCTTTTGAATACCAAATACCTACTCCCAAAGTCTTTTTTAGGTACTTGAGAACTCTTTTGACTGCACCTAAATGACTTTCTTTAGGTTTTGATTGAAATCTTGCACAAACACCTACAACAAAAGATATATCAGGTCTGCTGGCAGTAAGATACAGCAGACTGCCTATCATCCTTCTGTATAAGGTCTGATCAACATCTTTGCCTTCTTTGTCTCCATCCAATCTAATATTTGTGCTCATAGGAGTAGATACCTTGGTGCTATTTTCCATAACAAATTTCTTCAGTAACTCCTTGGTATACTTGGTTTGATGAATGAAGATTCCATCTTTCATCTCTTTGACTTACAATCCCAAAAAGTAGTTCATTTCTCCCATCATACTCATTTGGAATTTACTCTTCATTTGATTTGCAAACTTCTCGTATAGCAATTCATTTTCAGAACCAAAAATTATGTCATCAACATAAATTTGTACCAGCAGGGTGTTGTACCCATCATTGATTCTGAAAAGAGTCGTTATCAATGGTGCCTTTTGTAAAACCATTGTCCACCATGAATTGAGATAGAGTCTCATACCATGCTCTTGGTGCTTGTTTTAAACCATAAAGTGCTTTGTTGAGTCTATACACTTTATCTTCTTGATCTTTAACTTCAAATCCAGGAGGTTGCTGAACATACATCTCCTCTTCCAGAATGCCATTCAAAAATGCACTTTTGACATCCATCTAATATACTTTGATGTTTTTGTAAGTAGCATGTGCCAGGAATAATCTGATAGCTTCCAATCTTGCAACAGGGGCATATGTCTCATCAAAATCTATTCCTTCTGCTTCAGAATATCCTTTTGCTACTATTCTGGCCTTATTCCTCACAATGGTACCAGATTCATCAAGTTTGTTTCTGTATACCCATTTTGTACCAATTATATTTGCAAGATTGGGCCTTTCCACTAGTGTCCAAACTTGATTTCTTTCAAATTCATTCAATTCTTCTTGCATAGAAATTATCCAATCTGGGTCTGAAATTGCTTCTTCAACAGCTTTACGTTCCATTTGAGATAGAAAACAAATAAACATTGCTTCTAATTGTCTTCTAGTCCTCACACCTTGCTGTATATTGCCAATGACTTGCTCAGCAGGGTGATCCCTTAGCCATTGTGGATTTTGATTAGATTGATTCTCTGGAAAATCATCTTCAGTAGGGTCTGCTGTTTCTTCAACAGGGGGTTCAACAGATCCTTGAATTGCCTCAGTTGTTGCATCGATCTTTATTACACCTTAGGGTGTTCGGCAGGCGAAATCGAAAAAACCTTTAAGTCATTGAATCTTTCCAAAACTTCAACACATTCGGATCGGTGACTTGTTGATTCTCAAAGAGTTTTGAAGCTTCATCTTCCATTCCAGTGAACTTAGGTTCATCAAATACAACATGTATTTTTTCTTCATGTTTCAGTGTCCATTTGTTCAGTACCCTGAATGCCTTGCTAACTGAAGAATATCCCAAGAAAATTCCTTCATCTGATTTTGGTTGGAATGTCTTCAATTGTTCCTTATGATTTAAGATAAAACATTTGCTTCCAAATGGATGGAAATAGGATATATTAGGTTTTCTTCCATTCCAAATCTCATAAGATGTCTTCAGCAGCTTCTTGTTCACTGAAGTTCTATTTTGTGTATAGCATGCTGTATTAACTGCTTCAGCCCAATATCTTTCAGGTAGCGATGCTTCACAAATCATAGTTCTTCATGCTTCTTTTAGAGTTCTATTTCTTCTTTCAGCAACCCCATTTTGTTGAGGTGTATCAGGAGCAGCCAGTTGATGTAGTACACCATTCTGTTCACAATATTCTCTTATAACTTTATTGAGAAATTCAGTACCCTTGTCTGATCTGATCTTTACTACTGTCAAACTTTTCTTATTTTGCAATCTCTTCAAAAGTTCATGCATCTTTTGCAGTGTTTCACTTTTCTTGTTCATGAATATCACCTAAGTGTACCTTGAATAATCATCCATAACCACTAAGGTGTATTTCTTTCATGTTACAGTTGTTGGTGTTACTGGACCAAAAAGATCCATGTGCATCAGCTCCAAAACTCTTTTTGTTGATTGTTTTGTCTTTGACTTGAAGCTTGACTTTGTCTGTTTACCTTGCTAACATGCATCACATATAACATCCTTCTTGAATGTGATATCAGGTAAACCAATCACCAATTTCTTCTTCACCAACTGATTGATATCATCAAAATTTAGATGATTCAACTTCTTATGCCATAACCAATTAAGTTCTGACTTGGTATGTACAATCATGCATGTTTCTGGAACAGTAGTAGACCAATCCACAACATACATGTTTTGTTGTCTTTTTCCAGCCAACACAACTTGATCACCTCTCTCACTAATGACAGTACAAGTGTTTTTGTCAAAAGTGACCTTGTTTCCCATGTCACATAATTGTCCAGTGCTTAGTAGGTTGTAGTCCAGTCCTTCCAAATATGCAACATTCCTGATTGTTAATCCATTTCTCACAAGTGTGCCTTATCATCTTGTGTATCCTGGTGTGTTCTTGATGCCAAAATTCACTCTAGGACCATCCTTTGCCACAAATCTTGACAAACAGTTCTTATTCTTTGTCATATGTCTAGAACATCCACTGTCAAAATACCAGACACCCTACAAAACAAAGTTAATGCATTTTAGGTACCCAAACTGTTTGGGTCCATAATGGTTAGTGGTAAGTATGACCCTTGGCAAGTTTCCATAAGGTCTTCTTTGAAAGGTATCATACTGTTGGACTTATTTCTTAGTTTTGATTATGAGTGCCAGACTAGCTGTTATAGTGCAAAGGCAAAAAGATGTCTAGATCAAATGTATAGGTTCATTAGAGTTGACTCATAAATAGGTTTGATCAAACAAGCATTTGTAAAGCTGGCAGCGATTGATATCGGCCAGACTAGTCAATATCGATGGGGTAGATAGGTCGATGACTATTCAGAACCTCTCTTTGACCAAAGAAAATGAGGTTCAAACTCGATTCTGAAGGCTAAGGGATCAAACTTAGTAATTATAGTCAAGGATATGAAATCAGAATTTAGGCAAGTCTGTGATGACCTAAACTGATTACATATACCTTGTGAAGAAGGTCCAAGTTCCATAAGTTGGATGATGTTTGGAACTTGGTTATAATTCAAAAAGGTGTAATCTAACTTCACAAATAAAAGTTAGATAAAAGAAGTCAGCTGCATTGTATTTTATACATAGCAAATTGGAGTTCAGCAGACTGATAGGTATCTCAGCAGACTGATGAACCTGCTGATAACATACCTCGATTAATTCAAGATCATTGGAAGATTACATGGATAAGGACAGCCAACTACCTCTGACTTATCAAGGAAATCAAAGGCTGAGATTAAAAAGACGTTGGGATGATTCATATCTTTATCCATTGGATACAAGTCAAAGGGTGGACATCTTGCCTTTGTCAAAAGAAATTACGATGATGTCGATCCCTATGAATAGTGACATAATGCAAATCAGATGGGACAAAAACAAGGAACAGTTTACATTTGAATTTCAAATACAAGTCACATGCATTCTTGCCTATAAATAGAGGACTTTCACTCAGAAACAAGATGATGAAAATTAACAAACTTTGAAGAGATATTATCTTGAAATGAAAAACACCTTCTTGAACTTCTTGAACTTTAAGCTCTTGATCCGAGAGAAATTCTTCAAGTGTATTCTACATTCAAGCTACATCAAGCATACACACTTGAAGTCCAAAGTCACGATTATATCATCCTAATCAAGCTCTTTTGCAATCGAATCATTTATTTGATTCAATCTTTATTTTATAAAGAACTCTTGAAGACAAAGAAGCATCCGATTGGTGTGAAAGACTGTTGTTTGTGGTGGAGTGGTGAAGAGGCAATCCTACCTTCAAGGACCAGTGGAAGACTCAGGAGCAAAGAATCCTACCTGTTCCCGATTTTGAGCTTGTGAAGCCATAGTTATTGGTGAAGGACAAGCAACTTAGGAGTCTTTGTAACAACTACATCAAAGATCTCTAGTGAATTTCTGCAACATCACAGAGAAGAGTGGACTGACGAGTTTACACCACCGGAACCGCTATAAATTACTGCTATTTACTTTCATCATTTACATTCTCGCACTTAGTTTATTTTACACATCAACCTCTCTGAATCTAGCAAATCAAATCACACACTTGCACTAATGAGTATCTAATACTTAGTATCATATTTAACAACAAGTATTAAGGCTTAATTTTGATATAATTCCATTTGCACAAATTCAGCAAACTCAACTATCAAGTGAACTCATGTTTATCGCCAAAGCTCTCAAGTCTCAACAGAGACTCTGAAGTATCTGCAGACTGCTGAAGTTGCAGAATTTGTTAACTCCAAAGTTTTGAGTGTTAAGTTTATTCACCCCCTCTAAACTTAACCAAAGCCTTTTCAAGGGACCAACACATACTTTGGTTCATACTTGTACTCTACACATCCATAAGGTCTAACAATTGGTTGTGTAGGATTCACATATGCTTTCTGGCCTTTTGGAATGTAATACTGTTTAAAGTGATTTCTTTTGTTAGAAGCACTAGGATAACCATAGGTTTGCTGTCTGTTAGGAATAGCCCTGTAATATGGAGTCTGCTGAGGTCCCTGCTGAGGTCTTGTATAAGTCCTCTGCTGAGCCCATTGCTTAGGTTTTACCCTAGCAGTATGGTTATATCTGTTGTTTCTAGTAGTAGGTGCATGAATATTCCAATCATCATCAGTAGGGAATAATCTACCTTTCCCCCTGAGATAAGTATCCCTTGAATGGTTAGCATTCTTGGATTTAGGATTCTTATTCTTGGAATATTTCTGGTTTTTCCCTTTTGTGGTCCAAATAGACTTGGTAGCAGTGTCTGCTATCGCTAGATTCTAGAAGGCACAACATCCTATTTTTAGACTTATTCTTTTATTAGAGTCATTGACTTCCTTGACTTCTCGATTTTGCATCCTTGAAGCTCTCTCAAGAGGGCTTTACTTGCCTCAAAGAACCCTTTTGGGAGTTGGATCTTGTGCAGGCACAAACTTAGGACCAATTCTGGTACTAGGTTCAGTGTCCTTACTGGATCCACTCTTATTGGATTGTTGAGTTCCAAATCCAAGCCATGTTCTATCACCATAAGGCTTTCCAGATTTGAATGCAGTGGAGGAACAAGATGGTTCAGCAGACTCAATAGCTACTGAATGTTCAGCAGGCTTATGCGGATTCTGTCTGACTCCTTTTTCGTTTCCTTTGAGAATTCTTAACTCAGCATTTAATCTTTCAACTTCTGATTGAAGAGCTTCCTTTTCAGCCTTCACAATCTCATAACTAGATTGTATTATCCTCAGTTGATTAAGGATGGCATCCAAAGTTTCTTCATTGTCAGAATTTTTTGGATTTCAAGCACAGGTTGATTCATAATCACTTCCAGCAGGAGTATTGATAGATATAGAATTGTATACCTCCTCAGTTTCATCCATATTTGCCATTAAAGCATAATCTTCCATATCAGCAACCAGTGCAGTATCATCTGATTCATTTCCCTTTTCTGATTCTACTTCATATCCTAATTCATCTTCAGCAACCATAGGCTTCTTGCCATGTCTTCTTTGTTGACTTTTGGTCTTCAGTATGTCTAGACAGTCAGGTCTAAAATGTCCAGGCTTCTTGCAATTAAAGAAAAGATAATCAGGTTCCTTTTTCTGTTTTAATTCAGGAAAATCAGGTTTGAAGTGTCCTGGTTTCTTATAATGATAGCACAATTAATCATTATCTTTCTTTGATTCATCCTTCTTATTTTCACTGAATTTCTTTGTGCAATTCCTTGGAGAACCCTTTCTAGTTTTCATCATTCTGATTTTCTAGCTCAGTAGGGCAATCTGCTCTTGCATCTCATCCAGTAGATCATCTTGAGCTCCTGATGTCTCTTCTTGATGTGAAGCAGCCAATGCAGTGGTCTTTGGCTCTTCTTTTTCAGTCTCAGGCACAAGCTTTTTGCTAAATTCATAGGCCTTAAGATCTGAAAACAATTTGAAGGTGTCTTCTTCATGCAAACTCCTCATTTCTTCTATGGCAGTCACCTTCATCTCCCAAACTTCTTTTGTAGGTAATGCTTCCAAGATTTTTGAGTTGATTTCTTCTTGTGAGTATTTCACACTCAGTAGGGTGAGTTCATCCATGATTGCATTGAATCTAGATTCCATTTGTTCAATGGTTTCATTTGGTTTCATCTTGAACTCCTAGACCTTCTTCTTTGCCACACTGATCTTGTTCTTTTTGATTGCATCAGTGCCTTCACAGATTAATTGTAACTTGTCCGATAGTTCATCTTCAGTCTTGCAATCTTTCACCTTCATATACATATTGATGTATACCTTGGACCCCTAACAATGAAATTGTTAAGAACCCTAAGTAATACAATGAATATCCCGAAATAAAAAGGAAAATAGAATTAGATGAAGGAAAAGACTTGAGCAAAAGTAGTTTAACTCAAGGATTAGACTAGAAGAACCAATGGCTATGAAGAAGCCAAGACCCTTCTAATGATCCTTAAACCAAAGACTACAATGAAACACTTTAAGCTATGCTCACAAACTTAAAATGCACTTAACAAAAGTTGTAAAAACTCCAAGAGAAAACTCTCAATATAATTATAATTCAATGTGTCAAATACATATGGTGTGCCCCTCCTTTTATAGGCTAAGGATGTTGGCATTTTATTTTCTAGAAAATGAAAACAAAATAAGAAAATATAAAATAAAAATGAACCTAGACAACTCCTAAGTCTAGATGAAATAAAGAAAAAGGTAATTCCAATAATAAAAAAAGATCTTCAAATCACAAATTAGTAAATAATCTCCCAATCAGATTGATTGATTATCTACCAAAAATAAGATGAAGATTTGATTGAACCCTAAACCCTAATGGACACCTCATGCACGAAATTCAAAGTGTATAGGGCCTTATTGGACTATTATAATATGATAATAAATAATAAAATACAAATTACAAGCCCAAGAACTAGTAAAAGTAGGCTAAGTGGTGCCAAACCCATATTATAGCCCATTGTGCTTGAAACTTGTGTTCTGCTTCACTCCAATTGCTCTAGCATAGCCCAATCATCATTTTAACCCTCTCGAGCTTGGATTATATTCACCAATAGTGGCTCTTTCAAAGGATCTTCTTCTACCATTGATGCCTTGTCATGCAACTCAACAACAAGCGCATTTAATGCTTCTTTCATCCTTTTGGCTTGGAATCGGTCACCGGTCCATCTCTTATCTTCAAAGGATCTTTTGTAAGCTCCTTGGATGGTCCTCAATCATCCCTCCTCTTGAAAAGGATTTGTCCTCAAATCTCCTGCATCAAATGGGGTTAAGTCTCAAAACATTAAAAGTAGCACTTACATTGTATTCACTGGTAGATCCAACTTGTAGGCATTATTATTCACTTTTGCCACAACTTGAAATGGTCCATCTCCTCCAGGTTGCAACTTGGATCTCCGTTTAATAGAAACCTATCCTTTCAAGATGTAACCAAACCCAATCACCGGGTTCAAATAAAACCTCTTTCCTTCCCTTGTTGTGCTTGTTTGGAGTAAACTTGAGTCCGTTTCTCAATATTAGCTTTAACTTTTTCATGCAATGCTTTAATAGACTCAGCTTTGTTTTTCCCATCCAAGCTTGCTTTTTCTTCACAAGGTATGGGGATTAAATCAAGAGGGCTCAATGGATTAAAGCCATACACTACTTCAAATGGTGAAAATTTAGTCGCAGTATGCGGGACTCTATTATACGCAAACTCAACAAAAGGAAGACAATTTTCCCAATTTTAAGGTTCTTATGTATTATTGAACGAAGTAATTGTCCTAAAGTCCTATTAACCACTTCAGTTTGACCATCAGTTTGGGGGGTGGCAAGTAGTAGAAAATAGTAATTTAGTACCTAACTTACTCCATAAAACTTTCCAAAAGTGACTCAAAAATTTCACATCACGATCACTCACAATAGTACGTGGAACTCCATGTAAACGCACAACTTCTTTAAAGAATAAATTAGCAATATATGTCGCATCATTTGTTTTAGTGCAAGCAATAAAGTGTGCCATCTTCGAAAATCTGTCCACTACTACAAAGACCGAATCCTTACCACTTTTAGACCTTGGTAAACCAAGAACAAAATCCATAGAGATATCTGTCCAAGGTTCATTAGGAATTGGGAGTGGTTGATACAAACCATGAGGCTGGGTTTTGGATTTAGCATGTTTACATGTAATGCAATGATCACAAATTCTATTAACATCCACACGCATATTAGGCCAATAAAAATGTTCTTTTAGGACTTCTAACGTTTTATTCATCCCAAAATGACCCATTAAACCTCCCCCGTGAGCTTCACTTACCAACAACTCTCTTATAGAACATTTAGGTATGCAAATTTGTTTACCACGAAAAAGATAACCATCATGCCTATAAAAATCTTTAAAACCAGATTGCTCACATGCAACATGTATAGAAGAAAAGTCAACATCATTATGATACAATTCCTTAATCATTTCAAACCCAAGCAGTTTAGAATCTAAAGTACTGATTAAAGTATACCTTCGAGATAATGCATCAGCTACTTTATTTTCTTTACCACATTTATACCGGATAACATAAGGAAATGTTTCAATAAATTCTACCCACTTCATTGTTAGGTGTGATGCCCGAAAGACAATTTTTGTAATTGTTTTATTTAATAAATGAAATGATATTATTATTCATATTTATTATTCTCATAATCACCGATGTGACAATAGTATTTACACTACGAAAACCCCTGAGTATATCGTTTATGTAATCACTTAACTTTCGGTGTATGAGATATACACGGGAGGATTGAGTTAGTGAAGATGTACTTAAAATACAATTAGTCCGTAGTAAAGTTAATCGAGAGTATCGGGTCTCCCTTTAACGTACTATTAATGCGCCCATAACACGATATAGTGTGATCGTCTTATCCGGACTTTCGGTTAAGGAACCTAATGGGGCATTTATATATGATAGATATATCATATAGAATTTTGGACCGATTTGATCTGAGTTCTCAATATAATTCCGTAATTGAGAAGTCTTATCGAATCATTAGATGATCATATTATGGATATATCTTAATCTCGAGGTGATCACAATGATTGCTTGAATCGGTATGAGGTTTGACTTGACGGTTAAGGATTACACCGAGTCCGTGATCCGAATGACCCCATCTTGGCATTGTCTTTGGATTGAGTGAGTAGTACGTGTTATCACGATACGGAATCCATTCCTTCCATTTATGGAAGTAGATAGACGATTCCTTATGAGTTAATCCTAGACATTGATCGATCCATGGGATTCATATTACACCGATTAGCTACCAAAGAGTTATTTGAATTATTGATCACTAGGGGTTAATGGTAAATAAGGACAAGATGTTCTCGAAAAGGGTTAACGGTAACTTCCGATTTAGAATGAAACGATCTATGGAGGATTAATCCATATGAAATGATTATATCGGTGGGCGCTTATTACTTTCGTGAGGAGATAAATATAATCTTATAATCGGAGGAGTGCGATCACGGGATTATGGTGGCATATTCCTGTGATTGATTTATCGAATATAATTATTACTGTTCATAAGATAATTATTTATTTGATTTATCGGAGCGCGATTATTAGTCCATGGTCCCCGACGTGCCTCCTAATATAGCATAGATATTCTCGGACGTCGAATCCTAATAATATTAATTTAGTTCATGTTGGACTTTATTAAAACGATATGTGAATTAATTGTTTAGTGGACTATTAAATTGGTTGGGCTAAATAATTAAATATGTGGAAAAGACATTTTCCATAATCTTGGCCCAAATTATTGTGTAGTGGCAAAATTAATATTGACTAGGTCAATATTTGAAAGTGGCGCCCATATGTCTAATTTTGGCAAGGAATTAGTTTTCTTGTGTATTAAAAAGACATGTGCATAAAATATTTATTGGATAAATATTTATGGTAAGAAATAAAGATAAAAATATTCTTGATTTGTTCTAGAATATTTTGGGATTATCTTTATTTACTAGGATTATTATAATTGATTTTGTATTAATTATAAAATCCTTGGAGGTCAAGGATTACTCTCCTATATAAAGAGAGTTCTCCAAGCCAAAAACAACACATAATTTCGACTACTCTAGTAAATTAGAGGAAGAAATATTCGGCCAAGGGTTGGAAAAATCTTGGTGATTTTTCCGGTAGCATATCGGAGGGTTCGAGTCGAGAATTCCTTCCACCGGGAATTGCTTGGATCACACGTACGGAAGATCGTGGTGCTCTTCACATCATTGTTCGATCATCCTAATAGCGGTTCTCCAACTTGGATTTTGAGATCCAAGAGGTATGTTCTACAACTTACTTGTAGATATAGATCTAGTTATTTTATTACGTGTATTTTATAGATCTAGATCCTTAAAATCGCTTCCGTTGCGGATGATATTACTAACAGTGGTATCAGAGACCAAGGTGATCTATATTTATACGTATAAAATATTAGATCTAGGAGTGGTAAAACATGTAGATTTTTTTTGTCCCAATTTTTTTTCTTGGGGCCGATGCATGCATATTTTTTTTATGTTATGAATGTCGTGGTTGAAGAGATGGATTGGGGTTGGTATTGTTTACCCGTAGATCTATTTTGTAGCTCTTTTGATTAGTATCAATTGAGTATAGGATGTGTAATTTATTTTATGTCATGCGAAAAATTGTAAAAAGATAGTACCTTTTGTTTTTTAATTTTGATCCGGGTTCGAGACGACGAAGATGATGTGTTGAAGATCATCAAGAAGGTACAAACGGGAGGAGGCCGAATTGTTTAATTAATTTTTTTTCCATCGGCGGCAGCAACTTTTTTTTAGGGTAACCTAATTTTTTTATTTTAGGTCACGGCAGCAAATTTTTTTAGTAACCTAATTTTTTTTATTTTTTTTTTTTTTCCTTTGGCCGCAAGGCCTTATGCTGTAACAAAAAAAAAAAAAAAAAAAAAAAAAAAAAAAACTTGACAATTCTGCCGTGAAGAAAAATAAAATTAAAAAAAAAATAAATAAAAAAAAAATAAAGGAAAGTTTTTTTTTTTTATAAAACAATTTGATAATATAGATATATTTTTCAATATATTGGTATATTACGGCCTCCTCTCTCTCGCTCGCTCGTGGTTCATAATCGAGATCGAAGCTTTGAAGATCCGGAAGTTTTCGCGTTCAAGATTTGAAGATCAAGACTCGAAGACATAGATTATGTAATTTACTGTTTTCCTAGGATAGATTAGATACGGGGGTACCAACAATCCATCTCGGAGTTTAAATTTTCCGCAATTTATTTTTTATGTGTTTGATCATAAAATAGACATAAGATCGGAATTGCCATGACATGCATCATATCATAAATCCACTCCATGCATACATGTAGAATTTTAATTTTGGTAATTAAAATAGGCATGTATACAAACTCGTGTAATTAGTTGAAATTTAATTAATACGTGGTAATTAATTAATTTAGTAACTAATTAAAGATCCGAGGACGGGTTATGAAATCGTTAAGCCTTTCGGTGTGTGTTCTCGGTGAACCGCCTTAAAGCCCAAACGAGATCACGTTTTCGATTCGTAGTGTCTACGAGATTGAATGATGGTAAAAGAACAATACATCTTGGATAAAAGCGGTTCGCCTTTGAGGTTGGGTGGTCAATCGAGCTAGGCTCGACCGACTTAACCCTCCTGGTGTGATGTATGCACGGGGTCCGGCAAGACTAAGCTACACCGGAGAGCGGAGGGGTGATTCCTTCTTATCTCAATGGGTCTCTCTTGACCCGACTTAGATCCGGCATCACATATGTTCCAACGAATAGGACGGGTAGGCTTGCCTACGTTACCGACACCATTCGAATCCTTGATTTGATGTGATTTTATGTTAACATCAAAAGACGTGGTTAGTTAACCCACAACCACTTCCAAAATATTGAGTGGGAGCGGGGAGGCGGCAGTAACCCCACGGCCTCTACTATAGATACAAGTAAGTGAGAGAAGGGTGGCGCCTCGAGGCGCTTTGATTCGTCCCCCTAAGGATGGTGTTCGCCCTATCAACATTCATGGCTTGGTCTCCGAAAGGATAGGATTTACGGGTACTCGTCGGGTCAACGACCTATCTACTGACGACGGCACACTCGGGCGCGTACCTAAGAGATCTGATATAGTAGGTCACACTCATCAAGGGTATTTTTGATAAATACCTAGGCTAAAAAAGGAAGGTAGTCAATGAATAAAGGGATGTTCGATTCTCGTGGGATGTCTGATTCTCACAAGTTATTCATTGATTTAACCGTTGATCTCTTTGACCTACCCTACGGCGGCACTGAGATGCAAGGTTAAAACCTTGGAATGGTAGAGTAGACTTACTTTTAGTTTACGATTCCTAAAATAAAATAATATAGTAGTGTTAAACTTGAATTAATATATGTCATTTTATTTACAGCATTATATCCATTACTAAATTGCTTAAAAATTTATAATTGACTAGTATTGACTTCGTTAAAAAGTGGAAAGTAACTAGGACGTTGAACTAGTTAATTAATAATGCAATTATTTTTCGAAAGAGATATTTTCTCTTAAGCCTTTTAAAACCAGAGTGACATATGGGTATGTCACTAGTGTCATTTGTGTTAAACGGGAGACAAACTTAGTTTGATCAAAGGTGATTTCGGACTTTGAAATTCTTACAGTGAATTTTAAGTGTGTAGTAATTACACGAGTAAATTTTCTAATTGAAAAATCGGAAAATCATGAAGTGTTACTAGTTGGACGATATTTGGAATTGATGAACTAGTGGGAGCTTTATGATTTATTGTTTTTCTAGAACATTAGAAAAGTGTAATTGACTACACACGTAACCGTTCTAATTGAAAAACCGGAAAGTCATGAAATGTCGCTAGTTGGGCGATATTTGGAATCGATAAACTAGTGGGAGTTCTATGATTTGTTGTTTTTCCGAAACATTAGAACTGTGTAAGTGTTTACACGAGAGATTTTCAAATTGAAAAATTGGAAAATCATAAAATAGAAACATTCTTTGGTTAGGCGGTATTTGGAACCGATAAACTAGTGGGAGCTTTAATGTTATGATTTGTTGTTTTTACGGTATGATAGAAAATCCGAGAAGTCCTAACAAGTAACAATCGAAATAGACATCCCACGGTTCAAGAGTAGTGTCTACTCAAACGAACACATTGGTTCAAGACTGTTTCCATTCACGGAAAGTCAAGAATGGGAGAATATGTCTAAAAGTGTTAGTCATCTAAAACGAGTTGATTTTAAGGCTAAAAGCGAAAATTAACAAACGAAAGTCATAGGATAAGGATAGTGATTTGGATCACCAACCTATGAATCCTTGGTGATTTTCTCTTAGGCTATGTTCTTTGGAAGAACGAGATAGTTGTGCATTAACGATTAATAGACAGCGGGCGTAATTTTAGCAAAATAGTGGGAGTGATATGAGGAAATGAATCTCATTCAATCCTTGGATATCATGAGAAGATTTATTTTTCTTTAAGATTCGTTGGAGCGAATGGATTTACCTTTTATTCGATAAATTTGTTTGTCTTATAGAAAGTGAATATACCATTTGTAGTACGAATCTAAGACTCGGACTTTTGTTTGATAAAGTCAAAACCACTAAGAAATGCTGAAATACATTATATGTACCATCTTAAGAACTATTAAAAGCTATTGGTTTCTATATTTAGATAAACGCTTCTTCATATTCCATAGTTAGTGCATAGTCCCTAAAAGACAAGACACAAGGCGGCTCAGGTGATTCCTTTCTCCCGATCCTGGTTATATTGTCTCAAAGGTTCAATGACTAAGTTTCCTTTCAATCGGGAAAGGATAATGGTTATAAAGAAGTAACATAGCTTGTTCATGACGACCTTCGAGTCGATGAAAGATACAAGCTAGTAGGAGCTTCCGAGTAGTGACTTCTTGTCGATAACTATTCAAACACTCCGGTAAGTTTATCCAAAATATTTTATGGTGTCTCGGATTACATCGGAGATGGAGTATTCTATACTCGAGAAATGGGCCATCACATAGTCCTGAGGACCGATGTTCGGCTGCCTCATAGTGAAATGCTTTCACTAAGGAAGAAACCATTGAATTGCCTTACATAGTTGTAGATGTGCTACAATACACCTTGCTTAACTCAATAAAGATATTGGAAGTGAAATAACGGTTTACATTGAAATGTAGAACCGAGAAGTCTACCTAGAATGTGCTTTGGAATTAACGGATAATGAGTGGATTCGGTTCACCCAAATTCCGTCAATATAAGCATTTAGCACATGATGCTTGATGGTAGGGTATCGAATTTCACGTACACGTTCGATCGATGACCAAATCGTGATATATCTTGAAGAATTGAGAGAAAGGTTCGTTATCGATTCTTGACATCTGGAAGGGACAAACTATCTTTGTTGCATCCTTTCGATAGAGTCTATGAACAACAAACCTTGAACCTTAGAAATGCGGCTACTCAAGGTAGTTACTTATGATTAGATCAAACCACATCCAATTTTGGTTGTTGGTGATAACACTAAATCTTTGCTAAACTAGATCGAATTTGATCCACCAAGAAAATAGTGGGAGTATGGTTTATCCATTACCCATTACGGTTTCTACGGACTTTGTAGTCGAGGATCGATTGATGACCTATGGCTCTTTTGTGAGCGTGATAGGATTACGATAATAGAGGTTGGTTTACAAGCCATAACCACGTGAATGGAGTTTGGTACTCCGGAGTGTTCATACTCTTGTAGAACCACCTGAGTGTCTCGAGGCCAGATGGGAGTAATTGGATCTACGGAAAGAGTAGAATGAATTCGGTAATTCATGATTTCGTTCAAAAGCGAAAATAGGGGTGATTCCACGAGATTTTCTTGCCAAACAAACGGAATCTGGATTCATTCGAACGAAGGGTATTGCCTTATGAACTCATGACGGGATGATTTGTCAAGGCTTATGTCCTTTGTGGATAAAAAGCAAACCTCTTGGTCATTGGAAGTCATATATTTCTATAATATATGGATTTGACGAGAATATTGATAAGTCTTGTGTAGATGGATATCAATTTTAGTACAAGATGAGTGAATATATACATATATATTAGTGTTTGTGAAGGATAACGCTTTGCACCAGGTTGGACTCAACATGGGTGTGTTATCTCAAGTCGAATCGACAATGCCACAATTCTCTCGCAATGAGATTTGGACAACATTCTCAAGAGTTTGACTCGGTCGAATTCATTAGAATCACTCATTGGTTTCCCATCCATCTTATTGGTTAAGATGATGCATCTGTGTATGCAACATTCAACGAGGAAGTTCTACCCTATGCCTCGGGAATGACTCTCTAAATCTTCGGATAAAGAGAAATGGGATGGATTCTCTTTGTGACAAGAGATGGTCGAGGTTATTGAGCGTCAATTTTGATCGAATCTTAGATTCGGCGTTTAACGAAGCAAGTTTAGTATGTCCTTTAGTATCTTGAGAGAACGAGGAATAATATGCGGGCATATTCAAATGTGAACTTGGATATGTGAGAATACACCGTTCGACTTTGTGTCGATTAAGGATGATCGTTAAGTCGATCTCGGTCTCGATGTTTACTCTTGTGTTGAAGCTATTGCCTGGAGGAATCGGCAGCGCCAACTCGACTTTAACTAGTTGGGTGATTAGCGGCTTTTGTAGTAGCTAGAGGCGATATAGCCTCGGGATTTCCTTTCGATTAGGGAGTGATTCCAGATTTGGAAAGCCGATACCACATCATTGTGCAAACGATGAAGGGTAGCTTATAAGGATTTCCGAAATCATTGGAGTTCAAGAGCATATTGGTAGGTACCACATGATCGAGATGGACCGGCGACGTTTGATTCTACGGATCGCCTCGAGCCGACAACCTGATCGATCATTAAGACCCATGATATTCGGATATAGGTGCTCCCGAGTCACCGACCTATCCTACGACGGCATACTCGGAGTGTACTTTGGAATCTGAAATGGTTATGATAAGTTTTGTGGGTACCAAAATACGGGATGAGTCTCCATTGCTTTAGAGCAAGTGGGAGATGTAGTTTCTTTGTAGTTTTAAATAATAGGGTGTGCTCTAAAACAATTAATCACAAGCTTTAGGTGCAAGTGGGAGATTGTTAGGTGTGATGCCCGAAGACAATTTTGTAATTGTTTTATTTAATAAATGAAATGATATTATTATTCATATTTATTATTCTCATAATCACCGATGTGACAATAGTATTTACACTTCTGAAAACCCCAGAGTATATCGTTTATGTAATCACTTAACTCGATGTATGAGATATACACGGAGAGATTGAGTTAGTGAAGATGTACTTAAAATACAATTAGTCCGTAGTAAAGTTAATCGAGAGTATCGGGTCTCCCTTTAACGTACTATTAATGCGCCCATAACACGATAGGTGTGATCGTCTTATCCGGACTTTCGGTTAAGGGAACCTAATGGGGCATTTATATATGATAGATATATCATATAGAATTTGGACCGATTTGATCTGAGTTCTCAATATAATTCCGTAATTGAGAAGTCTTATCGAATCATTAGATGATCATATTATGGATATATCTTAATCCTGAGAGGTGATCACGATCATTTGCTTGAATCGGTGAGGTTTGACTTGACGGTTAAGGATTACACCGAGTCTGTGATCTGAATTACCCCATCTTGGCATTGTCTTGGATTGAGTGAGTAGTACGTGTTATCACGAGATCGGAATCCATTCCTTCCATTTATGGAAGTAGATAAACGATTCCTTATGAGTTAATCCTAGACATTGATCGATCCATGGGATTCATATTACACTCGATTAGCTACCGGTGAGTTATTTGAATTATTGATCACTAGGGGTTAATGGTAAATAAGGACAAGATGTTCACGAAAAGGGTTAACGGTAACTTCCCGATTTAGAATGAATAGTCTATGGAGGATTAATCCATATGAAATGATTATATCGGTGGGCGCTTATTACTTTCTGTGAGAGATAAATATAATCTTATAATCGGAGGAGTGCGATCACGGGATTATGGTGGCATATTCTGTGATTGATTTATCGAATATAATTATTACATTCATAAGATAATTATTTATTTGATTTATCGGAGCCATGATTATTAGTCCATGGTCCCCGACGTGCCTCCTAATATAGCATAGATATTCTCGGACGTCGAATCCTAATAATATTAATTTAGTTCATGTTGGACTTTATTAAAACGATATGTGAATTAATTGTTTAGTGGACTATTAAATTGGTTGGGCTAAATAATTAAATATGTGGAAAAGACATTTTCCATAATCTTGGCCCAAATTATTGTGTAGTGGCAAAATTAATATTGACTAGGTCAATATTTGAAAGTGGCGCCCCATATGTCTAATTTTGGCAAGGAATTAGTTTTCTTGTGTATTAAAAAAGACATGTGCATAAAATATTTATTGGATAAATATTTATGGTAAATAAATAAAGATAAAAATATTCTTGATTTGTTCTAGAATATTTTGGGATTATCTTTTATTTACTAGGATTATTATAATTGATTTTGTATTAATTATAAAATCCTTGGAGGTCAAGGATTACTCTCTATATAAAGAGAGTTCTCCCAAGCCAAAAACCAACACATAATTTCGACTACTCTAGTAAATTAGAGGAAGAAATATTCGGCCAAGGGTTGGGAAAAATCTTGGTGATTTTTCCGGGTAGCATATCGGAGGGGTTCGAGTCGAGAATTCCTTCCACCGGGAATTGCTTGGATCACACGTACGGAAGATCGTGGTGCTCTTCACATCATTGTTCGATCATCCTAATAGCGGTTCTCCAACTTGGATTTTGAGATCCAAGAGGTATGTTCTACAACTTACTTGTAGATATAGATCTAGTTATTTTATTACGTGTATTTTATAGATCTAGATCCTTAAAATCGCTTCCGTTGCGGATGATATTACTAACAGTGGTATCAGAGACCAAGGTGATCTATATTTATACGTATAAAATATTAGATCTAGGAGTGGTAAAACATGTAGATTTTTTTTGTCCCAATTTTTTTTTCTTGGGGCCGATGCATGCATATTTTTTTTTGTTATGAATGTAAGTGGTTGAAGAGATGGATTGGGGTTGGTATTGTTTACCGTAGATCTATTTTGTAGCTCTTTTGATTAGTATCAATTGAGTATAGGATGTGTAATTTATTTTATGTCATGCGAAAAATTGTAAAAGGTAGTACCTTTTGTATTTTAATTTTGATCCGGGTTCGAGGCAGCGAAGAAGATGATGTGTTGAAGATCATCAAGATACAAACGGGAGGAGGCGAATTGTTTAATTAATTTTTTTCCATCGGCGGCAGCAACTTTTTTTAGGGTAACCTAATTTTTTATTTTAGGTCACGGCAGCAAATTTTTTAGTAACCTAATTTTTTTTTTTTTTTTTTTTTTTGGCCGCAAGGCCTTATGCTAAAACAAAAAAAAAAAAAAAAAAAAAAAAAAAAAAAAAAAAAGACAATTCTGCCGTGAAGAAAAAAAAAAAAAAAAAAATAAATAAAAAAAAAAAAAGTTTTTTTTTTTATATAAAACAATTTGATAATATAGATATATTTTTCAATATATTGGTATATTACGCCTCTCTCTCTCGCTGCTTAAGTGGTTAGTATCGAGATCGAAGCTTTGAAGATCCGGAAGTTTCGCGTTCAAGATTTGAAGATCAAGACTCAAGACATAGATTATGTAATTTATTGTTTTCCTAGGATAGATTAGATACGAAGTACCAACAATCCATCTCGGTGTTTAAATTTTCCGCAATTTATTTTTATGTGTTTGATCATAAAATAGACATAAGATCGGAATTGCCATGACATGCATCATATCATAAATCCACTCCATGCATACATGTAGAATTTTAATTTTGGTAATTAAAATAGGCATGTATACAAACTCGTGTAATTAGTTGAAATTTAATTAATCGTGGTAATTAATTAATTTAGTAACTAATTAAAGATCCGAGGACGGGTTATGAAATCGTTAAGCCTTTAGGTGTGTGTTCTCGGTGAACCGCCTTAAAGCCCAAACGAGATCACGTTTTCGATTCGTAGTGTCTACGAGATTGAATGATGGTAAAAGAACAATACATCTTGGATAAAAACGGTTCGCCTTTGAGTTGGGTGGTCAATCGAGCTAGGCTCGACCGACTTAACCCTCCTAGTGTGATGTATGCACGGGGTCCGGCAAGACTAAGCTACACCGGAGAGCGGAGGGTGATTCCTTCTTATCTCAATGGGTCTCTCTTGACCCGACTTCGTCCGGCTCATCACATATGTTCCAACGAATAGGACGGGTAGGCTTGCCTCGTTACCGACACCATTCGGAATCCTTGATTTGATGTGATTTTATGTTAACATCAAAAGACGTGGTTAGTTAACCCACAACCACTTCCAAAATATTGAGTGGGAGCGGGGAGGCGACAGTAACCCCACGGCCTCTACTATAGATACAAGTAAGTGAGAGAAGGGTGGCGCCGAGGCGCTTTGATTTCGTCCCCTAAGGATGGTGTTCGCCTATCAACATTCATGGCTTGGTCTCCGAAAGGATAGGATTTACGGGTACTCGTCGGGTCACCGACCTATCCTACGACGGCACACTCTCGGGCGTACCTAAGAGATCTCGATATAGTAGGTCACACTCATCAAGGGTATTTTTGATAAATACCTAGGCTAAAAAAGGAAGGTAGTCAATGAATAAAGGGATGTTCGATTCTCGTGGGATGTCTGATTCTCACAAGTTATTCATTGATTTAACCGTTGATCTCTTTGACCTACCCTACGGCGGCACTGAGATGCAAGGTTAAAACCTTGGAATGGTAGAGTAGACTTACTTTTAGTTTACAATTCCTAAAATAAAATAATATAGTAGTGTTAAACTTGAATTAATATATGTCATTTTATTTACAGCATTATATCCATTACTAAATTGCTTAAAAATTTATAATTGACTAGTATTGACTTCGTTTAAAAGTGGAAAGTAACTAGGACGTTGAACTAGTTAATTAATAATGCAATTATTTTTCGAAAGAGATATTTTCTCTTAAGCCTTTTAAAACCAGTGACATATGGGTATGTCACTAGTGTCATTGTGTTAAGCGGGAGACAAACTTAGTTTGATCAAAGGTGATTTCGGACTTTGAAATTCTTCTAGTGAATTTTAAGTGTGTAGTAATTACACGAGTAAATTTTCTAATTGAAAAATCGGAAAATCATGAAGTGTTACTAGTTGGACGATATTTGGAATTGATGAACTAGTGGGAGCTTTATGATTTATTGTTTTCTAGAACATTAGAAAAGTGTAATTGACTACACACGTAACCGTTCTAATTGAAAAACGGAAAGTCATGAAATGTCGCTAGTTGGACGATATTTGGAATCGATAAACTAGTGGGAGTTCTATGATTTGTTGTTTTTCCGAAACATTAGAACTCGTGTAAGTGTTTACACGAGAGATTTTCAAATTGAAAAATTGGAAAATCATAAAATAGAAACATTCTTTGGTTAGGCGGTATTTGGAACCGATAAACTAGTGGGAGCTTTAATGTTATGATTTGTTGTTTTTACGGTATGATAGAAAATCCGAGAAGTCTAACAAGTAACAATCGAAATAGACATCCCACGGTTCAAGAGTAGTGTCTACTCAAGCGAACATTTGGTTCAAGACTGCTTCCATTCACGGAAAGTCAAGAATGGGAGAATATGTCTAAAAGTGTTAGTCATCTAAAATCGAGTTGATTTTAAGGCTAAAAACGAAAATTAACAAACCGAAAGTCATAGGATAAGGATAGTGATTTGGATCACCAACCTATGAATCCTTGGTGATTTTCTCTTAGGCTATGTTCTTTGGAAGAACGAGATAGTTGTGCATTAACGATTAATAGACAACGGGCAAGTATTTTAGCAAAATAGTGGGAGTGATATGAGGAAATGAATCTCGATTCAATCCTTGGATATCGCAGAAGATTTATTTTTCTGTTTAAGATTCGTTGGAGCGAATGGATTTACCTTTTATTCGATAAATTTGTTTGTCTTATAGAAAGTGAATATACCATTTGTAGTACTGAATCTAAGACTCGGACTTTTGTTTGATAAAGTCAAAACCACTAAGAAATGCTTGAAATACGTATATGTACCATCTTAAGAACTATTAAAAGCTATTGGTTTCTATATTTAGATAAACGCTTCTTCATATTCCATAGTTAGTGCATAGTCCCTAAAAGACAAGACACAAGACGGCTCAGGTGATTCCTTTCTCCCGATCTGGTTATATTGTCTCAAAGGTTCAATGACTAAGTTTCCTTTCAATCGGGAAAGGATAATGGTTATAAAGAAGTAACATAGCTTGTTCATGACGACCTTCGAGTCCGATGAAAGATACAAGCTAGTAGGAGCTTCCGAGTAGTGACTTCTTGTCGATAACTATTCAAACACTCCGGTAAGTTTATCCAAAATATTTTATGGTGTCTCGGATTACATCGAGATGGAGTATTCTATACTCGAAATGGGCCATCACATAGTCTGAGAGCGATGTTCGGCTGCCTCATAGTGAAATGCTTTCACTAAGGAAGAAACCATTGAATTGCCTTACATAGTTGTAGATGTGCTACAATACAACTTAACTCAATAAAGATATTGGAAGTGAAATAACGGTTTACATTGAAATGTAGAACCGAGAAGTCTACCTAGAATGTGCTTTGGAATTAACGGATAATGAGTGGATTCGGTTCACCCAAATTCCGTCAATATAAGCATTTAGCACATGATGCTTGATGGTAGGACTGAATTTCACGTACACGTTCGATCGATGACCAAATCGTGATATATCTTGAAGAATTGAGAGAAAGGTTCGTTATCGATTCTTGACATCTGGAAGGGACAACTATCTTTGTTGCATCCTTTCGATTGAAAGTCTATGAACAACAAACCTTGAACCTTAGAGTACGGCTACTCAAGGTAGTTACTTCTATGATTAGATCAAACCACATCCAATTTTGGTTGTTGGTGATAACACTAAATACTGCTAAACTAGATCAGAATTTCGATCCACCAAGAAAATAGTGGGAGTATGGTTTATCCATTACCCATTCACGGTTTCTACGGACTTTGTAGTCCGAGGATCGATTGATGACCTATGGCTCTTTTGTGGCGTGATATAGATTACGATAATAGAGGTTGGTTTACAAGCCATAACCCCGTGAATGGAGTTTGGTACTCCAGGAGTCTGTTCATACTCTTGTAGAACCACCTGAGTGTCTCAGGCCCAGTGGGAGTAATTGGATCTACACGGAAAAGAGTAGAATGAATTCGGTAATTCATGATTTCGTTCAAAAGCGAGAAAATAGGGGTGATTCCTGAGATTTTCTTGCCAAACAAACGGAATCTGGATTCATTCGAACGAAGGTATTGCCTTATGAACTCATGACGGGATGACCGCAAGGCTTATGTCCTTTGTGGATAAAAAGCAAACCTCTTGGTCATTGGAAGTCATATATTTCTATAATATATGGATTTGACCGAGAATATTGATAAGTCTTGTGTGATCGGATATCAATTTTAGTACAAGAGTGAATATATACATATATATTAGTGTTTGTGAAGGATAACGCCGCACTAGTTGGACTCAACATGGGTGTGTTATCTCAAGTCGAAATCGACAATGCCACAATTCTCCTAGCAATGTAGATTTGGACAACATTCGAAGAGTTTGACTCGGTCGAATTCATTAGAATCAGTCATTGGTTTCCCATCCATCTTATTGGTTAAGATGATGCATCTGTGTATGCAACATTCAACGAGGAAGTTCTACCCTATGCCTCAGGAATGACTCTCTAAATCTTCGGATAAAGAGAAATGGGATGGATTCTCTTTGTGACAAGAGATGGTCGAGGTTATTGAGCGTCAATTTTGATCGAATCTTAGATTCGGCGGTTAACGGCAAGTTTAGTATGTCCTTTAGTATCTTGAGAGAACGAGGAATAATATGCGGGCATATTCAAATGTGAACTTGGATATGTGAGAATACACTTTCGACTTTGTGTCGATTAAGGATGATCGTTAAGTCGATCTCGGTCTCGATGTTTACTCTTGTGTTGAAGCTATTGCCTGGAGGAATCCAAAGAACGCCAACTCGACTTTAACTAGTTGGGTGATTAGCGGCTTTTGTAGTAGCTAGAGAGGCGATATAGCCTCAGGATTTCCTTTTCAGTTCTGGGAGTGATTCCAGATTTGGAAAGCCGATACCACATCATTGTGCAAACGATGAAGGGGTAGCTTATAAGGATTTCCGAAATCATTGGAGTTCAAGAGCATATTGGGTAGGTACCACATGATCAGATGGACCGGCGACGTTTCGATTCTACGGATCGCCTCGAGCCGACAACCTGACTGATCATTAAGACCCATGACATTCAGATATAGGTGCTCCCCGAGTCACTGACCTATCCTACGACGGCATACGCGGAGTGTACTTTGGAATCTGAAATGGTTATGATAAGTTTTGTGGGTACCAAAATACGGGATGAGTCTCCATTGCTTTAGAGCAAGTGGGAGATGTAGTTTCTTTGTAGTTTTAAATAATAGGGTGTGCTCTAAAACAATTAATCACAAGCTTTCGTGCAAGTGGGAGATTGTTAGGTGTGATGCCCGAAAGACAATTTTGTAATTGTTTTATTTAATAAATGAAATGATATTATTATTCATATTTATTATTCTCATAATCACCGATGTGACAATAGTATTTACACTACTGAAAAACCCCGAGTATATCGTTTATGTAATCACTTAACTCGGTGTATGAGATATACACGGGAGGATTGAGTTAGTGAAGATGTACTTAAAATACAATTAGTCCGTAGTAAAGTTAATCGAGAGTATCGGGTCTCCCTTTAACGTATTATTAATGCGCCCATAACACGATAGGTGTGATCGTCTTATCCGGACTTTCGGTTAAGGGAACCTAATGGGGCATTTATATATGATAGATATATCATATAGAATCTGGACCGATTTGATCTCGAGTTCTCAATATAATTCCGTAATTGAGAAGTCTTATCGAATCATTAGATGATCATATTATGGATATATCTTAATCCCGAGGTGATCACGATCATTTGCTTGAATCGATTATGAGGTTTGACTTGACGGTTAAGGATTACACCGAGTCAGTGATCCGAATTACCCCATCTTGGCATTGTCTTTGGATTGAGTGAGTAGTCTGTGTTTATCACGGATACGGAATCCATTCCTTCCATTTATGGAAGTAGATGAAACATTCCCTTATGAGTTAATCCTAGACATTGATCGATCCATGGGATTCATATTACACCGATTAGCTACCAAAGAGTTATTTGAATTATTGATCACTAGGGGTTAATGGTAAATAAGGACAAGATGTTCGAAAAGGGTTAACGGTAACTTCCCGATTTAGAATGAATAGAATATGGAGGATTAATCCATATGAAATGATTATATCGGTGGGCGCTTATTACTTTCTCGTGAGGAGATAAATATAATCTTATAATCGGAGGAGTGCGATCACGGGATTATGGTGGCATATTCCTGTGATTGATTTATCGAATATAATTATTCTGCTCATAAGATAATTATTTATTTGATTTATCGGAGCCACGATTATTAGTCCATGGTCCCCGACGTGCCTCCTAATATAGCATAGATATTCTCGGACGTCGAATCCTAATAATATTAATTTAGTTCATGTTGGACTTTATTAAAACGATATGTGAATTAATTTTTTAGTGGACTATTAAATTGGTTGGGCTAAATAATTAAATATGTGGAAAAGACATTTTCCATAATCTTGGCCCAAATTATTGTGTAGTGGCAAAATTAATATTGACTAGGTCAATATTTGAAAGTGGCGCCCATATGTCTAATTTTGGCAAGGAATTAGTTTTCTTGTGTATTAAAAAGACATGTGCATAAAATATTTATTGGATAAATATTTATGGTAAGAAATAAAGATAAAAATATTCTTGATTTGTTCTAGAATATTTTGGGATTATCTTTTATTTACTAGGATTATTATAATTGATTTTGTATTAATTATAAAATCCTTGGAGGTCAAGGATTACTCTCCTATATAAAGAGAGTTCTCCCAAGCCAAAAAACAACACATAATTTCGACTACTCTAGTAAATTAGAGGAAGAAATATTCGGCCAAGGGTTGGGAAAAATCTTGGTGATTTTTCCGGGTAGCATATCGGAGGGGTTCGAGTCGAGAATTCCTTCCACCGGGAATTGCTTGGATCACACGTACGGAAGATCGTGGTGCTCTTCACATCATTGTTCGATCATCCTAATAGCGGTTCTCCAACTTGGATTTTGAGATCCAAGAGGTATGTTCTACAACTTACTTGTAGATATAGATCTAGTTATTTTATTACGTGTATTTTATAGATCTAGATCCTTAAAATCGCTTCCGTTGCGGATGATATTACTAACATTCATATGCCTCTTATTTAACTTCCCTTGACCCTTAAGGTACTTTAAGGATTCGTGATCCGTGTGAATCACAAATTCTTTGGGCCATAGGTAATGCTGCCAAGTTTTCAATGCTCTTACCAACGCATACATCTCTTTATCATAAGTGGAGTAATTTAATTGTGCAGCTTTTAACTTCTCACTAAAATAGGCAATGGGACGATTATTTTGAATAAGAACAGCCCCAATCCCAATCCCAGAAGCATCACATTCAATTTCAAATGCACAATCAAAATTAGGTAATGCTAAGACAGGCGCACTAGTTAACCTCTCTTTTAAGAGTTCAAAAGCTTGTTGTTGTTTTACTCCCCAATGAAAAGAAACTTCATTTTTAACCAACTCATTTAAAGGAGATGCAATAGTGCTGAAATCTTTCACAAAACGCCTATAGAAACTAGCTAGGCCATGAAAACTCCTCACTTCAAGAATGATTTTAGGCGTGGGCCACTCTTTAATGGCCTTGACCTTTTAGGTCAACCTCAATACCGTTAGCTCCAACAATGAACCCAAGAAACACCACTTTATCCATGCAAAATGAACACTTTTTAAAATTAGCATACAAAGACTCCTTTCTAAGTGTGTCCAAAACAACACGTACATGATGCAAATGCTCATCTTGACTCTTGCTATAGATCAAAATATCATCAAAATAGACTACCACAAATTTACCAATATACTCACGCAAAACATGGTTCATTAAGCGCATAAAAGTACTCGGTGCATTAGTGAGTCCAAATGGCATAACTAGCCATTCATATAGACCAAACTTGGTCTTGAAAGCAGTTTTCCATTCGTCTCCTCTTTTATTCTTATTTGATGGTATCCACTTTTTAGATCTATTTTAGTAAAAAGTATAGCACCATGTAACTCGTCCAACATATCATCCAACCGAGGAATGGGATATCTATACTTGATTGTGATTTTATTAATTGCTCTACAATCGCACACATACGCCATTCTCCGCTTTTCTTGGGAACTAAAATGACAGAACGGCACAAGGACTAGTGCTTTCCCTCACCTTACCCCTTTCCAATAGTTCACTTACTCGCTCTGTATTTCCTTTGTTTCCTCCGGGACTTGCTCTATAGGCGTGTCTATTGGGCAATGACGCCCGGGAACAAAGTCAATCGATGTTCAATACCACGTAAGGGTGGTAATCCGTATGGTTCCTCGTCTGAAACACGCCTTGATATTCCCGCAACAACTCAACAAACATACCAGGCATAGATGGGGATATATCACCCGTGACTTAACAAGCATTCTTTAAATATTATGACAAACACTTGACACTTTTCCTGAATTGCCTTATGCACGTGAGTTGTTTTAGCAAAGAAGTTAGGTTTATTTTTAGTGCTTTCGATGCTTCCTTCTTTCCTTAAGCTCGAGGCCGCAACACTCTCGGTTGCACACTACTCTCACCACGGCTTTTTCTTTTAGATTCAATTCATGTTCTTTTCTAGATTTAGCCATTTTTACTTGACTTTCATGGATTTGCTCTTGATTTAAAGAAGTCAAGACAATTTTTCTATTATTATGCTTAAAAGAGTATTGATTCAAAAACCATCATGAATTGCTTTCTTATCAAATTGCCGTGGTCTACCAAGTAAAATATGTGTAGCATGCATAGAATCACATCACACACAATTTGATCCTCATAATTGCGAATAGAAAAAGATAAAAGAACTTGTTTAGTAACTCTAAGCTCCCCACACTCATTAAGCCATTGCAGCTTATACGGGTTTGGATGCTTGATAGTCTCTAAACCAAGTTTATCTACCATTTCTTGACTTACCACATTTGCACAACTTCCACTATCAATAATAATCATGCAAATTTTACCTTTAACCATACATCTTGTGTGAAAGATGTTTTCTCTTTGGTCCTCTTGACCCACTACCTTTGGTTGGACACTTAAGGCCCGCCTTACCACAAGTAGTTCCCCGTTGTCCTCAATTGGATTAGTAATGTCTTGATCCTCTTCCTTACCACTTTCATGCTCTTGCTCCTCCTCACTTGCTGATTCATAGGTGCCATCTCCCCGTATAATCATCACACGCTGGTTTGGACAATTGTTGGAATAATGTCCTCTACCTTTGCACCTGAAACACACAATATCACGAGATCTAGAAGGATTAATGTCATACAAAAACTATAAGTTATTCAATGGCATACTAGAGGGCTGGAAGAGCAGATCAGACGAGCAACGTCAAACCACTTTCAAGTAAGCACCAAAAAGGAAGACTTACAGAATACAAGTGTAAGATATTTTGCAAGGAAAACAGCCAAAAAAATAAAAGTAAGTTGCAAAATAATTTCAATTTTTTGTACTTATACAATTTTTGAGACTCCCAAAAAAAACCAAGTTTGCTTGACATACTCAAAAATCAAGTCTGCAGGTTAGACTCCCCAAAATCCAAGTATGCTTTACAGACTCAAAAATCAAGTCTGCAAGTCAAACTCCCAAAAACAAAGTCTGCCTGATACAATCAAAATTTAAGTCTGCAAGTCAGACTCCAAATTTTATTCTGCATGTCAGACTCAAAAAATTTATGTCTGCACGATAGACTCCAAATTTTAGTCTGCAAGTCAAACTCAAAAAATTATGTCTGCAGGTCAGACTCATAAATTATCAAAATCGGCAGGACATCAATTGAGCTGAGCTCTGCACGTTAGACTCACCCATTGACTACCAAATTTAGATTATTTTGATTATACTTTGATTTTTTCCATATGAATGTACCTGATTAAGTTTGCATGACAAGCGTACGGAATAAAGTTTGCTAAGGACAAACTTCATTAAGTCTGTAGGTCAGATAATCTAATCTCTGCAGGTCAGACTCAGCAAGTTCCCGAAGACAACTTTCAAGTTAAACTGTCTACAGGACAGACAGTCCGAGCTGATCAAAGCTCTACAAGTCAGACTAAAGGACATCAAATCACATACACAACCAAGTATTCCATCCTAACACTGTTAGTTAATGCATAGCATACTGGGGGGCAGGACACCCCACCGCGGATCAAAGTACTTCAGGTATGTGCTGAAATAATGTTAAGGCAAGAGAACTTAATAAACATATTTCATATATTATAAAAACATTGCACATGTTTCTATTTTGAAGCTTTTCTCCAAAGTCTACAGAACAGACTCCAAAACATGAGTTCCGCAGATCGGACTCGAAAGTCAGCTCTGCATGGTGGACACGAAAATTTTGCTTAAGTCTGCAGGACGGACAACTTTTCCCCAAATTTTACAGGACAGACTCCAAAGTTTGAGCCTCGCAGGTCGGACTCAGCAAAGCTTGCAGGTCAAACTCATCGAATTGACCTCCACAGATCGGACTCACCAAGTTTGCAGGACAAACTCGTCCAGTCAGTAGGACGGACAAAGTGTGATCACTTTAGCTTAGCTTTCATAAATTTTGTACACCAAACTTCCTTAGTTCGTAGACAAACTCAAACCCAGCTCCGCAGGTCGGACTCGTCAGAAAACCTTTCCGTAGGACGGACTCAAGCAATAATCCGCAAGATAGATCCAAATTTGAGATCTCTACGGGCCAGACACATTAAGTTCAAGGGAAAATTAGTTCAAAGATGAACTAAAACCGAGCTCCGCCGGTCGGACTCCTCAGGAAGCATGTCCGTATGATGGATTTAAATTTAGAGCACTGGATGTCAAGCTGAATGCGTTTACAAAGCTGAGCTCCATGGGTCGGACTAACTCTAAACCCCCAGTCCACAGGATAGAATCGTGCAAATCTGCATGTCGGATAAAATTTTTAGGCTCCACGTGTCAGGCTTGGTAAACTTCCTATGTGCCCAAAGGGACCCGAGCTGTGCTGCGTAGGTCGGGCTCGTAAAAAATACAACAAAGCATAAACGAAATGCAGGTTCTAAAACCTAAAAAGCATTAAGGGCTGAGTTCTGTGCAGACTCTATAGCAAGAGTAAGGTTCTTCACAAAAGCATTGGCCTAGGGCAGCTCGGCAGGAGCAGTTGAAGCAGAAGTAGCAGAAGCAACAGCGGCAGAAGGCACTAAACATGGAGCTGCAGCACGGAGGGAAGAATATTTAGACACAATGTCTACCCCTCTCTGGAACACCTTCAGACGAGCTTCACATGCCGTACCCAGGTCAGGTTTATACAAAGCCCTGTAAGGAAAACCTCCAAAGAACCATTGAAGAAGCGAGACTTAAATATTTTATGGCCTTAAAGCCGGCATCAGCCAACTGTTGATCGGACAACTGATTCAACGAGGGTTATAAATCTCCAAACACGTTCTCAAAAACCGTTCAACTTCAGAATACGTGGGCCTGAATGAGAGTGTTATAACAGTAACTCTACCACCTGGCAGAGAAAGCCATTGTAAAGTTCTACAAGTCCAGATGACAGTGGCCGAACAACACCTCTACCAGATCCGACCTCACAACCAGTAGTTCAGCCAGATCTAGGGGGCTTCTGATGAGGGTCGAAGTAAGCCTCGCCATGTGTTATCTTTATATTGGCTAACCGTTAATTGAAGACAGAGAATTAATAGCTAATAAATGACATGAGCCCTAGAGTTTAACTGAGAAAGCGGACATGAACCCTAGGTGGGAGGTCAGCTTGGCCATTCTTAACTAACCACCACAGGTCGGCTCGGTAAGAGTGTAGGGCGGGTAATACAGCACAGGTCGAGATGGCCCGGGGAGCTCGACGCAGGTCGGCCAGAACCTTCCTTGTTCGTATTTGGCACACATGCTTAATAATATCAGATAAACATGGAAAAAGTCTCATGACATAATGGCATTAATATTGTCCTTTAAATATGTCTATAATTATCTCTAAATTATAGCGATACACACATGATTATCATTAGAGTCTAAGAATAAGAATCTTTGTAGAACAAGGAAAGGGATGAGACGTACTCTATATAAACAACCTGATTCCTGAAACATAACAGGATACGTAGGCAACTTGGGAACATACCCAAGCTCAGTCTAAAAATCACCCAAAAAACTATCCCTCATGCATATTCTTTTTTTATTTATGCCCTTGATTCAATTACCCATAGATTAAATGGCACGTATTTATTCATTGACGAGATCCAGCATCATAACACATCACCAAAGTCACCTGGAGTGTATGATGTGAAAAACTCTCTTCTTGAAGTAGCATGGACTGAAGCACCATGGTCAACAACCCAACTAGTCATATCATCAGCAAGAATAATATCATCAAACTCTTGAAACACAAGGAAATCATCCGAAAAGTTGCATTAACTATATCTTCCTTCTTCTCTTCATCTTTCTTGTCATTGTTTTCATTTTTCTCCCGTTTCAATTTATTGCAAAATTTCTTGATGTGTCCCTTCTTGCCATGGTGATTGTGTTCAAAAATTTTGTACTTGCCCTTGGACTTACTTATACTTCATCCACTATCTTTAGAAGCTCTGCTTTGACTTCTCCCCCATGACTTAGTAACCAAGACATCCGACTATGAGGAAACACCATGTGCCTTCCTCCTTGTCTCTTCTTCCAAAACACTAGTTTTAGGAAGATCACTAGTCATTGCACCATCTGGGGTGGAAATTGTTGGTCACTTGGAAAGGCTAACACAAGTTTAGAGGGGTGGTGAATAAACTTGTCCCTAAAACTGGATTTAAAACAAATTGAGGTTCAGTTAAACTTGTGTGGAGTTAAGTTGACTAAGCTGAGTTTAAGTCAAACTGACTTAAGCGTAAAACTGAGTCAACCGGCAACGGATAAAGTTTTAGCCTTTTTCTTGATCTTCTTATTCTCTGTGAAAACTGAGTGTAGTAAACTGAATTCTGATGAATGTCAGTTTGTGAACTGTGAGGTGTATAACAATCAATTATCAAAATGCTGTAAATAAATGCTGAATAAATAAGTAAGTGCGTAAAGTAAATAAGGCAAGTAATATAGAGGTTCCAAGTGGTGTAATCATGTACGTCCTCTCTTCCCCTGTGGTGCGGAGGAAAATTCCACTAGAACTTCTTGAGGTGAACTGTTACAAAAAGTCCTAAACAATAGTCCTTGGATAATCCCTAGCGTCACTATCTAAACAGTTGTAGAACAAGTAGAATTGCTGCTCTTCAATTGCTTGAACACTGGTCCTTAGAGGGTTGAATTGCCTCTTCACCAGCTACCACCACAAACACATTCTACCCGACTGCTTGTCACAACTGTCCTTGGCGAAACCTTCCCGGTTTGCTTCACAGTCTAAAACCTTTGATGTAGAATCAAAGTTGTGCTGAGAATCAATAAATTGATTCTTGTTTGTGGTTCTTCAAAGTGTCTGATTCTTGATAAAATCTATGTAGCTTGAACACTTGAAGAATTTCTAGATAAGATCTTGTTATAGCGCAAAGATGATAGCAATTCGAATGATTAATGCACACGTTAATTCTTGTTATTGTGATATCTTGTATATCATATATATGTTAATACTTGGTGCAAAGTCCTCTATTTATAGTGTGAAGTCCAATGTTCATCTGGCTTCAATTCGAATCGTATCAACGTCTATTTTGTAACGGCTATATTTTCTGACCGTTCTGCTGTGTCAGTATTTCATCCAATATAGTTGTTTCCTTTATAACGTTCAACTATACAATCAGTTTGTTGGATGACTGACATATAAAACTGAGTTTCCTTATCAGTTTTATGCTGAGTTTATCACATGTCAGTTTCTTAACTGACTTGGAGCGTTAACTGAGATTTTACTATTCTTCAAATATCTGTACTCCAGTTTCATCTGATTATAATTGACTTAATCAGAGTACACCATGACTCATTATCATCTAAAAACTCATTGTCCTTATGATTCTTAGGTCTTCATACAAGATCCATAAAGTCAGTTCAGGTCACCACAATCTTGCCTGAAGTCTAACTTTACAGTCTCGACGTAGTCTTCATAACTGAGTTTGAACCCTCAGTTCTTCAATCTTCAATAACTGAGTCTGTGACCCTCAGTTCTTCAACTTCTACATAAGCCAACTGAGTTTGTGTCCCTCAGCGAACTTACCTTCTTCAGTTTCTTGTAGGTGTATTCTGAGTCAGTTTGTTTATCTTGATGATTTCCAGTTTTCTGAATGATTTCCAGTTTTTCAGTTTTACGACACACTAACTGTTACAGTGCTTGTCTGATGTAACTTATACAAATATCAGACTCTAGTAAAACCTATACATTCAGTTCTAGACATCTTTTAGCTTTTCACTATAACAGCTGGCTTCAGCACTTCATCAATGGGATTAAGATAATACTTTGAATAAATATGATGAATTATCATCTAAACATAAATTTTATTTCCAACAATTTCCCCCTTTTTTATGATGCCAAAACTCTCCCTAAAGAAAAGCTTAAAGATCAATACAATGTAAAACTGTAAAACTGGATTTCATTAGAATGAGCAAAAACTGGAATAGTTACATTTTTGTTCAAAATAGTGTAACTAGATACTAAGTTCTCTTCTGTGCTTTTTGCATGACTGAATCAAATTTTCTTGCTTTGTCATACATACAAAAATCATCTTCTAGCTTGGAGTCTATCTTTGAAAAGGTCTTGTTGTTGTCAACTTGACTACCTTCTTTCCATCTTCTCCATTGAAATAGCTTTGGCAAGTCTGATTCTTTCAAGTAGTAATTTTCAAATTCTACTACATCTGCTTTCATTTGTTCAGTCTTGTCTTTAATCTTCAGTTTATCATCAATCCTTGATTCTTCTTATACTGTGCCATTTTTTTCTTTGAGAATAAATCAGATAAAAAGTAATTCAAGGATTCTTCAGTTGTCATGTCCTTGTACATAGCTTTGATAGGATTGTGATCGTTGGTAAATTTCATCCATAGATCCTTTGTTAGAGTAACTCTTCTGTCTCCAGGTTGACTGTACTTTTCAATGAGCTGTTTGTCAGTTAGTTCTTTCCTTAAGAACTTAGGATCTTATTTGTATCTATGCAATTCATCTTCAAGTCTCTTCATTCTCCAAGTAACTTCAGCTTTTCTTCTTCAGCTTCACCCTTTTTTCCATCATATAACTGATCTACCAGGGCATGGGTTGCTTTTTGATCTGCTAAGATCTGTCGCTGAGAAGCAAGTACTTCCTTAAGGTGAGTTTCTAACCCATAGATATGCTGATTCATATGCCAGTGAGCCTGTGCATGTGTTTCCCTATCTACTGCGGTTGAGTTTTCAAGTTTTTGTCCGAGTAACACAATTTCTGAAGCAGAACTTGAACTTGACTTGTGGATCATCTCTAGTCTTGCATGAACTGAAACATCTATTCTAGTTCTGTAGTCGAGATATCCAGAAATGTTTGATATAAGATCATTTTGTGCATCCTTGTTACTAAGCACAATCTTCAAATTTTCATGAACTTTTTGCCAATTCATCCTTTGTGAGGATGTCAGAAGGATCATAAGTATCTTCTATTGGATCCTTAAATTGAGTATTATCTTCGATAATCATCAGTTGTTGATTAGTAGTTCCATCATCTGCTTCCTGATTGTCAGTTGTCTGATCTCCAACTGGCAATCCTTCTTGTTGAGGTACAGTTTGCGTTGCTAGAGGTTGAGGTTGAGTTTCTATTTGCAAAACTGTAGTTTCATCAGATTCTTTTCTTGATTCATCATCTTTATCATCATCTTTCTTCTTTGAAGTATCTTTGGATGATGTGGCTGATTTTCTTCTTTTTGCTAGTTCAGTGAATCTATTGAAACAATTGTCAAGAAATTCCAAAATAGGAAACAGAGCATATAGATCTCTAACTTCCAATTTCTCCAAGATTAGTTTCTCTTCAGTCTGTAGACTGACATCTTGATAATCCTCTGGTTTAAGCTTCATCTTCATCAGCTTGATGATTCTATCGGCTTCAAAAACTGGTGCTGATTGCTGATCTGATTGATGTTGTAACTGAGAAGTGTGGTCATTAGTGACATTTTCTTGTATAACTTCAGTTGTCAGTAGTTGTTCTTGTTGTTCCCCCTCAGTTGGTGCTTTCTCTCTTGAGATTTCTGGGTACAAGCATCTTACAACTGATCTTACTTCTGCTGATTCAGCTTTTCTCTTGATTCCTTTGTGTTCAGTTTCCTGCTGAGACACAGTTTCTGACCTGCTTCAGGTTGGGAAGTTGTTCCTGCGATTTCCTTTGTAACTGCAGACTGCCTTGTTTGCTTCCCTTCCTTGATTCTTTCTAAGTAAAACTGAATGATTCCACTAAGTGTCTTCTTCAGTCGGAATATGTCAACAGTCACTTGACCTTCGGCTTGAGCCATTTTTACACTATCAAATTCAGCTAAATGTTGTCTCTTGAATTGATTGACAATATAACCTGCCCAATTGAATTCTATTCCATCCCAGATTATATTCATGAGATAAATATTTTCTTCTGACAGTATATTGATGCCTTTTGATTTTCCAATGACGTGTTTGCTGAGCCATCTGCTGAGGTGTCCAAATTCTGGCTTGATTTTGTGTACATGAATACCAGGTTCGATTGGATCCGTAGAAAAAGTAATCTGCTCAAGAAAAGCTTCTCTTTTCAATGGTAGAGTAGTCCAATCTGTTGTTGTCACAGTTGAATTTGTGAGGCCAAAGAGTGTCCTTATGACGCTTTCATTGAGCACTATGCGATCTCCACGAACTTTGGTCATCAGAGAGTCTCGTACCAAACGCATATTTTGCCAAAATTGCAAAATTCCTTCTACATCACGTTCTTCTTTGAACTTAACTTCCAGAATTTTTCTCAAGCCTGGTTGTTTCTCAATTTTATCACATACCCAGCTTGCTAACAGAGTGTTTTGACACATAGCTTCATACATTTCAATGTCACCATCTAACTCATTATTAATCTTTATTGTTTTGATTTTTCTGAAGTGGCCATGTTTGGGTGTGAACACAATAGTTGATTTTTGAGAAGAAAGAGATTTTGAGAAGTCTGTTTTGTTTTGAGGATTTTGAAAAATAATGTGAACGGAAGTTGAATAAATAGGTAGGAAATTCTGGCGGTTTAGTAGTACAACCTTCCAAATTCCATGATGGTTTTGGGTAACCGATACATGTACTGTTCTGACAAACGTGGGGTGTACACGCAAAATTCTGACAAAAGGAACTGCGGTAATTTAATGCGATATAACCGCTGTCGCTTTTTTCTTGTCAACCTTTGACTTGAGTTGACTGGAATAAAAACTGAGACTTAAGTCAGTTTGAAGATGTAACTTTTAGTTTCAGAAAATTATTCGATTTGATTTGATTGATCGCTTTGAATTGTTGATGTCAATGACTAGTCTGTTAAGTGAGCGCACCCATCATAACAAAGATTAATCCCCTTGACGAATTTCTAGCTTAACTGATTTCAACTGACTTTAATTATCCCTAATTCAGTTCTCAGTTTGGCAAATCTGTCTTTGTCCAATGGCTTTGTAAAGATATCTGCCAACTGATCTTCAGTAAGTATATAAAGAACTGTGATATCCTTCTTCTCCACATGATCTCTTATGAAGTGGTGACGTACATCTATGTGCTTTGTCCTTGAGTGTAAAACTGGATTATCAGTGATTGCAATTGCACTTGTGTTATCACACATTATGGGAATCATTCCTTCTTCTATCCCTTAATTGTTGTCTAATCCATAAAACTTGAGCACAACAACTTCCAGCTGCTATGTATTCAGCTTCAGCTGTAGAAGTTGAGATTGAGTTTTTTTTCTTGTTGAACCATGACACAAGTCTATTTCCTAGTAACTGACATGTGCCTGATGTGCTTTTCCTGTCCACTTTGCATCCAGCATAATCTGAATCTGAATATGATATTAGCTTGAATTCTCTTTCTTTTGAGTACCATATCCCAACTCCATCTGTGTCTTTCAAATATTTCAAAGTTCTTTTCACAACTGTGAGATGACTTTCCTTTGGTTTTGACTGAAATCTTGCACATACACCAACAGTAAATGATATATCTGGCCTACTTGCTGTGAGATAGAGTAAGTTTCCAATCATCATTCTATAGAGTGTTTGATCAACATCTTTGCCTTCTTTGTCTTCGTCTAATCTGATGTTGGTTCCCATTGGTGTAGAAATTCCAGTTGATTTTTCCTTGCTAAACTTTTTGATAAGTTCTCTTGTATACTTGGTTTGGTGAATGAAAATTCCATCATCTAATTTTTTAACTTGTAATCCAAGGAAGTAATTCAATTCTCCCATCATACTCATTTGGAATTTGCTTTTCATCAAACTTGTAAATTTCTCACATAATTGTTCATCTTCTGATCCAAAGATAATGTCATCAACATAAATTTGAACAAGTAGAGTATTTTCACCATTTTTCATTCTAAACAATGTCTTGTCTATAGTTCCTTTGATGAATCCATTGTTCACTAGAAACTGAGATAGAGTTTCATACCAAGCTCTTGGTGCTTGTTTGAGTCCATATAGAGCTTTCCTTAGTCTAAAAACTTTGTCAGCTTGATCTTTGATCTCAAATCCAGGTGGTTGTTGAACATATACTTCTTCTTCAAGAATTCCATTCAAGAATGCGCTTTTAACATCCATCTGGTAAACTTTGAACTTCTTGTGAGCTGCAAAGGCAAGAAATAATCTGATTGCTTCTAATCTTGCAACTGGTCCATAGGTTTCATCAAAGTCTATGCCTTCAGCTTGAGAGTATCCTTTAGCTACAAGTCTAGCTTTGTTTCTGATGATATTCCCATCTTCATCAAGTTTGTTTCTGAAAACCCATTTGGTTCCTATGATATTGACATGAACTGGTCTATCTACCAATTCCCATACTTGATTTCTCTCGAATTCATTGAGTTCTTCTTGCACAGCTAATATCCAGTTTGGATCTTTCAAAGCTTCTTCAGTTTCTTTAGGTTCTGAATGTTATAGGAAACATGCAATCATTGCATCTAGTTGATGTCTTGTTCGAACGCCAGTTTGAGTATCACCAATTACTTGATCTTCAGGGTGATCTCTCATCCATTGATACGTGGGTGTTTGCATCAAAGGTCTATTTCTTGTTCGACTGGTTCTTCAAGAAATGGTTCTTGAATTTCTTCATTTGGATCAGGAACAGGTAGTTCATGAGTGGTTTGTTGAGTAGTTGGAAACTGAGACTGATCTGGATCTGAACATTCTGAAATTTGTAGTCTTCCAATGTCAACTATACCTGGCTCTGGCAGGACCGGTAACTGAGACTAAGAAACTGGTTCTGGTCTGTCTTCAGTTGTTTCACCAGGGAAGTTTGGTTCATCAAATACCACATGAATTGACTCTTCATGCTTGAGTGTCCATTTGTTTAGTACTCTAAATGCTTTGCTGACACTTGAATATCCTAGAAAAATTCCTTCATCAGCTTTAGGCTGGAAAACATGAAGTTGATCCTTCCCATTATTGTGCATGAAACATTTGCTTCCAAAAGCATGAAAGTATGAAACATTTGGTTTTCTTCCATTCCAAATCTCATAAGGAGTCTTCTCATGTCTCTTGTTCATGAGAGCTCTGTTCTGTGTGTAACAAGCTGTGTTAACTGCTTCTGCCCAATATCTTTCAGGTAGTTTTGCTTCACAGATCATAGTCCTCCCAAATTTTTTTGAGTGTTCTGCTTTCTTCTTTCAAGACACCATTCTCATTTGAGGTGTTCCTGTGGCAGCCAGTTGGTGTAAGACACCATTCTCTTCACAGTATTCAATAATTACGCTGTTGAGGAATTCAGTTCCCTTACCAGATCTTATTTTTACAACTGATACTCCTTTCTAATTATGAAGTCTCTTGAGTAATTCTGTAAGTCTTTGCTTGGTTTCACTTTTCTTGGTTAAGAAGATTACCCAAGTGTATCTTGAAAAATCGTCTACTACCACCAATGTATACTTCTTTCCACTGATACTAATTGGTGTAATAGGTCCAAATAAATCCATGTGTAGCAACTCCAGATGTCTGGTTGTTGAATGTTGAGATTTAGTCTTGAAAATTGCTTTTGTTTGCTTTCCTTGTTGACAAGCATCACATAAGCTGTCCTTCTTATATGATATTTCTGGTAGTCCAATGACTAGGTATTTCTTAACAAGTGTGTTGATGTCATCAAAATTAAGAAGACTCAGTTTCTTGTGCCATAGCCAACTGATTTCTAATTTAGTGTGCACATGCAAACAAGTTTCAGCTACGGCTGTTGTCCAGTCTACTACATACATATTTTCTTTTCTTCTTCCAGCTAAAACAACTTGATAAGCTGATTCGCTGACGACCACGTAGAAATCTTTGTCAAAAGTAACTTTGTATCCCATATCACAGAATTGACTGGCGCTGAATAGATTGTAGTGTAGTCCTTCTACATAAGATACATTCTTGATTGTAAGTCCATTCCTGATTAAGGTTCCATAACCTCTGGTGTATCCAGGTTTGTCTTTACTTCCAAAATTAACCTTTGGTCCATCTTTTGCAATAAAATTACTGAGACAGTCTTTACTCTTTGTCATGTGTCTAGAGCAACCACTGTCAAAGTACCATATATCCTGCAATAAAAATTAAACATTTTTAGGTACCCAACTCTGTTTGGGTCCATAAGGGTCAGTTGTCAATACAACTCTAAGAATATATCATTTTGGGATTCTTTGGATATTGTTGCACTTGTTTTCATATATGTAAGCCACACTCCCATAGTGTCTATGTTTGGATTGTGTCTTATTTATATGATCTCTCAGATCTTTTGACTGAATTTTTTTTCCATGTTGCTTTCTGTTATTAAAGCTAGAATGATAACCGTCATTCCTTCATCGAGGTCCGAATCGACCTTGCATGCGGGACTTTGGCTTTGAATCGAGATTAGCACTCTGCTGAGTCTTGGACTGAAACATTTGATAGCTTTTCTGTCTGGAATGATGATAATTATCAGTTTTACTAATAGATGCAGTAAAATTCCAATCATCATCAGTGGGGTATAGTCTTCCTTTCCCCCTGAATGTGTGAATCTTTGAATGATTGACATTCTTGGATTTACTTTGATTGTAATTTTTCTGGTTCTTGACTTGATTCGTTTTTGTGGACCTGGTAGTTGATTTCCCAGTTCGGTTTTCGGGACATACAACTGATTTACCATTTGGTTTACCCTTGTTGGTAAATCCAGTTGATTTCTTGGAAAACTGATTTATCCTATGTGATACTGGCTTTACTGATTCAACAATTTTCTTAGTTAGTGGAGGTTGCTCAGCTACAAACCTAATGCCAGTTTTGGTACTAGGTTTAGCAGCTATGCCAGTTCCATTTTTAGAAGATTGTTGTGTATCAAATCCTAAACCCGTTTTGTCTCCATACGGTTTTCCTGATTTGAATCCGGTAATTGAACTTGATTGAGCAAATGATTCAGTTGCTACTGCTGATGCAGTAGACTGATGCTGAATCTTTTCTTTATCAGTTCTAGTCAGTTTCAACGTTTTTAATTTAGACTTCAATCTTTCAACTTCAAGAATTATATTTTCTTTCTCAGCTTTAATTGATTCATAACCAGCTTGTATATTTACTAGCTGATTCATCAATTCATCAAGTGTTTCTTCTGATTCTTGATTTTTTGGATTGGAGTCAACAGTCGAAGAACATGAATTTTGCATGGAAATCTGAGCTGAAGTATATTTGGAATTTGATTCACATACCTCATTTGTATCTTCCATGTGTGCCATTAAAGCTGTGTCATCATCGATAATATTTCAAGATTTCAATTTTCATAATCGACTCATCTCCAAAGAAGGAGTGCTCTTCTACCAACTCTTCTTGGTGGAGTCTTGTTGGTCAGTTCTGGACATTCAGCCTTATAATGTCTTGGCTTTTTGCAGTTAAAAAAGAGATATTCATCGTCTTTTCTTTTCTCAGGAGTCCTCTTGATGAACTTCTGAGTGACTCGGTGTCCACTCTTCATTCTTCGAATTCTGTTCATCATTAGAGCCATTTGTTCTTCCATCTCATCCAATTCATGAAGATTGATTGATGAGTTTTCATGAATGTCATTTGATGTTATTGCGAGTGCTGTGGTCTTTGTTTCTTCCAGAGCTTTGATTATTGCAGCTGTACTTGTAAAATCTTCACTGAATTCATAAGCTTTCAGATCTGAGAAGATTTTGAAAGAATCCTCTATGTCAAGTCTTATAGATTCTTCCATAGCAGTGACCTTCATTTTCCAGCACATTGGTAATGCCTTCAAGATTCTTGTGTTGATAACTTTCTTAGAGTACTCAATCTTGAGTAGATCTAATTCATCCATGATAGCACTGAATCTTGTTTCCATTTGATCAATGGTTTCTCCAGATTTCATCTTGAAATTTTCAAACTTTTGTTTTGCAAATGTAAAAAATTTTTTCCTTGATTGAATCTGCCCTTCACAAACAAGTTGTAGTTTGTCCCACATTTCCTTGGCAGTTGTGCATTCTTTCACCTTTAAGTACATGTTGCTGTCAAGAGTCCTGAGGATAAAGACCATAGCAACATTGTTGAGATTGTTTCGCTTGCGATCATCACTGGTCCATTCGGATTTGGGCTTTGCAACTCGAACTTGCTATCCACCAACAGTTTGCATATGAGTAATCTGAATTGGTCCATCAGTGAGTACATCCATCATTTCATCATGAGTAGCTTCTAGAAAGGCCTGCATACGACGTTTATACTCATCAAATCTGTCCATGTTGCACATAAGCATCTGTCTCTCATATTGATTGTTATCCATTGTAAGTGAAGACTGATAGTAAATTAACTGGAACTAAGCTTTCAAATAAGAACAACTAGAGGACAATTAGAGCAAATGATATCTTGTCAATAAAACACTGCTCTAATACCAATTGTTGGTCCCTTGGAAAGGCTAACACAAGTTTAGAGGGGGGGGTTAATACACTTGTCCCTAAAACTGGATTTAAAACAAATTGAGGTTCAGTTAAACTTGTGTGGAGTTAAGCTAACTAAGCTGAGTTTAAGTCAAACTGACTTAAGCGTAAAACTGAGTCAACCGGCAGCGGATAAAGTTTTAGCCTTTTTCTTGATCTTGTTATTCTCTGTGAAAACTGAGTGTAGTAAACTGAATTCTGATGAATGTCAGTTTGTGAACTGTGAGGTGTATAACAACAATTATCAAAATGCTGAATAAATAAGTAAGTGCGTAAAGTAAATAAAGCAAGTATTATAGAAGTTCCAGGTGGTGTAATCTTGTACGTCCTCTCTTCCCCTATGGTGCGGAGGAAAATTCCACTAGAACTTCTTGAGGTGAACTGTTATAAAATGTCCTAAACAATTGTCCTTGGCTAATCCATAGTGTCACTATCTAAACAGTTGTAGAACAGGTAGAATTGCTTCTCTTCAATTGCTTGAACACTGGTCATTAGATGGTTGAATTGCCTCTTCACCAGCTACCACCACAAACACAGTCTACCCGACTGCTTGTCACAACTGTCTTTAGCGAAACCTTCCCGGTTTGCTTCACAGTCTAAAACCTTTGATGTAGAATCAAAGTTGTGCTGAGAATCAATAAATTGATTCTTGTTTGTGGTTCTTCAAAGTGTCTGATTCTTGATAAAATCTGTGTAGCTTGAACACTTGAAGAATTTCTAGATAAGATCTTGTTATAGCGCAAAGATGATAGCAATTCGAATGATTAATGCACATGTTAATTCTTGTTATTGTGATATCTTGTATATCATATATATGTTAATCCTTGGTGAAAATTCCTCTATTTATAGTGTGAAATCCAACGTTCATCTGGCTTCAATTCGAATTGTATCCACGTATATTTTGTAATGGCTATATTTTCTGACCGTTCTGCAATAAAGTTTTTCCTTTAAAACATTCAACTGTACTATCAGTTTGTTGGATGACTGACATATAAAACTGAGTTTCCTTATCAGTTTTATGCTGAGTTTATCACTTGTCAGTTTCTTAACTGACTTGGAGCGTTAACTTAGATTTTACTCTTCTTCAAATATCAGTACTCCAGTTTCATCTGATTATAATTGACTTAATCAGAGTACACCATGATTCATTATCATCTAAGAACTCATTGTCCTTATGATTCGTAAGTCTTCATACAAGATCCATAAAGTCAGTTCAGGTCACCACAATCTTGCCTGAAGTCTAACTTTACAGTCTCGACGTAGTCTTCATAACTGAGTTTGAACCCTCAGTACTTCAATCTTCAATAACTGAGTCTGTGACCCTCAGTTCTTCAACTTCTAGATTAGCCAACTGAGTCTGTGTCCCTCAGCGAAATTACCTTCATCAGTTTCTTGTAGGTGTATTCTGAGTCAGTTTGTTTATCTTGATGATTTCCAGTTTTCTGAATGATTTCAAGTTTTTCAGTTTTACGGCACACTAATCAAGCATAAAGGTGCTTATCTCGATGTAACTTATACAAATATCGACTTAGTAAAACATATACATTCGCCTCTGACATCTTTTAGCTTTTCACTATAACAGCTGGCTTCAGCACTTCATCAATGGGATTAAGATAATACTTTGAATAAATATGATGAATTATCATTAAAACATAAATTTTATTTCCAACAGAAATAGATAGAGAACTTTGAAAAAATTTCCACGATTCACGTAAAGAGCCAAGAAGCATCCATCCCTGCACTTCATCATCAAACATAATACCCATAGCATTAAGTTGGTTCATAATACCCAAGAAAGTATTCAAATGATCAGCCATAGAGTTACATCATGATATCTCAAATTCATCAATTTATACATCAAAAGCATCTTATTGTTTCCCGTTTTACGGGCATACATGTCTTCAAGTTTTTTCCACAAAGACCTAACATGTTTCTCATCACTAATGTGATTTAAAACATTATCATCAACCCATTGTCTAATATAACCACAAACATGTCTTTTCAACAAACTCCACTCTTCATCTGTTTTATCATTAGGTTTTTCAGCACTGAAAACTGGCAATAAATAATTTTTCACATACAATAGATCCTCCATTTTATTTTTCCATATGGCATAGTTAGACCCATTTAAAGTGATCATTCTATTCAAGTTGGCTTCCATTACACCAATAAAAAGTTCACCAAAAACACTTCAAAACTAAATCAACTAACCAAGGCTATGATACCACTTGTTGGGAAAACAAAAACCGCAATACCACATGTATAACAAATACCCACAAAGTCTTCTCAATGACATGCAACGGAATTAACTAGGCAGCCCCAATGAAATCAAATCACAGATAAAGCAAAACGAAAACACAAGAAAATCAACCCCATAATTTAACGTGGAAAACCCCTCTCGATGTGAGAGAGTAAAAACCACGAGCCGATGCCCACCAAAACTCCACTAATCAGAAAATGATGATACACAAGTGTTTCAAACACATCAACCAACTCAACTATACCAAAGCAACAACTAAGAATGCAAAATACATGAGTTGTTGAAAAATATCATTGAAAATGCAGCAGAAACGCAGCAGTCAGGTCACGGACGATTTACATAAAATTGAAACGTTGAAACTCAAATTCTAGCGTTCCGATTGAAGAAGAATGAGAGACGAACAATCCCACAAAATTTTGTGCCGATCGGAGTCTGTTTCGGTGGCCGATCGTCGCCGGAAAGAGACTGTTGCAACACCAAAAATCCTACAAATTTTTCCTCCTTTTGCCTCTCATTTTATTGTGAGGATTACAAAAGATTAAAGAAAAATAACCTAGCTTGTTCCTTTAAATAATACTTTTTTCCTTATTTATTTTTCTATTACTTAGTGGGCTCCATAAAGGAGAGTTCCACCCAACATGGAGTTTCAGTGGTGATACCCTTTTTCTTGTTAAAAACAAAGGTCGAATAGAATTCTTGGGTCAACTCATAAAAATCTGCATTGTCAATGCTAAATACCCTTCCCAACCCACATTAGACAAGTAAGCTCGAACATTCTGATCTAAATCACACTTACTCAACTATTCGAAATCAATAGCCTTACAAGGTAGAAAAGGTCTAGGAGCAATACTATCATACCTGTCTTGAAGCTTTTTGGGGAATTTCAGATGACCATTCAATTGCGATGCAGCCGGCGGTAGAGAGGGTGCGCCACAAGCTTGTCATGCCTTTTTCCGCTTTGGTGCTGGGAGTTGTAATGGTGTAAGAGCTGTGTGTTGGCGGGAAGATTCCCGTCGATCAGAGGTATGTGGCTGGACAACAAGTTCTTGGGATCCAGTGATGGGGAAGATGATTGTGTTGCAGAGGTCTTGGGTGGTGGCGTTTTGGTGGTTTCCGGCGAGGGTTCCGGTAAGGATGAATGATGTATGGGTGGTGTAGCTGCCACAGCTCGCCCCATGAATTTGGCTTCCTTCTTGGTTCTAGCCATGGTTAGAAAGAAATAAAATTGAACTGAAGAAGCGGGGAAAGTTCAGAAACATAGACGGGGAATTGCGTTGGATTATGTGGATGGAAAATGGTTTGAGAAAAGAAGAAGTGAAGCAATTTACGGACGGGAGGTCGGGTGTCTGATTAGGTGATTAGGCTTTGGAATTATATTAATGGGTGGAGTAAAAAAATAAGGGAAAAATAATACAACTGGGAGAAAATATGGTGAAGGAAAAGAATTTTTTTTTTTTTGAAAGAAGTCGTCAAGCACCCCAATTGATGTGATCACATCATCATATTTTTAGTCTCCGTATCTTGGCCATTTATTGTGATAACACAATCCGAGAATGATGTGATGACATCATTTTTTTTCGCTCACTGGTTTTTTTGGATAGAAACATGTTGAAACACCTCTAAAATCGATGTGATCACATCGTAAAAAAACATTACCCGCGGTTTCTATGCCTTCACCACAACACCTTAGCCATTTTCCTCCTGCAACCTTCACATCAAAAGCACTCAATGCAAGACATCCATCTGCACAAATTTGATCAATAAAAAAAATGATGGGTTGCCTCCCATCTAGCGCCTTTCTTTAACATCTTTGGCTAGACAAAGCTTCTCAACACTTCTCAGTCATAAATTGAATCTGCTAAGTCGATCACTTCTACCGTAGAGACGTAGGCTCCGTTTGGATTGAAGGATTTACATAGAAAGGAAAATGAAAGATAGTAACAGAAAAGAAAGAAGATGGGAAGGAGGGATTGTGAAGTCTATTTTCAGTGTTTGGATAGAACTAGATAGAAAGGAAAGAGATACATGGAATGTCAGTACATTTATAAGAAAAATGTATTGTTTCCTTCCGTTTCTCACCTATTTTGGAAGGAAACGAGACCACCCAATTTTTAAAGAACCTTATCCTTCCTTCTCCCTTACTCTCCTTTCCTTTCTATCAAACTAAAACAATCCAAACACCAAAATTTAAATCCGTCCAAATCTTATCATTTCCTTTCCCTTCAAATCAATCAATCCAAAGAGGGCCGTAAACTCCCTCTAAATAAGGCTTAAGTCTATGTCCATTCACCTTAATGTCTTGTGCGTTTCATGACTCTTGATTTCCGTAACACCTTGAGGAGATACACTTACAACAATGAAAGGTCCGTCCACCTTGATTTCAACATACCGGGCATAAGTTTCAGTCTCGGATTAAACATTAACACTTTCTGACATTCACGGAATTCGTTGTGCTGGATTAGCTTGTCATGCCACAACTTTGTTCTCTCCTTATACATCCTTGCATTCTCATACGATTCCAACCATAATTCCTCTAACTCTTGCTTCTGTTTCTGTTTCTTGCATCTGAAGTTATCTCCATCCGTTTTATAACAATATATATATATATATATATATATATATATATATATATATATATATATATATATATATATATATATATATATATATATATATATATATATATATATATATATATATATATATATATATTATTGAAGATCCATCCGTAAGCGTGGACCGAAAATATCCAGGTGATTACAACAAACTAAAATCCACTCCAAAATCAAAATAAAAAAGCAGCCACACTTAATATGTAATCAAAAGTTAAACATCAAATTAGAAAACGCAGCATAACAGAGACAAGACCTTAGAGTTTCCTCCAGCCTAGGAAAGGATTAGTGCACCATTGACTTCAATTGCAGACGTATTCCGCGCAAAATCCATAGAAATCCCATTTGTTGAATTTGAGTGAATGGATTTAGCTCATCAAAGATCACACCAATAAACACCATACTATTTCTAAGCTTCCAAAAACACCATAACGCAGTTCTCTTAATAGCACAACATATTTGTGATTGGAGCATGTTAGCCTTAAAGATATGAATGTTGCCGATTGGTTCAGTTAGCAAATCGTGATCATTCAAAGCTCATGGTCCATTGATGCCACACCATGAAAATATCTTACTCCACAATAAGAAAGATTTGGAATAGTTAAGTAAAAGATGATCCTTTATTTCATCGAATATTTGACAGAAAGCACAACTGGAGTCTGGGACGACAAAATTCCTCTTGATTAAGTTGACTATTGTCGGAAGCCTATTGAGCTCAGCTCTCCAAATAAAGAAGTTGACTTTTGACAATAGATATGGATGTTGATTGATGGAGGTCTGGTTAGCCTCGGCCACTAGTCGTCCCACAAATGGCTAAGTAATAAATGCATAAAGGGAAGTAGAATGATTAAGTGCCAGGGGCCCTAGCTAACACTCAAATCAAAAGACCCTTATTCCCAAAAGGAAGATCTACACAGTTTGCAAAATATACCTTGCAACCCACCACAGGTCGGTCGGGGAACAATAATGCCAGTGTAGCGTAGCTCGGGGTAAGGCCTCACTTAAAACTCTCCGCAGGTCGGATAGAGCTGGTTACGATCTAAGCTCATGTGGGTAATACACCTAATAAAAATGGAAATAATCCCCGACAGTCACAACTCTTATCATGTTATTCAAACTAGCATAATTATCTCCTTAGAACTAAGCTTAGTGATTGATACATGTAAATCCATAGATGGTTACATGCAAGAGTCCTTGAAGGACATGCTACAATTACACCCTAGGGCACAAATGTACCCTATATGAGCAACCTTAGAACTACGGCGGACTTGAGCCTGAATAATCTCAAGATACGTAGGCAACTTAAGAAGAACATTCTCAGGCTCAATATCATCCTAAATACAAACACCCCTCATTTATTGGTTATTCATGCTTTTTGAATATTGAACCATTGTCTATAGAGAAAAATGGCCCGTATTAACACATTGACGGTATCCAACATCGTCCCACTGACGCTTGAAGGAGGGCACTCTATAAGCAATCATTTACGATCCGTGATTCCAACATGCCTTCAAAATACTAGTCGAAGAACTTGGATCCAAGGACCATTGGAGGCCATAGCAGGACAATGGATTTTTCAACCCCCAACAAGCGCCCACAATTTTCCGGGGAAATCATATAAGGTCCCAGGGATGCACTCCATCTGGTCATCAACAATAAAGGATATGAAATTGACATTGTGGTCAACCAATACCTTGTAAGGAGGATCAGTATTGACACTTGATGCGCATTAAATATGTTAGGAACATTTTATTATGTTTTGATGATGGTCATACTAGCTGTTATAGCAAGCCTGAAGTAAGTTAAAATTCTTTGTATAAGTCTTTACTTAGAGTCTGACATGTTGTATAAGTTGAGTCAGACAAAGTATTGTACTAGTTGATAGGATGACTAAGTAAAAACAGATATCTGGCAGAGTGAAGCCAGCCAAGTACCAGCAGAGAAATATGAAGACATTATGGTCTAACTTATAACCAAGGAAGTCTGTGATGACCTTGGATAAGTCTAGGTAATAAACTACATTGTCAAATATGGTGTACACTGATCTCACCCAAATCAAGGATCAGTGAAGTATAAAAAGTACTCAAAAGAATGAGAGAAAACAACAATACAGTAAACCGGCAAAGTAAACAGACTTTCGGCTGAGTAAAGACAGAGCAGTGAAGGAAGAACCAAGCAGCCAATTCAGAAGGAATCACTTAACCATTCAGGGAATGATCAAGTAAACTTTACTCATTCAGTTCTGAAATGATGTAGATCAAGCATTAAATGCACAATCAATTGAGGATCAATCAAGGACGGAATTTCTGATAAACGTTTTAGGAAAAAACCCGATCACTAAAATCAATGAAAATATTATTAAGGGGGGATCAAGAATTAAATCGAGGATTATTCTCCACATTAAATAGCCAACGGATGGAAATTCAAATCAAGTATCATCAAGGCTATAAATAGAAGGCGTTGACAGAAAAGAAAAATAACGATTAAGTCTAAAAAATTACAAGTAGCTAGAAACTCTGCCAAAGTAAAAAGCCTTCCATCTGTACTAAAAGGAAATATCCAGAGATCAACTCAGAAATCAGAACTTCAAATTACAAATCAAGCTCTGAAAATGATCAACAAATTTGTGAATCCCATTCACATCAACTGAGGCAATTGAATCAAAGGAATCTGAGAAGGAGTTGCAACCTTTGCGATAGCTACTGAAGGATTTGTTCTCAGGGAGCAGAGATAGAGAATGAGTCACTGAAGCTTTTGAAGCCAGGGAGTGATAGTCTTGAAGATTGTGAAGCTTGTGTTGTCAAGGACAATCATACTATTGTATCTGTGAAAACAATAGTGAATTCCTCCAATCATCACATGAGAAGAGTGGATTAAGGGATTACACCACCATGATTTACCTTACAACATTTTATTTCATTTCATACTCTATATTTGTGATTGCATAATCTACTTTGAAACAACATTTTAAGAAGGGACTTATCCGATACCAAAAAGCTTTTAAATACAAGAAAAGTTTTTGAAACTCCACTATAGTCATTCACCCCCCCCCCCCTCTGACAATAGTTTTACCCTTCTCTGGGACCAACAATTGGTATCGGAGCAGTGTTCCTAGTATCAGAACCTGTTTAGATCTAATTTCTGGTAACAAGGAGATCACATATTTTCAAAGTAGTTTTCAAATTTGTGCTTTCTATATATATATATATATCTTATTTGTATTTATGGATTCCTCAAATTTTATGTCAAAGGTACCTATATTCCATGTTAATAATTTTGATAAATATAAAATAAGAATGTTGTCTCATCTTGCAGCAACTCATGAGGAGATGCTGGATGTAATCAATGATGGCCCAATCGAGATCACAACTATGGTATCCACATGAGCAGATCAAGGAAAATAAATAGACAAACTCAAGAAAGATTGGACCAAGGAAGACAGGAGAAGAACAAACATTGACTTCGTTGCAAAAGACATGATCTTGAAGACTCTGGATAGTAATATGTTCATGAGGATCAAAGATTACCAAATAGCAAAGGAGATGTGGGACAAATTGGCACTGATCAATGAAGGATCAGAAGCAGTTAAAGAAAACAAATTGTCTGTTGCAAAACAGAAATTTGAGAACTTCAAAATGAAGGCTGGTGAAACCATTGATCAAATGGACAATAGATTTTCAAGCATCATCACTGAACTGCAAGAACTTGGACACACATATCCATAGAAAGAAGTGTGCCTGAAGATCTTGAGAGGCTTACCTGAAAGATGTAAGATCATCGCATCAGTAATCAGAGGAACAAAAAATCTTGCAAACACTGATACCTTAAATGTAATGTCTCAACTAAAGGCTCATGAATTTGTGTTGAATGGCGAAGACAGTGCAGCAGCAGAGGCACATAAGGCCAGTGCATTAATTGCACCACAGCAAAGTAACACAGCTGATGTATACAACAAAGAGACACAGGAGCTGAAGGAACATGTAGCTTTACAGGTAAAATGTTTTGACAGGTTTAGCAAGAAGAAGCAATTCAAAGGAGGATCATCATCATACAGAAGTCTAGCACAAGCAAAGACATGAAGAAAAAAGATGATGAATACAGATACTTCAACTGCAATAAGAAAAGTCATTTCAAGGCTGATTGCCCTGAAGAAAAAGACAGATGAGGATAAAAAGAAATACAAGACAATTGATAAGAGAAAAATCAAGAAGGCACTAAAAGCTGAAACTAGCAATGAATGAAGAATCATCTAAAAAGGATTCTGGAGATAATGATGAAGCTGACAGCTCAGAAAATGAAAAAGCTTACCTATTCCTTTTGGCTAAAGAATATATTGAAAATGAGGTAACATCCAGCTCACACTCATAATCTAGTGCATCCACATCTGACACTGCACAATCTTCTATTCTTCCATTATATTCTGCAACCCGAATCCAAAATCTCATGAGCAAATTTGAAGAAATTGAGATGAATCATGAAATTCTGGAACAGGAATGTGAGAATCTAAGAAAGGAAAATAAAAGATTAAAGAAAGAACTGAACAAATTAAAAGCTGAACAAACTAGTAAGGAGGTCCACTCAACTGATCAACAAGTAACAGATGATCACCCATCCAATGTTGAAAGACCAGTTGAGAAAATCTCCCTACCAGTTAAGATCACCACTGCACTACTTAGTGCACCAGCTTACAAACCCCCAAAAAGGTTTAGTTCCAGATCTGGTCTTGGCTACAACAGTCAGGATGACAATAGAAACAATGGTCAACTCAAATCTGAATCTAGGACCAAGAATGGACCAAAATTTTGAAAAGGACGGGTAATAGTTTTTACCACTCATCCTGCACCGGTGAAGTCAAAACCTAGTGTAGTGAAACAGCAGAGTAATCATCAATCCAGCCAAGTAAAGGAAAAGGAGTTTAGAAAGGTAAGGGAAGACTTTACCCTTCTGAAGATGATTGGAATATTACACCCCCAAAATATAAGAAGAAACCATTTAATAACATGCACCATGTGTTCAAGAAAAGCCAGCCAAGGCATATTCCTGTGCACAAAAAACAGCATGGAAATAAGGTTCCATCTACATATTAGAGAGTGAAATATGATGCAAATGCACCAAAATGTAGAGAAATGTATCAGAATACCTTTAGTGGAAAGATTAGAGGATATTCTGCCATGCCTTATACATATGAAGTTGATGACTTCAACTATCCAAAGAGAAGTTCATTTGGATATACACTTGGAGTAGAGGCATGACTGCTAACAGGCATGGACCCAAACAGTGTTGGGTGGTACCTAAACAAAATTAATTTTGTTTTGTAGGATGTCTGGTACATAGACAGTGGATGTTCCAGACACATGACAGGGAACAAGGGATGGCTCACTGACTTTAAAGCTTTTGATGGACCCAAAGTTACTTTTGGAGGCAAAGAAAACCCTGGTAAATTAAAGAGGGAAGGCATAATGCTCAAAAACAGTTTGAAGATTCAAAATGTGGCTTATATTAAAGGACTGAATTTCAATCTACTAAGTATCAGTCAATTTTGTGACAAAGGCTACAATGTGCACTTCAACAAGGAAGAATGCAAAGTGATTCACAATCAAACCAAAACAGTTGTACATGCAGGAAGGAGAGAGGACAACATGTATGTGGTAGATTGGAAGATAGCAAGAGCAGAAACATGCTTGGTTGTCAAAAGTAAGCAATCAAACAGCTAGATTTGGCATAGGAGATTGAATCATCTCAACTTCAAAACCATCAACACACTGACAAAGAACAAGCTAGTTGAAGGCTTACTAGAGATCACATTCAAGAAAGATGGTCTATGTGATGCATGTCAAAAAGGGAAACAAATTAAAAGTTCCTTCAAGTCAAAGCCCTATCAGTCAACACCAATAATCTTACATCTATTGCATATGGACCTTTTTGGACCAGTCATACCAGTCAGTGTAAGTGGAATGAAATACACTCTAGTAGTGGTGGATGACTTCTCCAAATTCACCTGGACCATATTCATGAACAAGTGATGACGGTAAAAATAGTCTATCCTACGGCATCAATATTCTATACATTATGAGCTAAAAATAGTTGTTTTGACATATAAATATGAACCATTTATGTTGAATATCATATGTCGGGTTCATGAGTCGAGAAATCTGCACTTAGCGTTTATTTCCCTATTTCGATATTATTTCCTGTATTATTTTATGATTTTCAGGATACAAAACATTGGGCTGAGCATGATGGACGAATCTAGAGTGAACTGAACGAAAAGAATGGGCCTAGGGTATTCTAGAAGCATCCAAGTTAAGTCGATGGAAGAAAATGACAAAATTACCCTCGGTAACCCGAGGGGCGGTGCCGACTTACCGAGGGTCGAGATCCTTCCGAAACGCATTTTCTTGGACAAGGGGTCGAACTAGTTGTTCCTAAGTGGTTTTAGATAGCAATAAATAAGAGGCTTCGCCTCATAACACAAGTGTACAATTTTCAAGACAAGTATTATGCAATAAAAGTTCTTAGTTCTTTATTTTCTTTATTTTATGAGTTCTGGTCGGAGAGACGACGGAGTCGCTGCCTAGGGAGAGATCCGAAGGACATCTACGCTCGTATTCGAGGGTATGATTTTCTGTCTTTTCCAAGATGTAGATCTATCATCGTTATGTTCGACTAGTATGTTTTAATTTATTATTTAGTTTAATTATATAGTAGTTAGTTTATTTTACCCTATGTGTTATAGATCTGATTCATTGGTGAAGAAATCATGAAATGGTAGTTGCGTTCTTCAGATCTACGATGGTCTATATCGCTAGATCTGAATACCAAGTAAATTACTAATTCATGATAATCGGCCCAGCTACGTTGATCGATAAATTTAATTTACATGTTTTTAGCCTGATCAACTATTTGCATGTTATCGTAAATTAACATGAAGGACTGTTAGTGAAGTGTTAATTAGGACATTATCTTGATGGACCCTAGGAACGTGCTGGTCAACGTCGAAAGCTGTCTAGGCGGGTTTGCGGTATGAGGTAGCGCTCAATATCAACAGCACTAGTTCATTATGCGTATGGGCTATTACGAACCAATTAAGGAGGGTAGCTTGCATATAGATTGTCTACTGCCATTGTCGGAGTAGATAGCGTTAGGAGTTGTACCTGTAGCTGAACAATGAATAAATTCACCAATGGGGAGGACTGCTGCATGTGTGGGGGGAATAACTAACTAATTGAACTAATACATTAGAAACTCTAATTTTCTTCGTTGAACTTGCATAATCTTGCTAGTTGATTGTTACCAGATTTACTACTATCTATATTATAGATGGTCTTAGACCGTTATTATGAAAAGCTCAATCTTGATAATTAGATGTTCTTATGAGTCTCTGTGGGATCGACCTTGATTTGCCAGTACTCTGCTATGATAGACCTAGTCCTATTGCTAGTAAGTGCTTTGCACGCGATCAAGATTTTTGGCGTCGTTGCCGGGGACTCGTGTCAAGAATACTTTTTGTTTAAGATTGAGTTTGCTGTATATATTTGAGTCTATTTAATTGAGTCTTTTTTATTGTCTGTTTATACTAGAGTCATATAGAGTCAGTCCTGTTAAAATCGGAAAAAAAATACCACCGGTATACCGGAGGCTACCCACGGTAAACCGAGGGTTCAAATTTTCCAGAATCGTTTCTGTTAGTTCAGAGTCAGGTCAGTAGTCAGAGACTGTGTTTTTGAGTCTTCCAGGCCTGTGTAACAGCCACCGAGGCCAGTCACTAACCTTTTTATTTTCTTTTTGTGTCTTGTAGTATGTTGCACGTAGTTCAGCAACCAAACTCGAGAGATTCATACCTAAGATTGAAAATTTTTCTAGACAAAAGAGAAAGGAAACTCGAGAGAAATCTGTTAGGCTGGCGGACGACATGGTTTCACACGAAGGAGATCACAGTGAGAGGGAAGAAGAGATTCTACCTTTGGAAGATACAGAAACCAACATGGCACAGAACGGATAGAATAGAGCAGGAGTTGTGGTACAAGTAGATAGGAGAACTCTACAGAGCTATGTAATGCCAACGATTGAGCAATTTGTGCCATCAATTGTTCAGCCTGAGGATGCAGCTGAGGTATTTCACCCTAAACCAAATGTTATAAAAATGGTGACGAACTACACTACCTTTCACGGAGTAATGAATGAAGATCCTAGAGTACACGTCACCAACTTTCTGGAAATAGTCAGCACGATGAAGCCAGCAGGAGTACCAAGAGACAATATCATGATTAAATTGTTTCCATTCACTCTGAAAGACAAAGCGAAGATATGGTTATTGTCTCTAACACCAGGATCGATTCAAACTTGGACCGATCTATTACAGAAGTTTATGAATAAGTACTGCCCACCTGGGAAGTCACTGCAGATGAGACAAGAGATTATGAACTTCAAGAAAAAACCCTCTGAAACCTTTGAAGAAGCTTGGGAAAGATTTAAGGAAGCATAGAGGAGATGCCCTCACCATGATATCACTTTGTCCATACGAATGCATAGTTTCTATCACGGATTGCGACCAAGTGAACAAATGAGAGTTGATGCATCAAGCAACGGATGTTTTTCGTTGTTATAACCTGAAGAAACCAAAGAGAAATTGGAGCAAATCGCGCTTACAAGTCAATGGGGAACGCATCAAGTTGAAACCGCCAAAGTAGCTGAAGGCGTATTTGGAGAAGAAACTTCTCAAAAGATCTTATACCAGCTAATGGCAATGAATGAAAAGATAGATGGCAAGCAGGATCACATAGCCATGGTTGAGAAAGTTCATGAGATTGAAACAACCAACACTGAGGACGTGAACTATATAGGGAGGCAAGGAAATCCTTATGGGGGCAGATATCGCCCAGGTTCTTATGACCACCCTGGTTTTAGACCGAGTGACCCTAGTGGGGGTTATCCACAAAGTTATTCGAACGGTGGAGAGAGACTGAGACAAACTGGTGGATTCATGCCTAAATTCAACAAGTCCGGTGGTTGGGAAGCAACCATGGGAAAAATGAGCTCAACTATGACCTATACGGTCAATCAACTTACGAAATCCATGACTGAACTGAATACAAAATTCACCACTTATTGTCAGAAGAATGATACAAGACTGACCAATCAAGAAGCCTTAGTGTGGAATCTGTCGTACCAAGTAGGGCAGATTGCAAAACAAGTGTCAGCCCGTCCTCCGGTAGGATTGCCAAGTAATACTGAGAAGAATCTGAAGGACGTAAATACAATCACGACTAGAAGCAAAAAAGAACTTCCTGGACCGGATATACCAACTATCTAGGTAGAATCATAAAGTAGTCAGCAGCAGAACGCAGCAAAATCTGAAGGAAAAGAGGGGCCGGTAACCCGGGACACTACTCCGGTAAACCGGGAGCCTGAAAATTCAACAGACAAGCAAGCAGAGCAGCAACAGTCAGCAGGTAAGTCTTCACGAACTATAACTATTATTCCTGCTACTTTACCCTATCCACCTAGGAAATATAAGCCGAATAATGATGATACGCGTTATAAAAAGTTTATCGAGATGTTTGAAATGTTGCAAGTAAATATACCTTTGGTAGAAGCTCTGGCTGGAATGCCAGAGTATGCAACATTCTTTAAAGAAGCAATCTCTACCAAAAGGAAATTGTTGGACCTTGAGACTATATGCCTTAACGAGGAATGATCGACAGTTTTGCAACGCAAACTGCCTCCCAAGTTTAAAGATCCTGGGAGCTTCCTCATACCATGCATAATTGGAGGAGTATGCCTGAACAAAGCATTGTGTGATCTTGGAGCCAGTGTCAATCTGATGCCACTCTCCATCTTTCATAAATTAGGCATGAAAGAGCTGAATGAAACATCTATAACCCTTCAATTAGCAGATAGGTCAATGAAGCAACCTTGTGGAGTGGTGGAGGATGTTTTGGTGAAAGTTGATAAGTTTGTATTCCCTGCAGACTTTGTGGTGTTCGACATGGAAGCAAACCACAATGTTCCATTGATCTTAGGAAGACCTTTCCTAGCTACGAGCAAAACATTGATAGATGTTGATAAAGGTGAGCTGATTCTGAGAGTGAATGAGGACAAGGTAGTATTCAATGTGATGAATTCAATGAGATATGCTAAAGATGAAGGAGAAGCATGCTACATGCTAGATGCCATAGACAAACTTGTTTTAGAATTATATCGGCAAATGGCACTAGACCCTGAAGTAGCTGAGACTTTACTCCTGAAGGATGAAGAAAGTTTTTAGGAAACCTGGCCTGGGTGTAGTGAAGGTCAAGTGTGAGAAATAGAGCCTATATCCTCTGTGGATTTAGGAGGAACCATTCATCGACCTTCCTGGCATAAGTTCTTTGACTTACAATTGACTGGTAAGTTGTTAAGATCATCATTAGAAAAGCCACCAAGGAACTTAACGTTAAAACCTTTGCCTTCTCACCTGAAGTATGTGTACTTACAAGAGGATACTCTCCCCTTATAATTTTAGCATCATTATCACCTTTAGAGGAGGAGAAACTTCTGAAAGTACTGAGGGAGCACAAGGGAGCGTTTGGATGGATAATTGCAGACATTAGAGAAATAAGCCCATCGGTGTGCATGCATAAGATCTCCGTGGACCCTAAAAAGAGTGCGGTAGAATAACCTCAAAGGAGGTTGACGCCACAACTGAAGGATTTTGTTAAGGAAGAGATCATAAAGATGTTGGAGATGGGAATCTGTTGGACTTATTTTTAAGTTTTAGTGATGAGTGCCAGACTAGCTGTTATAGAGCAAAGGAAAAAGATGTCTAGATCAAATGTATAGGTTTATTAGAGTTTGATCTTGTATAGGTTTGATCAAATAAGCACTGTAAAAGGCCAGCTGACTTGCATCAACAGACTAGGCTAGATTAGTAGGGTAGCTGAGTCAGTAGACTAGTCAGGAACCTGCTGAAGACTGAAGGCTAAGGGATCAAACTTAGTAATTAAAGTCAAGGATATGGAATCAGAATTTAGGGAAGTCTGTGATGGCCTAAACTCATTACATATACCTTGTGTACAAGGTCTAAGTTCCACAAGATAAGTGGTGATTGGAACTTAGTTATATGCAAAAATGTGTAATCTAACTTCATAAATAAAAGTTAGATAAAAGACAGTAAGCTGAAGTGTTTTTAAACACAGCAAAATAAGGATAAGCTTACTGATGTGTATATCAGTAGGCTTATGTTCTCAGGAACCTGCTGGACACTTATTTCGATTTAATCAAAGGCTACATTGGAAGATTACAAAGAAAGGGACAGCTAACAACCTCTGATTTTATCAAACAAATCAATGGTTAAGATCAAATGGACGTTGGGATGATTCAGACATTTATCCCATAGATACAAGTCAAAGGGTGGACAGACTGTAAACTATCAAAAAGGAATCTGACAGTGCAGTGCTAGGAACAGTCAGAAAAGGCAAGTCAATATGGAGATGAATATGAAACGGCTATGTTTGAATTTCAAACGTAAGTCACAAGGTTTCCTACCTATAAATAGAGGACTTCTAATTCAGATACAAGTGATGAACATTAAGAGAAAAATACAGATAATTCTGAGCTTCAAATTCTGATCAAGAAAAACACCATCCTGACCCTACTGAGCATAAGGCTACTGATCCTGTAAAATTCTTCAAGTGTAATCGGCATTCAAGCTGCATCAAGTTTAAACACTTGAAGACATCAAGCTGCTGATCATATCATCATGATCAAGCTGCTGAAAGCTGAATCAATTACTTGATTCAATCTTTCTTTTACAAGAAATCTACTAAAGACAGTGAAGCATCTTTGGGTGTGAAAGACTGTTGGTTGTGGTGGAGCTGGTGAAGAAGCAATCCTACATTCAGTTTGTGAAGCCATAGTTATTGGTGAAGGACAAACAACTTAGGGATTTTTGTAAAAGCTACATCAAGAATCTCTTGTGAATTACCTCCAACATCACAGGAGAATAGTGGACTGACAGGATTACACCACCTGGAACCACTATAAAATCTGCCTACTTACTTTCTGCATTTATATTCTGCACTTAGTTTATCTAACACATCAATCTACTGAATCTAGCAACTGAAGTCACACACATACACTACTGAGTATCTAATACTTGGTATGATATTTAACAAGTAATAAGGCTTAATTTTTTATATATTCCGCTGCACAAATTCAGTAAACTCAACAGTCAGCAGACTACAGAGTGTCAGCAGACTATTGAAGTATCAGCAGGCTGCTGAAGTTGCTGAGTTTGTTAACTCCAAAAGTTTTAAGAGTTAAGTTTATTCACCCCCCTCTAAACTTAATCAAAGCCTTTTCAAGGGACCAACAATTGGTTTCAGAGCAATGCTTCTGTTCTCAAGTAATCCTACTTGTTGTGTTTGTGAAAAAATTCTTTGAAAACTTTTTCAAGTTACTGATTTTCAAAGCTTTGCATCATGGATAACAACCAGTATGCTAGAACAATGTTGATGTGTTCTTTAGATCTTTTTGATGAGTATAAACGTCGTATGCATGCTTATCTAGCTCCAACACCTGATGAAATGATGGATGTGCTGACAGATGGACCACTGGAGATTACTAAGTTAGTAACAGTGGGAGATGAGACATAGTTCATTCCAAAACCAAAAAGGGAATGGACTGCTGAAGATAGAAAAAGAGCAAATCTCAACAATATTGCTATTGATATTATATACAGAACTTTTGGATAGCAATATGTATATGAAGGTGAAAGATTGCAAGACCGCAAAGGAACTATGGGACAAGTTACAGTTAATCTGTGAAGGCACTGATGCAATCAAAAAGAACAAGATCAGTGTGGCAAAGAACAAGTTCTAGGATGTTGAAGATAAAACCAAATGAAACCATTGAACAAATGGAATCCAGATTTAATGCAATCATGGATGAACTCACCCTACTGAGTGTGAAGTACTCACAAGAAGAAATCAACTCAAAAATCTTGGAAGCATTACCTGCAAAAGAAGTTTGGGAGATGAAGGTGACTGCCATAGAAGAAATGAGGAGTTTGCATGAAGAAGACACCTTCAAATTGTTTTCAGATCTTAAGGCCTATGAATTTAGCAAAAAGCTTGTGCCTGAGACTGAAAAAGAAGAGCCAAAGAACACTGCATTGGCTGCTTCACATCAAGAAGAAACATCAGGAGCTCAAGATGATCTACTAGATGAGATGCAAGAGCAGATTGCCCTACTGAGCAAGAAAATCAGAATGATGAAAACTGGAAAAGGTTCTCCAAGGAATTTCACAAAGAAATTCAGTGAAAAGAAGAAGGATGAATCAAAGAAAGATAATGATTACTTGTGTTATCATTGCAAGAATCCAGGACACTTCAAACTTGATTGTCCTGAATTAAAACAGAAAAAGGAACCTGATTATCTTTGCTTTAATTGCAAGAAAACTGGTCATTTCGCACTGATCGTCTGCACTCTATCAAGACCTAAAGTCAACAAAGAAGACATGGCAAGAAGGCTATGGTTGCTGAAGAGGAATCAGGATATGAAGTAGAATCAGAAAAGGGAAATGAATCTGATGATACTGCACTTGTTGCTGATATGGAAGATTATGCTTTAATGGCAAATATGGATGAAACATAGGAGGTATACAATTCTGTATCTATCAATAATCCTGCTGGAAGTGATTGTGAATCAACCTGTGGTTCAAATCCAAAAAATTATGACAATGAAGAAACTTTGGATGCCATCCTTAATCAACTGAGGATAATAAAATCAGTTTATGAGATTGTGAAGGCCGAAAAGAAGCTCTTCAATCGTGTTGAAAGATTAAATGTTGAATTAAGAATTCTCAAAGGAAAGGAAAAAGAAGTCAAACAGAATCGGCATAAGCCTGGCCGAACATTCAGTGAGTCTGAAGTCTCACTGAATCATCTTGTTCCTCCACCGCATTCGAGATCTGGAAAGCCATATGGTGATAGAAACAGGGCTTGGATTTGGAACTCAACAATCCAATAAGAGTGGATCCAAAGAAGTTCACCGAACCTAGTACCGCACTGGTGCTATGTTTGTGCTCGCACAAGATCCAACTCCCAAAAGGGTTCTTTGAGGCGGTAAAGCCCATCGAGAAAGCTTCAAGGAAGCAAAATTAGAAGTCAAGAAGTCAACACCTCTAATAAAAAGAATAAATCTAAAAATAGGATCTGCCAGACTTCTAGACTACTTGATAGCAGCACACTGCTACCAAGTCTACTGGACCACAAAAAGGAAAAACCGTAAATATTCGAAGAATAAGAATCCTAAATCCAAAAATGTTAATCATTCAAGGGATACTTATCTCAGGGGGAAAGGTAGACTGTTCCCTACTGATGATGATTGGAATATTCCTGCACCTACTACTAGAAACAACATATATAACCATGCTGCTAGGGTAAAACCTAAGCAATGGAATCAGTAGAGGGCTCAGCAGAGGACTTATACAAGACCTGAGCAGGACCTCAGCAGACTCCATATTACAGGACTGCCCCTAACAGACAGCAAACCTATGGTTATCCTAGTGCTTCTAACAAAAGAAATCACTTTAAACAGCATTATATTCCAAAAGGCCAGAAAGCACATGTGAATCCTACACAACCAATCGTTAGACCTTATGGATGTGTAGAGTACATGTATGAACCAAAGTATGATAGATTTCAAAGAAGACCTTATGGAAACTTGCCAAGGGTCATGCCTACCACTGACCATTATGGACCCAAACAGGTTTGGGTACCTAAAATGCATTAACTTTGTTTTGTAGGTTGTCTGGTATTTTGACAGTGGATGTTCCAGACATATGACAATGAATAAGCACTGTTTGTCAATTTTTGTGGCAAAGGATGGTCCAAGAGTGAATTTTGGCAACAAGAACACACCAGGATACACAAGAGGATATGGCACACTTCTGAGAAATGGACTAACAATCAGGAATGTTGCATATGTGGAAGGACTGGACGACAACCTACTGAGCACTGGACAATTCTGTGACATGGGATACAAGGTCACTTTTGACAAATACACTTGTACTGTCATTAGTGAGAGAGGTGATCAAGTTGTGTTGGCTGGAAGAAGACACAAAACATGTATGTTGTGGATTGGTCCACTGCTGTTCCAGAAACTTTCCTGATTGTGCATACCAAGTCAGAACTCAATTGGTTATGGCATAAGAAGTTGAATCATCTAAATTTTGATGATATCAATCAGTTGGTGAAGAAGAAACTGGTGATTGGTTTACCTGAGATCACATTCAAAAAGGATGCTATATGTGATGCATGTCAGCAAGGTAAACAGACAAAGTCAAGCTTCAAATCAAAGACTAAGCAATCAACTAAAAGTGTTTTGGAGCTGATGCACATGGATCTATTTGGACCAGTAACACCAACAAGCGTAACAGGAAAGAAGTACACCTTAGTGGTTGTGGATGATTATTCAAGATACACTTGGGTGATATTCATGAACAAGAAAAGTGAAACACTTCAAAAGATGCCTGAACTTTTGAAGAGATTGCAGAATGATAAAAGTTTGACTGTAGTAAAGTTCATATCGGATAAGGTGCTGAATTTCTCAATAAAGTTATAAGAGAATATTGTGAATGTAATGGTGTACTACATCAACCAAGCTTTCTTTGGTACACCTCAAAGAAAATAGGGTTGCCGGAAAGAAGAAATAGAACTCTAAAAGAAGCGGGAAGAACTATGATTTGTGAAGCATTTCTACCTGAAAGATATTGGGTTGGCAGATTAATACAAAGATGCTATACACAAAACAGAAACTTGAAGAACAAGAAGTCTGCTTTGAAGACACCTTATGAGATTTGGAATGGAAGAAAACCTAATATATCCTATTTCCATCCATTTGGAAGAAAATGTTTTATCTTGAATCATAAGGAACAATTGAAGACATTCCAACCCAAATCAGATGAAGGAATATTCTTGGGATATTCTTCAGTTAGCAAGGCATTCAGTGGTAATTGAACAAAAGGACACTCAAAACATGAAGAAACAATACATGTTGTATTTGATGAACCTAAGTTCACTGGAATGGAAGATGAAGCTTGAGACTCGCCGAGAATCAACAAGTTACTGATCCAGAATGTGTTGAAGTTTTGGAAAGATTCAATGACTTAAAGGTTTCTGATTCTGCCCCTGCTGAACACCATGCTAGTAACACTATCAAGCAAATAATCGAGGCGCCAAGGATCTCAATGAACCCTCGTTGAAGAAACAAAGAGACCTACTTGAAGATGAGGTTCCTGATAATCAATCTAACCAGAATCCACAATGGTTAAGGGATCACCCTACTGAGCAAGTCATTTGCAATATACATCAAGGTGTGAGGACTAGAAGACAACTAGAAGAAATGTTTACATGTTTTCTATCTCAAATGGAACCTAAAGTTGTTGAAGAAGCAATTTTAGATCCAGATTGGATAATTGCTATGCAAGAAGAATTGAATGAATTTGAAAAAATCAAGTTTGGACACTAGTGGAAAGGCCTAGTCATGCAAATATAATTAGAACAAAATTGGTATACAGAAACAAACTTGATGAATCTGGCACCATTGTGAGGAATAAGGCCAGACTAGTAGCAAAAGGATATTCTCAAGCAGAAGGAATAGATTTTGATGAGACATATGCCCTTGTTGCAAGATTGGAAGCTACTAGATTATTTTTGGCATATGCTGCTTATATGAACTTCAAAGTATATCAGATGGATGTCAAGAGTGCATTTTTGAATAGCATTCTGGAAGAGGAGGTGTATGTTCAACAACCTCCTGGATTTGAAGTTAAAGATCAAGAAGATAAAGTGTATAGGCTCAACAAAGCACTTTATGGTTTAAAACAAGCACCAAGAGCATGGTATGAGACTCTATCTCAATTCTTGGTAGACAATGGTTTTACAAAAGGCACCATTGACAAGACTCTTTTCGTAATCAATGAAGGAACAAAGACTTCTGCCGTACAAATTTATGTTGATGACATAATTTTTGTTTACAAAATGAATTGCTATGTGAGAAGTTTGCAAATCTAATGAAGAGTAAATTCCAAATGAGTATGATGGGAGAAATGAACTACTTTTTGGGATTGCATGTCAAATAGATGAAAGATGGAATCTTCATTCATCAAACCAAGTATACCAAGGAGTTACTGAAGAAATTTGGTATGGAAAATAGCACCAAGGTATCAACTCCTATGTGTACCAACATTAGATTGGATGAAGATAAAGAAGGCAAAGATGTTGATCAGACTTTATATAGAAGGATGATAGGCAGTCTGTTGTACCTTCATCGCAAAGAGACTGATATATCCTTTCTTTGTAGGTGTTTGTGCAAGATTTCAATAAAAACCTAAAGAAAGTCATTTAGGTGCGAATAAAAGAGTTCTCAAGTACCTAAAAGAGACTTTGGGAGTAGGGATATGGTATTCAAAAGATGAAAGTTTCAAGGTTATATCCTACTCAAATTCAGATTATGCTGGATGCAAGATTGATAGAAAAAGCACCACAGAACTCAGCCGCTTAATGGGTAATAGATCGGTTTCTGGTTTAGCAAGAAATGTAATTCAATATCAACTTCTATCTAGCCGAATATGTTGTCACTTTGGAAGTTGTTTGTGCACAAATCATCGTGGTTAAGACAACAATTAAAGGATTATGGAATTGAAGAAAGAGAAATTCCTATAATGTGTGACAACACAAGTGCAATTGCATTCACATAAAATCCTGTTTTGCACTCAAGAACCAAGCATATTGATGTGAGACATTATTTTATAAGAGATCATATTGAAAAGAAAGATGTGGTGGTTCTGTATATCCCTACTGAAAATCAAATTGCTGATATTTTCACCAAACCACTGGATAGTGAAAGATTTGCTAAACTAAGGACTGAACTTGGAATTATAAAGGTTGACTGATATATCTTTGATCAGCAGTGTACTAGAATTCACCAAGGGGATTAGTCTTTGCTATGTTGGGTGAGTTCACTTAGCAGATTAGTCATTGGTATCAACAATTCCATGTACTTATGTTCGGACAATTGAGCAAATGAAGTTGCCAAGGGGATTGGTCTTTGTCATGTTGGGTGAGCTCACTTGACAGATCAGTCATTGGTATTAAACTTCATCTTGTATTATTAGTTGGACAAAACAAAAGGAATTAGACTTCAGCAGAGTAATTTTATCAGCAGGCTGCTGAGCCAAGTCTGCTGAGCCAAGTCTACTGAGATTGAAGCTGAACAACTATCCAAAAGAATGAAAGAGATTGCCAAGAAAAGGAAACATGGCAAAGAGAAGCAATTGAAAACTTTGGAGGCTCAAAGGCAACAAGAAGAAGAAGAAGAAGTAGGAAAGGCTATTGAGGCTGATCCCTTAACAATTATCAAGCCTACTGAAGATGTAGAGGCTGTTATTGAGCAACCTGCTAGAGAATCACAGTAGACTACTAACCCTGAGCCTGTTGTTGAAGCTACTGAATCCTCCCCTACAAAGGCTGTTGAGCTTAGTGAATCTGCACAAGTTGTTGTTGAGCAACTTGTAGAAGAACCACAGCAAACTACTGAGTCTACACCTGCTGTGGAAGTGGAAAAGTTGGTACAAAACCCTGCAAGTTCTGCAATAGTTCAAGGGAAGAGCAATCATTTGCTAACCCTCGCCGATCGACATATAAGTCGTGGGAACCAAGTGTAGTAGAGATGGAGGTAGTAGGGACTAACATACAACCTGAGCAACCTACTGACGTAGAGGCATCTGTCGAAGAAAATCTAAACTTACTTATTGAGACCTTTGGAGGTCAGCAAGGTAGTGAAATAGCTCCCAGAAAGCCAACCATGCCATTTGAAAGACATGAGAAGAAGAAGAAAGAGGAGTTTGTTGATCCTAAACTCCAGCAAGTGGCTGACTACTTTCAGTGGAAATTTGGGTTCTATAAGAGACAAAAGCCAGCTGTAGAACCAATGACAGAGTTTGAAGAATAGGCTTTTGAGAAGTTGGGAGTGGAAAATTTGCTAGATCTGTTTGATACCTCTTTATTGCAATCAAGACTGATGGATCTGTTTGATGAACAACAGAAGGAAGAGGGTATCAAGTCCAGAGACCCCAGAGATGAATCAGACAGTGATGATTCATCATCTGATTCTGGTGATGACTTCCCTTCTGGTCCTGGAGGAAGCAGTGGGACTGCTATATTGAATGAACAAAGTATGCAACAGTCCACTAATGCTGGTAGGTCTGCTGAGGGCCAACAGACTGAACAAATGGATGAGGATGTGGAAAATCTCACCATGGATGATCTGGAGGCACAAATCAATGAGGGAATATCTATTGGTGCAAACAGGATGGTTGGTGAGATAGACACTTTGTTTGTTCTTGAACCTGCTGAGCATACTAATGATCAGCAGACTGTGGATTCAGATGAAGAAAGGGTTACTGATCTTAGTGAACCTAATGTCAGTTCTGAGGATTCAATTCAATATCAAGACTGGATTGACACTGAGGACACTCTAACCAAGGCTGCAAATTTTTTAAGAAGGATTTCTGATATTAGGGATTTTCAGAAAGAGAATATGGTCAGATTCCTGTGACAAAGTTGTTGTGTCACAAACAAAGACTCAAACAAAGGTTGGAACAGGTGGTATAGGTTGCTGAGGCACAAACAACACCTGGACAAAGGTTGGAACAGGAGGTACAGGTTGTTGAGTCTGAAACAGCATATGGACAAAGGTTGGAACTATCTTTGGGTTTGGAGGAAACCCCTGCTGTTGTTGGAGAACAGGCTGCTGTAGTGGAGCCTGCTGGAGGAAAGGTCACTGAAGGCAAAGATGGTCAGCAAACTGCTGTAATTGATGAGGATGAGCAGCTGCTGGACTATGACTACAGTGATGAGGAGTTTCAAGTGCCTGAGGAAGAACCTATTATTGATGAAAGGGATATAACCCTGCTGGAAGGGATATAAGCTGCTGGAAGGGATATAAGCTTTGCCATGGTCATCAGCAGACAGAGGCAACAATACAATGTAGAAGAGCCTGGTGATGAAGCTGCTGGACATATGGCTGATGGAGTACCATCGGAAGTTTTGAATGAGTTGAGGACTGTCAGAAATGACATTGCAAATTTAAGAACTCAACTTGACAGGCAAGAGCAAATATTTGAAGACTTAATGAATTTAGTGGAGAATAGAGGAAGAACTACTGAGACTGTTGCTTCCAATATAACCTCCACTCAGTATGCTCTTGCTGACCTTGCTCAAGATGTGAAGGGGATCAATCAACATCAACACCAATATAACCTCCACTCAGTATGAAACCGATCAACATCAACACCAACTAGAGGATTTTTAGCTACATGTTTAGTGAGTAAAGTTATAGTTTTTTTTTATCAATTGGATATTGTTTTTTATCGTTTACGTTTTATTCGAATCGAGAGATCGATGAAACCATCTTTTATGCTTTGAATTTATATGAAAATATTGTTCAAGTTGTGACCTTTTCAATTGATGCAATTGATTATGTTTCAAGAGATTGATCATAGTTAGTTGAGTAGGAGTATTAGAAATAATCTCGTGATCGTGTTTTGAATGTCGTTTTGTTTTACTTGAAAAAGAAAACGAAACCCTAGAATTCGTTTAGAGAAATTTAATCGAATTCGTGATAGATCATTACTAAAAATTATATCTTTAACTTGCCGTCTAGTTGGGGTTGGGTTGGTTGATCGGTGGATTCTCGTTGCCTTGCCGTTGTTTTAATTATTTGATAAACCAATTCGTTCGTCATCAACTTTGTTTGTTGAGTTTAGTTATTTTAGGAACCCTAGTTGTTAATTGTTATTTTTCTGCGAATTCATCGTACTGTTCATTATTTAATAATTAGTATAAACCCTAGTTTAATTAGTTTAAATCTAGTTTTAGTTAATATTCGTGACATAATCGATTTAATTATTGCACTTTGATCCGATAAACATTCCACTCCCTTAGGACGACCCGTTAACATCCTATACTACGAACCTTATACTTGGGGTGTTTCGGTTTATAAATTTTAGAACTAGTTTTTACCGAACAAGTTTTTGGCGCCGTTGCCGGGGAGTCGGTAACGGTTGTCGGATTCTTCTAGGTGCAATTTTTATTTCGATACTAATTTTTTTAGGTAATAATCTAATTGTCACGTTTTTTTTTTATTTTCTTTCATTTTACATTTACCTTAGATTTTAGATTTTAGATTTCATAGATTTGACTTTATTTATCATAGTTTTTATTTATTTTATGTTATTGTTCACGTTAGATTTTTATTAGTTTAGCGACCTTAGATTTTTCTTTAGATCTTAGATTTTAGCAAATTTTAGATTTAGCTTAGATTTGCCTTAGATTTTAGATCGTATAAATTTGTTGCCTTAATTATTACTATTTTAGGTTTTTATTTTCTTTCCTGCTATTCTTTTCTTTATCTCTGCTTCGCTTTTTCGGCTTCTAAACGGGCGTCCATCCTTTCGCACATCCGTCTGGTCTAAAATTTCTCCTCTGCATCGTTTAAAGTAGATCGACGAGCGTCTGGATTCCCAAACGCCGTCTGGACTTTAAACGCCTGTCTACCTCCTCCCAGCTCATCCTCTCGAACGCCAGCCACTTCAAACTCTTCTTCACTTTTCTCCTCTCTTTCTAAACTTCTAAACCCTCCAATCTTCTCAGAACTCGTCCTCACCAACCCAAAGGTTGATTTCTTCCTTTTTTGCCCTCCTGGTTTATGCAAACCAGGAGTAAGAAAGGACCTCTTATCTTTAACCCCGAACCGAACGATCCATTCTCAAACGGAAGCTCTTTCCGATCTGGACATCATGGTCGACCAAGTTCAAAATCCGAATCCAGCCTCCTCCTAATCCAAATTTCTTCCAAATCCAAATCCAGATCCTCAAGCCCAAATGAATCTGCTCCTTCAATGCATCCAAGCTTTACAAAGAACAACAGAATCAACAAGTCGGGCTACATAATCAATTGCAACAATTCCATCAAAACCAAATAAACCAGCTAAAACCAAGATCCCTATGCTCCCTATCTTAACCAGATTTCCTGGAAGGGCATAGACCTATTCGCCTCCGTAAATGGGGCAAGTAAACTTTGATCTCAAAAATGGAGTGGTAGGACTAGTCCAGAATAGTTCCTTTCATGGCACTGCTCAAGAAGATCCACATGACTTCTTATCCACCTTTGTTCAAATCTGCGAAGCAGGCCATTATCCTGGTGTTGATTCTGAGATTGTAAAGTTGAAACTCTTCCCGTTTGATCTAAAAGGAGAAGCAAACCGTTGGTTTAAATCCTTAGCCCATCATTCTCTCCATTCCTGGAATGACGTTAAAAGAGCCTTTGCTCTTAAGTGGGTCTCCCCTGGTACAATCATGGACATGAAAAGAGAGATAGCCACATTTGAACAACTTGATGGTGAGAGTGTGGGTAAAGCATGGGAAAGACTAAATCATTGATGAGGAAGTGCCCCAATCATGGATACGATAGACATGAGCTACTCGAGTTATTCTACAGAGGTGTCTCTCAACCAAATAGAGACTACCTTGATTCGACTGCTCGTGGATCCTTTCTAGGGGGAGGTGATGACGCTGCCTACAGGGTAGCTGAAACAATAGCGAAGAATAACATGTGGTCATCTCCAAGGAAGGCCAATGTTAGTGGGAATCAGGGGGAGTCTGCTGCGAGCAACTCTGAGACTAAGAAGCTAGTTGCTCAAATGGAAATGATGAGCAAGCAACTAGCCAATTTGCAGATGCAGCAGCAAAGAGCGCCATCAGATATGAATTACTCGGGCATACAGGCCGGGAATACGATGAATGAGGAAGTACAAGCCATGGAGAACCAGAATCAACCTTTCAGAGGCTTCAGTGAAAATTCTGGTCAATCGAGTCAAACTCAAAGCCGCAACTTTTCGGGAAATCCGCGAATAGTTATTATACACCGCCCGGTGCATCCTATAACCCAAGACCCCAAGGTAATCGCCCAAACATAAAATCAACAGCCCACCTATGTCTCTCGTAGAAATTCGATGAGCTAGTTGACATGGTGAAAACACTAGCCACCGGTCAAAAGACGATGGAGAGACAGATTGGTCGATGGTCGATCAACAAGCAAGCGATCCTCAAGGAAGACCGCCGAGCTATACAGATAAAAACCTAAGGCGGATATCAATGCTTGCACCGCCATCATACCTCAATGGGAGTATGGAGAGGAAGAGTTGAATGCAATCACCCTCGAAGCGGTAAGACAATTTGGACCCGAAAGATGCTTGAAAGCAGTAGCCCCTCCCGACGCCATAAGTTCGTGAGGGGGGGCAATCGGGTTAAAGGCCAAAGAAAGCAACAAAGGAGGAAGAGCTGAGTGGTGATGATACTTCCAGGGATAGTGATGAGGATATTGAGAAGAGAAGTCGTATATCAAACCCCCGACTAAAAAGAAAACGAGAAGTTCGCCGATGGAAGGATAAGGAGGATGAAGCCATTAAAAGTCAACCTATGATTAATCATTCAAAACCCTTCCTTATCCGGCAAAGAAAAGAGAGAATATCCTAAACTCGACAAAGCAGATGACGGAGTGAGGAAGATGCTTAGAGATACTATGGTGACTATGCCACTTGCTTTGGTATTAACCGAGATGCCTAAGTCTTTGTAAGTATCTTAAGGATGCCTGTGGAAGTAAAAAGAAGCTAAAGGAAATGGCAGAGGAAGTGTTAAGAGAAGAGTGTTCAACGGTTTCACGAGCATTGCAATCAAGCGAGGTGACCCCGACGACCTTCAATCTCCTCGCGATTGAAGGCCACCACGCGCCCACAATGTTTTATGCGATTCGTGGGCCTCTGTTAATGTGATGCCATTGAACGCCTGCAAGAGTCTCGGCCGGACAAAAGGCTAAAGGCGCCCCGCCTCTTCGATTGGTGGACCAATCTAGCCGCTTAGCCGGGTTGTGTTAACAACGCCCTTATCCATGTTAAACATCTAGTTTTTCCAATCGACCGGGTCATACTGGATTACCAGTCTGACAAGGAGATGCCCCTGATTCTGGGTCGGCCTTTCTTAAACACTTCTGCCTCCACCATTGACTTCCAAACTGGCCAAATCACTCTGAAAGTAGGGGACACTTCCATTACCCTCGAGCAAGGAAAAAGTTCTGCGGAAGCCCCAACCCAGGAGATCTCATTCATTGAAGCAATCTATGGAGATGAACCTGACCCTGATGAAGAGTTCACGAAGATAGGAGCCCTGGATGTTATAACTCAACAACTTGTGCACCCTGAGCCTACTAGTGAACGGAAAATCTGGGATATTCCAGGGATGAGCAGCAATGATTTGAAGGAGCTCAACCAGGCAGACTTTAACCTTGCAGAGAAGGAAGTTTTAATGGGTAGTTGGGACGAAATAGAGTTCTGGAAAGAAACTACTCATTGGGAGTTGGATGATTGGGAGCAACTTGCGTAAGAGCTTGAAGAAGAAGAACTTAAGAAGATGGTTAAGCATAAGAAAGAACAAACAGGTTTCGCGGGAGGATTCCTCTGATGATGTCATTCAATACCTTTTTCAGGGTTACACCTCGTGAAGATGAGGTGTTTTTCACCAACCGGTCCAAGTTCACAAGGAGAAAGGTGGTCCCTTAAAATCTAGTATAGAGCAACCACCTGCCGACTTAGAGTTGAAACCACTTCCGCAAAGACCTAAAATACATCTTCCTTAAAGACGGTGATAAGTCGCTTTTGATCATCTCGCCTAAACTCGAGCCGGAGCAAGAAGCGCACTAATCAAGGTGCTTGAGAAACATATCCTCGCTCGGATGGCAAGTGGGCGATATCGAGAGAATCACCAGACGTGTGCATGCATAAGATTCAAATGGAGGAAGGAGCAAAGAAGGTTAGACAACCTCAAAGGAGGCTAAATCCGCACATGCAGGAGGTTGTCAAAAAGGAGATCATCAAATGGCTTGACATGAGGATTATCTACGCCATCGCCGATAGTGAGTGGGTCAGTCCTACTCAAGTTGTGCCAAAGAAGGGAGGCATGACTGTGGAAAAGAACAAAAAAGGGGAAGAAGTTGCCTTACGCCTTGTGACTGGCTATAGAGTTTGCATTAATTATCGCCGGTTAAATGAAGTCACCGCTAAGGATCATTTGCCCTGCCTTCATTGACCAACTTCTAGAAAGACCGAGTGTGTCATAAGTATTATTGTTTCCTCGATGGATATTCGTTTATTTCCAGATAGCCATCGACCACTAATGACCAAGAGAAGACAACTTTTACGTGTCCATCCGCACTTTCGCTTTTCAGAATGCCTTTCGGTTTATGCAATGCACCCGCGACCTTTCAACGGTGCATGTTGGCCATTTTTATGGACTTGTGGAGCAAAGGCATGGAGGTCTTCATGGACGATTTTTCGATCTATGGCGGCGCTTTGATGAAATCTTAAAGAATCTAGATATGGTACTCCAATACACAGTTGAGAAAAATCTGGTGCTTAATCGGGAGAAGTGCCATTTTCTAGTCGAGGAAGGGATTGTTTTGGGACACAAGGTGTCCAAAGATGGTATTCAGTGGATAAGGCTAAAGTAGAAGCCATTGAGAAAATGTCGTACCCCAAGACAAAGGAAGGAGGTACGAGGATTTCTAGGACATGTAGGCTTCTATCGGCGTTTCATTAAAGACTTTTCGACGATAGCAAAGCCGTTATCTAACCTCGCTTAAAGAGGAAGTGGAGTTCTTGTTTGATGAGAAATGTAAGACAGTTTTTAATAGCTTAAAGGATAAGCTTACCCGTGCCCCCATTTTAATCGCGCCCGACTGGACTAAACCTTTTGAATTAATGTGCGATGCCTCTAACTACGTAGTGGGCGCAGTTCTAGGGCAGAGAATTGACAAAAAGTTCATGCCCATTTACTATGCGAGCCGCACCTTGAACCCGGCTCAATGCAATTACACTACGACTGAGAAGGAATTCTTAGCCGTCGCTTTTGCTATTGACAAGTTTAGAAGTTACCTTCTAGGGTCTCAAGTTGTCGCTTTGGACCGACCATGCACCTCACGCTACCTTATGGACAAAGCGGATGCAAAACCAAGGTTACTCAGATGGATTCTAATTTTGCAAGAGTTTGACCTTGAGATCAAAGATAAGAAGGGTAGTGATAATGTTGTGGCTGATCATCTTTCTCATCTAGTAAATGAGGGTGGCGTAAATCACAAGGAAATAGGCATCGACTTCCCGACTGAGCAATTGATGAAGCTTGATACTGTTAGGCCATGGTACGCTGATTACGTCAACTATTTAGCAAGTGGACATTTAGAGGAAATGACGTATCAGGAGAGGAGGAAGTTCTTTTCTAACCTAAAATATCTCGTGTGGGAGGATCCTTATTTGTTCAGGGTTTGTAAAGATGGGTTGCTTAGAAGGTGTGTTCCGGAACATGAGCAATGGGATATTCTGGAGCAATGCCATAGTGGTCCCACAGGAGGACACTACGGAGCACCCAAGACTGTTACAAAAATCCTCCAAGCTGGATTTTACCGGTGACTCTGTTTAAAGACGTTGAAGCTTTTGTAAAGGTTGCGATAGGTGCCGAGAATCGGAGAGCGAGTAATAGGATGGAAATGCCACTTCACCCATTTTGGAATGCGAAGTCTTCGACGTGTGGGGAATTGATTTCATGGGACCCTTTCCATCGCCCCGTGGTAATAAGTACATTCTCGCCTGTAGACTACGTTTCCAAGTGGGTGGAGGCAATAGCCACCCAAACTAATGATCACAAAGTTGTGAAGAAATTCTTGCAAAAGAATATCTTCACCAGATTTAATCGTCCCAGAGCCATCATTAGTGACGGCGGTACTCATTTTTGCAACGCCACGCTTGATAAAGTTCGTGAAAAATATGGTGTGAGACATAAAATCGGTACACCGTATCATCCCCAAACAAGTGGCCAAGTCGAGATAAGCAACCAGAGCCTTAAAAGGATTTTAGAAAAGACCGTGAACTCAAATAGATCCAACCGAGTCTAAAGTTGGATGACGCGCTTTGGGCCTATTGCACCGCGTTTAAGACCCGATGGGCACGTCACCTTCCAAATGGTCTATGGCAAAGCTTGCCATCTCCCGGTCGAGCTTGAGCACGAGCTTATCGGGCTATTAAATTCTTGAATTTCGATAGCCACTCTGTGGGGAGAAGAGATTATTGCAATTAAACGAGCTCGATGAATTTAGACTCGTGAGCATATGAGAATGCAAAGATCGATGAAGGAAAGAACTAAGATACTCCACGACGCTAAGATCAAGGATCGAGAATTCAAAGTGGGTGATATGGCTTTACTTTATAATACCCTCGCCCATTTGTTTGCCGGTAAGCTCAAATCTAGATGGTCTGGCCCCTTTGAGATTCTCGATGTTCATCCAAGTGGAGCGATCACGTTAAACGGGTATGGTGATCAACCCTTTAAGGTCAATGGTCAAAGACTCAAAAAGTATTTTGGGCAACCAAGAGAAAAGCCTGAGACCTTGTACTTTCAAAAGAGAGTTGAGGTGCCTGATATTCTGATTTGCGATGAGATCCCATCCAACTTCTTTAGTTCGGATGATGACATTTCTATATCTACCCGTGAGGACCTTTCTTCCGAGCCTTCTGAACATGTCGGTGTACCGGCTTACCTCACAAAGAACGAGAAGAAGAAAAGAGTCGGTGATATCCGGAGAGTTAAGTTCAAACACTTAGTAGAGCACTTGACTTGTCGTTGTTGTGGTCACACCCCTGCCCTTCATTCCGATTCCGATGAGGAAGTGGCCGTGAGAAGCCAAAGTGGCCCGATCCGGTTAACTTTGAAATCAGTGTCAAGCTAATGACATAAAAGAAGCGCTCCTAGGAGGCAAATTTAGTCTTTTAAGTATTTCTTTTAGTTAAGTTTTTAGGTTAGTAGGAATAAAACTTTGGTGAGTTGTGTGTTGGTTATCCTTGTCCTATTTGTGGTTGTTTTTACATGTTTACTCATATACCCCGTATACCCCGAGATTATCTGTTATGTCAAGTGTTGCAGAGTCGTTTAAGCGTGTTTGCAAGTTATCACTTTTAGTGTTGTCTGCTCGTACGAAAGTTGCGCTGCACGCTCATGCTACGGCTGACCCCCCCGCCAATCTCACGCCCGACAACCATCTTTGGAACCAAATAGTATTCTTTTCTTTTATTTGCACATTCTGAGGACATAATGTGATTTAAGTGTGGGGGGTGCAATTCATGCTTTATTTTTGACAGTATGAGTAAATATTTGTGATCTTTGATAAATGGTGGAATTTTAAAATTTTTACACTTGGGTAGTTGTAAGTCTTGAGCATGTAATTGAAACAAATGCTCGCTAGTTGTAGTTTCCTGACAATGATTGTCTGTAACTTCTGTGAGATGATTATAGCATGTTTTTACTGATTTGAGATAGTATTCATTTCACACTCACGAAGCCTTTGATATTGAAGCAAGAATTTTGAACTGTATCCTTTCACTATTTTAGTGATTTATCTTAGAGAGATTTGTTCTTAATAGTAACAGTGAAGTGATACCTAAGTTCGGAACGCGTACTGTGAATATCTGAAAGTTTGAATGTGATAAGTGAAACGTGATTAAGTCTTGGAAATAGTAATAAATTGTTTACTTGAGGTGTTATGCTCGGTGGTCAGTTTACTAGAAAAATAATTTTTACCACCGCTAGCCGTAAATCTCTAAGTAATCACATGATTAAATGGTATGTCGGAAGCTAGTCGATGATTGGAGTGAGGTAGGGTATTATCTCGAAATGTCCTATACCACTATGATGACTAAAAGCTCACGGCAGCTTAGAAGAAGCTACCTTATGATTTGAGTAAGGTAGGGTGTTATCACTGAAACATCCTATTCTACTATGACGGGTAATGCAGCTCATTCTAATCTGCGTATAAAAATTAAATTAAAGACTTGGTTATCGTTAATCTTATACCTAGTATAAATCGAAAGATATGTTTGTAGGGATTATCCTACCGAGTGCTCGGGAAGACTTTGTGTGGAGCAATTACTTGCTCATACCTAGGATAGTCATTAAATTGTTTGAAAAGATATTTGTTTGAAAGGATTGTGGAGATTGAAAAGGGCTTGTTACACACACCTAATCTATCTCTATGTTGGTATTACTTGCTATAGTTGTTGTATATTTTGTTACGTGAGTTAGGGATCTATTTGGATTACATATAAAGTGAGCTAGTTTTGATTGTTTTGTTCGGGACGAACAAAAGTTTAAGTGTGGGGAGTTGTTTACGACTAATTTTACGGTTTTTATCGAGTTATTTCAGTAACATTATCTTCCATGTTTTAGTGATTCTTATAGAAAATTACTCGCCAAAAGGATAAATCGAGCAAATGAGTTTTAAAGATAATAAATTGCAAAAGTGGCTGATTTATGTGTTCTTATCGTTGGTTTTATGTTTATTTGGATGTTGTTACACTTTGCAATATTTTGGATATCTTGTAGATGCATATCTTCGGTCTAAAAGCGGTGTTTAGAGGGTTAGAAGAAGATGCCACAAGTTTACGAGTTCAACGGAGCAAATTTTCCTAAGTACTTAAATCGTTACATATTTTCGACGGAGATTTGACCCAGCTTAGAGGCATTTTCAGGGGAGGACTTCTTCATGAAAACTGTAGATCTTTGAAAGAGCTTTCCAACGCACTTTGAATTACGTCAATTGGACTTCTACAACTCAAATGGTGGTCAAGTGGCTAATCAATTTGGGTAAGTGGAAAATCCCGAAATATACTGTGAATACGACGGGCTAATCAAAAACGCGTTTTCAAAGAAGAGTCCTTAATGAAAGTTGTAGAGTTTTCCGAGAGATTTTTTGGACATTCAGATCATAATTTTTGAGGTCTACAACTCAAGATATGAATTTTAGAAGTTTTATTCCAATAAATATCTAATCGAACGGACGTCCCAGAGGTCATCAGAGCAGCCGACATACATAATTTTTTCAGCCGCCTCTCAACTCTATTTAAGCAGCAGCAATACCCAACCCTAAGACAACCAATTCATTCACACAAAATTTAGAGGAGCAGCCGAGCTTTATCAAAAAAAGAAGATGATTTCTTCCCATCCAATGATCATGATTAACATCATGGTTGTTGGCTAAGCACATCGCGGTGGGACAACGGATGAAACCGATCAACATCAACACCAACTAGAGGATTTTTAGCTACATGTTTAGTGAGTAAAGTTATAGTTTTTTTTATCAATTGGATATTGTTTTTTTATCGTTTACGTTTTATTCGAATCGAGAGATCGATGAAACCATCGTTTATGCTTTGAATTTATATGAAAATATTGTTCAAGTTGTGACCTTTTCAATTGATGCGATTGATTATGTTTCAAGAGATTGATCATAGTTAGTTGAGTAGGAGTATTAGAAATAATCTCGTGATCGTGTTTTGCATGTCGTTTTGTTTTACTTGAAAAAGAAAATCGAAACCTAGAATTCGTTTAGAAAATTAATCGAATTCGTGATAGATCATTACTAAAAATTATATCTTTAACTTGCCGTCTAGTTGGGGTTGGGTTGGTTGATTGGTGGATTCTCGTTGCCTTGCCGTTGTTTTAATTATTTGATAAACCAATTCGTTCGTCATCAACTTTGTTTGTTGAGTTTAGTTATTTTACGAACCCTAGTTGTTAATTGTTATTTTTCTGCGAATTTACTGTTCATCGTACTGTTCATTATTTAATAATTAGTATAAACCCTAGTTTAATTAGTTTAAATCTAGTTTTAGTTAATATTCGTGACATAATCGATTTAATTATTGCACTTTGATCCGATAAACATTCCACTCCCTTAGGACGACCCGTTAACATCCTATACTACGAACCTTATACTTGGGGTGTTTCGGTTTATAAATTTAGAACTAGTTTTTACCGAACAATGGAGCTTTTGTAGACCTAGGAAGACGTTCTCTTATAAGCACACCCCGGTTAGGATCAACTAAGGCAGGGTATATGACCTTTTGCCTCTTACTTGGTTCACTTGCAACTCCCTTAACATGCCTCTTTTGTGCCCCTTTTCGCACCATTGTAACTAAGGGTCTACAAACAGCAATCCCAAACCACAATTCAAACAAACCACCCGTTTATCATCCAAACGGGATTTCAAAATCAATTCAACACCAAACCAACACCAAAACCACAATGCAACCCATCCATTATCATCCCAGATCACCAACAAAGGTAGAAGGAAAAACAAAACAAAAAGAAAAAGCCAATAAGGTGAGTTTCAAGTAAAAAGAGTCGACTCGAAGATCGAACTCAGAAAAACGTGCAATAATCTAAGAAAAGTTTATAAAATCTTACCGAGTACGTTGAAGGGATGATGATGATGATGATGATTAGAAGTCCTAACAGTGACCAATCGAACCCAAAAATTGGATTTTTCTCCAAAGAAAATCGCACTAGCTAGGTTACTGGATCGAAATAACGGTTGTTCGTTGGAGGATTTGGTTTGAAGAATCAAAGAGAAGGGATTGGGAGCTGCTTGTAGGACTTTGAATCGCCCAATTTGGTTTAGAAACAAAGAATTTAGGGCAAAAGGAGGGCAAAAGTCGGGTTTGCAATTTTAAAATTCTGATTCGAAATAAATTTGAGAAGCAGGGGTATTTATAGACGCAGGTACGAACAGGCGTCCAGGAAACCGGACGGACGTTCAGCTAGAGATTCTATGAACTGGACGGGCGTTCAAATAATCAGACGCTCGTCCAGCTGTTCAAATTAAGAACATAGTTGGAGGGAAATTATCAGACGGGCGTTCACTTAGGGTGGACGCTCGTCTAGTATTTTCAAAGGACGGAAGGGCGTTCAGCTAGGGTGGACGCTCGTCCAAGGCAAACACAGATCAGACGGGCGTCCAAAGGCATGGACGCACGTCCAAGGCAGAATTCAGCAAAACTTAAAAAAATTTCATTCAAATCAAATTCAAACTCTTATTTTATTATAAAAACTCATACAAAACTTCAAAGAACAAATAAAACTGGAAAACACATAAAACAGTAGAAAAATAGTGGGTTGCCTCCCACCGAGCGCTGTTGTTTAACGTCGTTTGCTCGACGAAACAGCCTAACGACGCTAGTCATCATAAATCTCCGCCTAATCCACAATCCGGATCGACGGGCGGAGCATGTCAATAGCAGAGAGGAAAATCATACTCGCCTGTAAAGCCCGGGCTCTCGCCAAAGAACATCCACTCGGAAATGCTCGACTTTGCAAAGACTAGCGCCAAGTCGGTCCAGATCGGATCATTGAGGATTGTATACGGTCGTCCTAAAGTCTCCTGTAGGTCCTCTGAACTAAAATCTCCACCTCCCGAAGATCGGGGTACAATAAGAACATATGTAACGGTCCTGACGCGGGTACTAATATCAAAGACTACGTCCAAAATGATAGTCCCTCCGGGTCCGTCACCTAGAGTGATAAGTGGGATCCTACTAATGAAAGGAAACTCCTGTGGTAGAACTCCGTAATCCATATCTAAAAACACAGCTAAACTGAACAGATTCAAACAAAATCTTAATTAGACTTAAGATAAAAGCTAAATCAAAGAAAAGAAAGACATAAAAGAGTGAGTACTAATATAATAAAGGATATCTAGGATGCCCCCTAGTGGCGCTTTTGGTTAATGTCGTTAGCTCGACACTCTTTTAGCTCAGCCTGGATCAGGCCATTTAACTATTCTGCCAGCCACTACCTCGTGTCGCCTTTGATCAGTAGTGTGGCTGTAGAAACAACATCTAACACATGGGGTTAATTCTTTAATTGCCTTCCACACATGTTTAAACCTACCCATGGTTGATTTCTTCTTCTTCTAACGACGTTTCAACTGTTGCTCCTTTTCAAACTCCTCCATGTCCCAACTACCTGCTAGAACTTCTTCAGAAGGGCTACTACCGTCATCCTCAGAAAACAAATCGGGCGAAAACTTGTCAAATTCATTGACTTCTGAAGTATCACACCCGAGGATATCGAGGAATCGAACCATCAAAGGCTTTTCCTTGGCTTGACCAATGTAATGTTTGCACCTTTGACCATTCACTCGGAACGGCAGTCACCATAACCTCGTAGTTCTAAAACACCTCCGGAATGATTTGGAGAATTTCAAAGGACCGGACCATCGTGTCCTCGCCTTACCAGGAAACATGATGTAACCGGAATTGTACAATAAAACTTGTTCCCTACTTGGAATTCTCGCTTGATGATTTGGCATCGTGAAGGAGTTTTGTCTTTTCCTTACTTATCCTGGTGCTTTCGTGAGGCCTCAAAGTCTAAATTGCCTAACTCATGCAATCATTTGCAATCGATGTTTTCCACAAGATTGGGTATCGAAGTTTAAAAACTTCATGGCCCAATACGCCTCTATGCTCTAACTCAATCGGCAAGTGGCATGGTTTACCATAAACCATTTGATAGGGTGATGTACCCATGGGGTCTTATAGGCGCTTCGATATGCCCACAAGACATCATCCAACTTTAGACTCCATCTTTTCTATGATCATTAATCGCTTTCTCAGGATCTTCTTTAAACTTTGGTTGCTTCTTTCAACCCGACCACTAGTCATAGGATGATATGTTGTGCCAGTTTTATGCCGGACACCGTATTTCTCAAGTACTTTCTCCAGAGGTCGGTTGCAAAAGTGTGTCCCTTCATCACTAATCAAGGCGCGTGGACACCCGAATCTCACGAAGATGTTTTTCTTTAGAAACTTCATGACCGTCTTATGATCATTGTGAGACATGGCTTGAGCCTCCACCCATTTCGATACGTAATCCATGCAGACTAAGATGTATTTATTTCCACAAGATGATGGGAATGGTCCCATAAAATCGATGCCCCATACATCAAAGACTTCACATTTTAGGATGGGTTTCAATGGCATGTCGAAACGCCTTGTTAAAGTTCCTGTTCTTTGACACCTATCACAAGCTTTGCAAAAAGCTTCTGTATCTTTAAAGATCGTGGGCCAATAGAAGCCGGATTGAAAGATTTTAGCAACGGTTTTCCAAGGACCAAAGTGACCACCGGTAGGTCCACCGTGGCATTGCTCAATAATATCACGCTGCTCGGATTACGAACACATCTTCTCAAGAAACCATCTTTACAAATATTGAAGAGGTAAGGTTCATCCCAAACGAATGTTTTCAAATCAGAGAAGAATTTCTTCTTCTCCTGATAGGACAATTCTGGATCAAGATATTGGGAATGAAGGTAGTTTATGATGGAAGAATACCATGGAACATCTGGAGCACATCCGTCGATAAGCATGACATTCTCAAGAGGAAAGTAAAGATCTATATCGTCAGGGTCATCCTTTTCCTCACTCAACATTCTTGAAACGTGATCAGCCACTACGTTTTCACTGCCCTTTTTGTCTTTGATTTGGACATCAAACTCTTGTAGGGTCAGTATCCAACGTAGTAAGCACGGTTTAGCCTCTTTCTTTGTCATCAAGTATCGCAGAGCAGCGTGATCAGTCCACACGACCACTTGAGCACCCAACAAGTAACTACGAAACTTGTCCATAGCAAAGACTACGGCCAATAATTCCTTTTCAGTCGTCATGTAGTTTACTTGAGATGGATTTAGTGCGTGATTGGCGTAATAGATTGGCTGGAATTTCCCTTTTATTCTCTGTCCTAAAACCGCGCCAACAACATAGTTTGACGCATCGCACATAAGCTCGAAGGGGAGATTCCAGTCAGGCGAAATAAGGATCGGTGCAGAGATTAATCGACTTTTAAGCTCCTCAAATGCTTGCTTGCAACTTTCATCAAAATCGAATACAATGTCTTCTTTAAGTAGTGTAGACAGGGGCTTGGCTATCTTGGAAAAGTCTTGAATGAATCTCCTATAGAAACCGACATGTCCAAGAAAACCTCTGACTTCGCGTACATTCTTAGGATAACTCATCTTCTCGATAGCTTCTACTTTGGCCCTGTCTACCTCTATACCTTTGGCGGAGATCTTGTGGCCAAGAACTATTCCCTCATCTACCATGAAATGGCACTTTTCCCAGTTTAGGACTAAGTTCTTTTCCACACATCTGGATAAGACCTGGTCAAGATTGTCAAGACAATCATCGAAGGATTGACCAAAGACCGAAAAGTCATCCATGAAAATTTCCATACACTTTTCAACTAGCCCGTCAAAGATAGCCAGCATACATCTTTGAAATGTAGCTGGGGCTTTACAAAGACCAAATGGCATCCGCCTGTAAGCGAATGTACCATAAGGGCAGGTGAAAGTGGTCTTTTCTTGGTCAACTGGATCGATGGGTATCTGAAAATATCCTGAGTATCCATCCAGGAAACAGTAGAATGCGTGTCCCGCCAGACGCTCAAGCATCTGATCAATGAAAGGAAAGGGGAAATGATCTTTCATTGTTACCTCATTGAGTTTCCTGTAATCAATGCAAACTCTATAACCAGTAACAAGCCTCAATGCTATTTCTTCCCCCTTCTCATTCTTCTCAATAGTAATTCCACCTTTTTTGGGAACTACCTGAGTAGGGGATACCCATTCACTGTCAGGGATTGCGTATATGATACCCATATCTAACAGCTTGATAATTTCCTTCTTGACCACCTCTTGCATATGAGGGTTGAGCCTCCTCTCGAGGTCAGTCTAACACATTTCGCACCCTCTTCGCCTTGATTTTATGCATACAGATGTTGTGGGATATCCTCTCGATGTCTCCTACTTGCCAACCAAAGGCTTTCTCATTTTTCCTCAAGACGCTTACTCACCTTTCATTTCTTCTAATCGAGACAACTTTTGGTATATATAATTAATGGAAGCTTGTCATCCTCTCTTAAAACACATACTTTAGGTGTTTAGGCAACGGCTTCAGCATCAGATCTGGCAGGGGGTCTTCTAGGCTTGATTTAAGATCTCCACTTTTCAACTCAACATCGGTGAGTTTACTTAGTGGTCCCACCGCCAAAGATTCTCCTTTTAACAACTCATCCTCAAATTCAGCTTCTAACTGTTCTAAATTTACCACACCATGATTATTCAGCTTCTCAATTAGTCGTCAGTATTCGGGCTTGCAAAATGACCATTACTTGATTTTCCTTGAAATCATTGAAGTCATCAGACATGTCGTCAATGGAGAAGCCGGTTGGTATTTCAGAGGGTTTCTGGATAGCTTTGGAAACATTGTAACTCACCTCTTGATCACCAACTCGTATCGTCACTTGCCCACCATCACAGTCAATAAGTGCTCAGGCTGTAGACAGAAAAGGTCTTCCAAGAATTAGAGGGACATTCTCATCATTTTCTATGTCCAGAACGTACCAGTCAACCGGGAAGGTAAATCTATCAATTTGAACTAACACGTCCTTTAATATCCCCGCAGCTTTCTTGGAGGATCTATCCGTGAATTGAAGATTCATGGTGGTGGGTTCTAGAAGATTGTCTAACCCAAGTTTTTTGCATACAGACAATGGCATCAGGCTTATAGATGCACCCAAGTCACATAAAGAGTTTAGGAAGACAAGGCCTCCCATCAGCAATGTGAGCACAAATTTCCCAGGGTCACCCCTCTTGATTGGTAGATCTTCATAATTGATCATAGAGCAATCCTCACCAATCGACCGATCCATGTCTGCTAACTTCTTCTTAGAAGAAACAACATCCTTGATGAATTTGGTATACTTAGGCATCTCGACCAAAACCTCGGATAATGGAAGATTAACCTGAGTATTTTTCAGAAGGTTTAGCACTTTTTCATACTTTTTATCCTCATTCAGGGAGATGTTGCTTTTTCTAGGTGGAAATGGAAGCTTTTTCAAGTCACTCTCAGAAAGGACTTTCTTCGAGGATGAACGATGACTTTGTCTTCCAAGTCTTTCCACCTTACCACTTTTTCATTCTTCTTACTAGTCGTGGATCACCCTCGACTCACTTGATTCTTCATTCCTCGTGGGTTCAAACACCGAGGACTTTCAACTCTTTCACCTCTCGTGGATCACCACCCGAGTATTCTCTTTGCAGACCAAGGGAACGTGGTTGCTGACTTCCCTCCCTGCCTTATCGGCGGGCGGGGAGGGGTTAGTGGTTTCCCTGGTGAGGGGGACCACTTAGTTGAGTACCTGACCTTAAGTTCATCGCACTTGCCTCTTCTCTACCGTACGGAATTGAAGGCACCAGGTCAGTGCATTTGCTATTATTCAAATCGGCCTAGGCAACTTGACAACCCTTTGGATTCTTTTCTGTGAAACTGGGCAACTGCCCTGGGGGTCTAAAAGCTAACTGTTCAGCCGATTGCCCTATTTGTCTCTCAAGATTCTTGTTTGTGTTCATCAGGAGTTGGATGTTTTTATTCGCTTCCTCCCGAAAAGAGCTCCATTCACTTGGATATCATTCGAGTACGAGGGCCTTGAGAGTTTTGGAAGTTCTCATGGATAAAATTTGGCCGGACCGATTCTCGAAATGTAGAATTAGAATTGTTAGGCCAATTCATCAACCTTTGATTCTGATTGGAAAAATTGGAGCTCTGGTTTTGGTTGTACGTAGGGTTTCGATTGAAGTTTTGATTTTGACTAAAATTCGAATTTGGATTGAAATTTTGATTCTGACTAAAACCCTGGTTTTGAGGATTACTCTGGCTAGAGAATTGATTATTAAACCTCTGATTGGTCTGGCCAGAGAAAGCGTTGACTTCAGCATTCTATCCGTTCATAGGACAGAAACGAGATGTATGCCCCACATTGTCACAGCTCGACATGTGATCGATTATACTTGTCATTGTCATGAAATGTATTAACTTGATAAGAAGAGGGGAGACAAATTGACACCGTCAACCATATGGCCACTCGACAACAATTTTCACGCAAAGATGAACTTGAGAGTTCATTGAAAGGAAGAATTCGATTGATCGGATTAGTAGAAATTTGAGAAGTCGCCATCCGCTTTGCGGATGGCGATCGATTTGCATATTCACCTCCTCGATCTTGGGAGGAGGAGGTGCTTGGATAGCTTGATATGAGGGGCATAATTGTATTTGGCAATATCCTCGAATAATGCCCACCCCTCTTCGGTGTTTTCTTTAAAAATACCCCACTGAAGAACTATTGACCATGCACTTCGTGAGCTCGGTCAATCCATCGAAAAAAGTATTGACTTGCCTTTGTAACGGCAAGCCATGATGGGGACACTTTCTAAGAAGAGACTTAAACCTCTTCCAACACTCGAAAAATGACTCATTTTCCATCCGCGCGAAATGTGAAAATATCACTTAAACATTGGGCCGCTCTTAGAAGGTGGGAAGTATTGACTCAGAACTCTTTCTCGAGTTCCGCCTGTAGTGATGGTTTCAGAGGAGAGAGTGATACCACTCTTTTGCCTCCCCTCGTAAGGAAAATGGAAACAGTTTAAGTTTTATAGCATCCTCACTTACTCCATGGATGCGAGTTGTACCGCATATCTCTAGAAATGTGTGTAAGTGAGTATGAGGATTTTCTGACTGATAACCGTGAAAAATCGATGCATGCTGCATCATTTGAATGAGCCCGGGTTTCAGTTCAAAGGTAGGTGCATTGATGGTTGGTAGAAGAATACCCGGGTTGACCCTGACTTCGCCAGGCATGGCGTAATCAGCCAACGTACGTCTATCTTCAGCAGCCATAATGACTATATTTTCGATCGCTTGAGCTAGATCTTGCTCGATATCACGATCGATCGTGTTCTCTTCGTCGTGGAGGTCCGCAAACGGAGTCTTCTCTGCTTGGTCGGACTATGGTCCGCCGAGGTCGTGGGTATAGAGTAGTGGCCCTTTTGACTCGAGTTTGCATAAACCAAACCAAAATCTAGTTATTTAACGAGAACGAAAAGAGAGGGAAAGTGATGGCAGACAGGCCAGACGGGCGTCTGCCTGGAGAATGAACAGGACGGGCGTTCGGATAACCGGACGCTCGTCTGACTGGGTAATGATACGAACAGAGTTATAAAAATCGACCGGACGGGCGCCCACTACACAGCACGCCCGCCATCGGAATGTAAACGAAACAGAAACTAAAAAAATATCTAAATTAAATTAATAACGAAAATAAAAACTAGACAACCGTCCGGTTCCCCGGCAACGGCGCCAAAAACATGTCTCGGATTTTATCTAATGAAAATAAACAAGTAATAAATTTATAAATCCGGTATACCCCAAGTGCGTGGATCGTAGTATGTAGGTTGATACCGGTCGATCTTACGGGGAATCGGGGTTGCTTAATCTAGTTTTTATTATCTAACCTAACTATGTCACGATTACTACTAAAAAGATATGAAAATAAAACAGTGGAGAACTTGAACGAAAAACGAAAATAAGAATAACTGGATAGAAGATCGAGATCTAAAGCCAGGAAAATATAGTTGCGAACACAATTATCTAAACTAAATCTATTATGAAATAAAGATTGTAAATTTACTAAGCAATTCAAGTTCAAGTGATTTAATCAACGAAATGACAAACGAGCAAGCAATTGATCCATCTATCCTACAACAATCAATTTCTATCTCGATTATCTCATGATTCTTAACCAAGTTGTGACTCACCTACCAAGGTGCGAACTCCTAATCTCTTAGACAAGTTCCCCTATTAATCTTCTATCTTTCGATCTAAAGATTAACGCTTTCTAACCAAATGTGTGAAATTTATAAGTTTCTAACCTAGAGATTCAACCTAATAACTCTCGTTAATTAGATTAAAGGTCTAATCTTTATTATGGTTATCTAGGGTTTAGTAACGATTCTCATCAACATTAAACAATCACACATGCAAGCATCTCTCGATATAATTGCATAAAATCAACATAGACATAATAAAGATACAACTTGAATTAAATACTCACAAGACAATTGAGAAACAAAACTGAATTGTTGATCGGACGGCTTCACAACGCTTGTTCAATAGAGGTCTAGCCTCTTAACATCACCTTTGAGCTCGAATTACTTGAATAAAGATACATAAAAGTGTTTGATCTAAACTAGAAATTTAAAAGCATAAACTTTGAGTAAAAACTGATAAAAATCGCAGCTAGGCCGCCCCCAGGGTTTAGGGTTCGAAGAATGATTGAATTATGTGGAGAAAACACACAGCTATATATAGAATTTTAAGGCGGTGCTGCTATGTCGGCTGACTGGACGCTCGTTCGAGTAGCTGAACGCCCGTCCACTTAGCTTGAAATCTTTGAATCGGGCCGAGTCATGATCAGACGCCTGTCCTTCTTTAAATCAGATGCTCGTCCATCAATTTTGGGAGAACTCTGAATCCAATATTCCAGCCTGGATGCCCGTCCACTTCCTTAGACGCCCGTCCACAGGACGGAGAATTGAACGCACGTTCAGGTTACTTCAACTCTGATTTTTCCATCTCTATCTTCAATCAACTTCATCTCTATCTCTTTTTCTTCATATAACTCCGATCCTTAACATCTTTTAATCCTCTTTTGAACCAATTTCGTGTATCTACAATATAATAAAACATTGCAAAGTGTAATATCATCCAAATCAATATAAAATCAACAATAAAACCCCATAAATCCACAAACTTTGCGATTAAACCGTTTCAAACCTCACTTGCTCAATAAACCAATTAAACACTCAATTTCTATGCAAATTATACAAATATCGAGAGAATTGTTACAAAATATAACGATATAAATCATATAAAATCACCCTTAACATACCCTTAACAGTTCCCAGAGGAATTATGCGACTACGGAGAAGGAACGCTTAGCTGTCATATTTGCATTTGACAAGTTTCGACCTTATCTAATAGGATTGAAAGTCACTGTATTCACTGACCACACAGCTTTGAAATACCTTTTAACCAAGCAAGACTCCAAGCCGAGATTGTTGAGATGGATTCAACTCTTACAAGAGTTTGATGTGGAAATCAAAGATAAAAAGCGATCTGAGATCCAGGTGGCTGAGACCAAGGAAAGCTTTCCTGATGAACAACTTTTTGCCGTCTCAGTGGTAGCTCGGGTTGAATCTCAGCCCCAATATCATACATCAAGAGTGGGCAAGGTATACCCTTGATTTGCTGACATTGTCAATTACATAGCAGGAAAGTACCTACCACCTGAATTCAATAATATAGATAAGAAGAAGTTTTTCACATATCTGAAGTATTATCATTAGGACGATCCCTACCTATACAAATTGTGCCCTGATGCCATTCTTAGGAGATGCGTCCATGGTGATGAGATTCCAAATATTTTGCACATGTGTCATGCTAGAGAAGCTGGAGGTCACTATAGGCCAGACAAGACATCAGCAAAGGTACTGCAGTGTGGATTCTACTGGCCAACAAATCATAAATCTGCTTACGAGTTACAAGATCCTGTCAAATGACCGGTAATATTTCTAAGCGGAATGAGATGCCACTGCAGAGTATCTTAGAAGTGAAAGTATTCGATGTTTGGGGAATTGATTTCATTGGGCCATTCACATCGTCAAAATCAAATCGTTACATCCTGGTAGCAGTCGATTATGTTTCCAAATGGGTGGAAGCGGTAGCTTCACCTACTAATGATGCCAGGGTTGTCCGGAGATTTCTTAAGAAAAACATTTTGACGAGGTTTGGGGTGCCAAAAGCCATAATTAGTGACGGAGGGAGTCATTTATGTAATAGCTTGTTTGAGAAGTTAATGATTAGATATGGGGTTAGACATAAGATTGAAGCAGCATATCACCCTCAGACGAGTGGACAAGTGGAGGTCACGAAAATAGAGATTAAGAGAATTTTAGAAAAGACTGTGAATCCCACAAGGAAAGATTGGTCTTCAAAATTACATGACGCTCTTTGGTCATACATAACAGCTTATAGGACCACGATTGGGATGTCACCATATATGATAGTGTTTGGAAAAGCATATCATTTACCAGTAGAACTCGAGCACTGTGGGCTACGAGGTTTCTAAACATGGATGATGATTTAGCCGGTGAGAAGAGAATGCTAGAGTTGAATAGATTGGAGGAGTTTAGACTTCAAGCATATGAGAATGGCAGGATTTATAAGGAAAGAACGAAATGCATGCATGATAAGAAGATTCTAAACCACACATTTCAAGTAGGTGATAAAGTGATGGTGTACAACTCACGTCTTCTTCTTTTTCCTGGAAAGTTGAAGTCTAGATGGTATGGACCACATGTTGTCAGGAAAGTCTACAATTCAGGTGCATGCGAAGTTAGACATGAACACTCTGGGCAAACATTCAGAGTTAACGGTACAGGCTGAAACATTACCTAGAGCACAAGTATAACTCTAAATTGGAAGTCTTTACGTTATAAGAGCCGGAATATGAATGAAGGATCCCTATTAGTACAGTCGAGCTGACGACTATAAACTCAGAACTATTTATAAACCCTTATTTATTGCTTTGGTTTATTTTATTTTGAGTCAATAAAGTAGCATGACAATCGCAAGGTTTTTTTCATCACATATATCTTTAGTCACCTGTATAGAGATATATGTGGTTTTTTCCTTCACAATTATCATGTGATACCCTCATAAAAGTTTTCGCGTCTTTCTTAGGCCAACAACGGAATAAAGTGACTTAAACTATTTTTGGGCTTTCCTCTGGTATGCACAATTACCGCCACCTTATTTTCTTATTGCCCTTCGCATGTTACTCACAGTTTTCAGAAGCATTTGGAAAGCAGGTAATAACTTGGAAGAGGAATGACCTAGGAGCTAATGATTCTGCTCCAGGATTCGTTTTGACTCAGCCGACATTTCCAGAGCTAAGTACCTTTTCTTTTCTTTATTATTAGTCATGGGGGACAATGTCTATAATAAGTGTGGGGTAGGCGTCTTAGCTGGTTAGTCGAAAAAGGGAATACTTTTTGAAAAATTAATGCTGTTTTTAGCTTGCTTATTCCACGTTTCAGAGTAAGGAATCGGTAGAAAAGGAGCCCAAGTTCAATTTGAAGTGAACTATTGCATATTCAATTTAGTATGGAAGAACGAGCATATGGTATGTTGCGTGAAGTAGTAACTTATTAATTATTATTCTATCATTGCAATCAATATTTGAGCACATAATCTGAGTGAGAAGTGTTTAAGATTAGATGATGAGTTGTTTTAACCGGGAATCATTACTTGTCTGTCTATATACTTTAAAAAATTGTTGTAAGACAAGGGAAACAACTTGGATGAAAAAAGGTGACCGGGACAACGGACTTGTGACTGAGAGAGAAAAAATAATGAGGAAATCTGCCAGAAAAAAGAAAAATGAAAAAATAGATATATGATAAAGGCAGTGAGGGAAGCGAACTCGTGAAAAAAAGGCACGGCCCTCGCATCAAAAGAAACAAACGAGGACTTAAGAGTAATGCTCAGTCCCCGAGTCCACCCGACCCAATCACGGTACCATGTTGTGTAACCAAGTCTGAAAGCAAGATGAGCGCGTGTATGTACAAGCAAGTTAAGATTGTGTGGTTAATACAACTTGATTCTTCTCACGAACGCATTATCACGACCGATCATCACACGACACATTGATGCATGGTAAGTAGTGATTAATGGAGAGCCTATGGATTGTGGCTTAATGTATGTTTCTACCGGAAATCTTTATTGAATATGTGGTAGTTGATGGGGATTGTTCATGGAGGTACATTCCGCCTCGATACTTTGCTTGCAGATAAGCAGAAGGCTAGTGCGGGGTAGTTGATGACGGTTAAAATAGTCTATCCTACAGCATCAATATTCTATCCATTATGAGCTAAAAATAGTTGTTTCGACCTATAAATATGAACAACAGCTAAGGTATTATGGAATGGAGGAGAAGAGAATTCCAATTATGTGTGACAACACAAGTGAAATTTCTATCACTGAAAATCTAGTACAACATTAAAGAACTAAGCACATTGATGTGAGACATCATTTTATCAGAGATCATGTTGAAAAAGGAGATGTCATTCTACGATATATACATACTGAAGATCAATTGGCTGACATTTTCACAAAGCCACTCAGTAATGAAAGATTCAGCAAGTTGAGAACTGAGTTGGGAATGATAGAAATTGACTAAGTGCTAAGGAGCCGCTAATTGGAGTAATCAGCTAAGTAACTTCATCAGCTGACTGAACCTTTGCCGTAATGAGTAAACTCATGTGGCAAGTAAGGCACTGGTACTTAGTGAAGTCAACTACACTGATTGTTAGGAACAGTAATATCAGCAGCTCAGTGAAGAAGTCACTAAACCGGCTTAGTGACCAGCAAGGTCACTCCACCGAAATATAAAATAGAGTAAAGAGCAGACTAAAGTGTGAACTAAATCAGTTTTATACACGTGGAAAATCAAGAAGTTATGGAGGATTATACTGTGGAAAATTACTCACGTGGAGATCAATTAATAATCGTGGAGGAAACTATATTATTTTTCAAATTACAATCGCCTCGATTCCCGGGATTTATCATTACTTACCACAAACCACTCCCCCACTACACTCAAATACCGTGATTTATATACATAAAATCATGCCATTACGTCACAAAATCCTTCCATATTCAACCACGTTCACACTACCAAGAATCACCCTATTTAAACAACACTTAAAGGTTTTTGAGAATTCTTTATGCTCTCTCTAAATCAAAAACCCTATTTCCTTTTCTGAAAAATCGAAGCCTTCCTAAATATTAATCCCATTCACCAATGGCTTCATCCTCTACAATCTCTGCCACAGAACAGTATTTTGAAAAATCGATCATGACTGGATCATTTTTCAGGCCTGAACACTACCTCTCCTTCTGTGACAATGAAACACAAGCTCAACGATTGGTTGATGGCTGTACGAATCTGGGGTTAATGACCGGCATCAATATTCTATCCATTATGAGCTAAAAATAGTTGTTTCGACCTATAAATATGAACCATTTACGTTGAATATCATATGTCGGGTTCCTAAGTCGAGAAATCTACACTTAGCGTTTATTTTCCCTATTTCGATATTATTTCGTGTATTATTCGATGATTTTTAGGATATGAAACATTGGGCTGAGCATGATAGACGAATCTGGAGTGGACTGAACGAAAAGAATGGGCCTAGGGTATTCTAGAAGCATCCAAGTTTAGTCGGTGGAAGAAAAATGACAAAATTACCCTTGGTAACCCGAGGGGCGGTACCGACTTACCGAGGGTTGAGATCCTTCTGAAACGCGTTTTCTTGGATGAAGGGTTGAACTAGTTGTTCCTAAGTCAGTTTAGATAGCTATAAATAAGAGGCTTCGTCTCAGCACACAAGTGTACAATTTTAAAGACAAGTATTATGCAATAAAAGTTCTTAGTTCTTTTTTTTCTTTATTTTATGAGTTCTGGTCGGAGAGACGATGGAGTCGCCGCCAAGGGATAGATTCGAAGGAAATCTACGCTCGTCTTCAAGGGTATGATTTTCTGTCTTTTCCAAGATGTAGATATATCTTCGTTATATTCGACTACTATGTTTTAATTGCTTATTTAGTTTAATTTTGTAGTAGTTAGTTTATTTTACCCCATGTGTTATAGATCTGATTCGTTGGTGAAGAAATCATGAAATATTAGTTGCGTTCTTCTGATCTGTGATGGTCTATATCGCTAGATCTAAATACCTAGTAAATTACTAATTCATTATATTCGACGCCAGCTACATTGATCGATAGATTTAATTTACATGTTTTTAGCCTGATCAACTATTTGCATGTTATCGTAAATTAACATGAAGGAATGTTAGTGAAGTGTTAATTAGGACATTATCTTGATGGACCCTAGGAAGGTGCTGGTCAATGTCGACAGCTGTCTAGGCGGGTTTGCGGTATGAGTTAGCGCTCAATATCAATAGCTCTAGTTCTTTATGTGTATGGGCTATTACGGACCAAATAAGGAGGGTAGCTTGCGTATAGATTGTCTACTGCCTTTGTCGGAGTAGATAGGGTTAGGAGTTGTACCCGTAGCTGAACAATGATCGTAGACCGTGATCATGACAAGCTCAATCTTGATAATTAGAAGTTCTTACGGGTCTCTTTTCCAGTACTCTGCTATAATAGACCTAGTCATATTGCTAGTAAGTGCTTTGCACGTGAAAAGAGAAACTCTTAAAAGGCTGTCAGACTTGTTAAGAAGAATTCAAAATGAAAAGGAACTAAAGATCACCAAGATCAGATCAGATAGAGGCACAAAGTTTCTAAATGAAGTCATCAGAACCTACTGTGAAGATATTGGAGTACTACATCAACTATCAGCAGCTATGACTCCACAAAAGCATGGTATAGCAGAAAGAAGAAACAGGATACTCAAAGAAGAAGTCAGAACAATGATTGCAGAAGCATGTTTTCCAAAGAGATTTTGGGCTGAAGCAGCAAATACAGCAAGCTATACTCAAAATAGATTAATCATCAACAAACATCATGGAAAAACTCCATATGAAATATGGAATGGAAGAAAACCTAACATCTCACATTTGCACATGCTTGGATCAAAATGTTTTATCTTGAACAAGAATCAACTGCATACTTTTGATGAAAAACTAGATTGAAATCTTTATGGGATACTCAGACACTAGAAAAGCCTTCAGAGTGCTCAACAAAATGACATTGGTGATTGAAGAATCAATTCATGTAGTCTTCGATTAACCAAACACAAATAGTGAAAGCCTTCAAGAATTTGAAGAAGAAGCAGGTCAAAGACAAGTTTATATGAATACAAAAGTACCAGCTACCATTCTGAATCGAAATTTTGGAAATCAAGATGAGCCACCAGTCCATACAACAGAAGAGGCACCATAACAAGAACATGAAGCTGATGTACAAACTGAAGTTGTGGAAGCACCAAGTCAATAAGAAAGAGACCATCCTGAAAATCAAGTCATTTGAGACATTCATACAGGACTTAGAACTAGAAGACAATTGGAGAATATGCTAACATGCTTTCTATCACAAGTGGAACCCAAGACAATAGATGTTGCAATTCAAGATGCCGACTGGATTCAGCCATGCAAGAAGAACTAAATGAATTTGAAAGAAATAAGGTCTGATAACTTGTTGACAGACCAGACACAACCAACATTATTGGAACAAAATGGGTATTCAGAACAAGATGGATGAACAAGGCACAGTTGTCAGAAACAAAGCAAGGCTAGTAGCAAAAAGGCTATTCTCAAGCGAATGGCATATTATGATGAAACCTTTGCTCCAAAGAGCAAGATTGAAGCAATCGACTATTTCTCGCCTTTCCAAATTTTACAAAGACTTCAAAGTTTACCAAATGGATGTCAATAGTGCATTCCTACATGGAATTTTGGAAGAAGAAGTGTATGTGGAACAACCTCCTGGTTTTCAAATCAAAGGGAAAGAAGATAAAATGTACAAGCTCAAAAAGGCACTTTATGGACTCGAACAGGCACCCAGAGCCTGGTATGAAACACTATCACAATTCTTGATCAACAATGGATTCAACAATGGAACCATTGACAAGACTCTCTTCAAGCTAGAGGAAGGAACAAGCACTCTGTTAGTCCAAATTTATGTTGATGACATTATCTTTAGATCAGAAGATGAAAAGTTATGTGAGAAATTTGCAAACATAATGAAAACCAAATTTCAGAAGAGCATGATTGGAGAACTGAATTATTTTCTTGGACTACAAGTAAGCAAATGAAAGATGGCATCTTTATCAATCAAGCCAAGTACACAAAAGACTTGATACACAAGTATGGCATGGACACAAGTGGGACATCAGATACACCAATGTGTGCTAGAGCTATTCTTGGAAAAGATGAAGATGGAAAGAATGTAGATAAGAAGCTTTATAGAGGAATCATTGGATCCCTACTTTATCTAACTGCAAGCAGACCTGATATAGCATTTGCAGTAGGAGTATGTGCAAGATTTCAAGCTCAACCAAAGGAATCACACCTCCTAGCAGCCAAAAGAATAATCAAATATCTGAAGAACACCATCAATGTTGGAATTTGGTATCCAAAAGATAGAGGATTTAAGTTAATATCATATTCAGACTCTGTTTATGCTGGATGCAAGATAGATAGAAAAAGTACTTCTAGAACCTATCAAATGCTAGGCAGCAGACTTGTTTCATGGTTTAGCAGAAATCAAAACTCCATATCTACATCAACAACTTGAGCAGAATATATAGCGGCTGTACAAATCTGGGGTTAATGACCTTCCTAAACCCCCCAATCGATGGGATATGTTATGAAAATCTGATTGCGTTTTGGAAAAATGCAAAGTTTATGCCCAGCATAAAGAAGAGTGACCCCGATTGCATTAAGAGCTCCATATTTGTCAAACAAGTGGTCATCACACCTGGACTAGTCAACCGTTTTATGAATCTTCCCAAAACTGGTCCGGTTGATGTGAAAAATATACCGATTGACATCAAAATTCTGGACAGAAATAGCCAAGAATCCCAGAAAGAACAAAGAGACATACAACCTCCCAAGATCAACACTCAAACGTTCATTTGCTGAATTCACACTAGTAATCACCAAAAACATTGAAGGAAAAAAGGGCCTATGGAGAACCTGACTGAGCTACGGGTTAATCTATTGGTGATTATCTATCAAGGTATTCCCTTCAACTGGTCACAGTATCTTTTCAACAAGTTGAAAGGTCAAAACCAGAAGGAAATTGATCTGGCAATTACGGCACCAAGCAAGGGTTTGCAGAAGAAAGGTGAATTCTGGGAGAGGAAATCTTATGGGTTCCCTTTTCAACACATGTTTGACAAATTGAAGGTGAAACCCATCAATCTACAGCCTCCACACAAAGCCAAGGTAATGTTTACCTATGTAAAGGCATCCCAAAAACCCAAACCCACTGCCAGATGTAAAAGAAAAGAACCTGAAAGCAGTAGATCAGGATTGGGATGAAGACCCAGATCTCAAAAAGCACGAGATGATACACCTGTAGTCAGTGCCAGCAACCAGGATAACCCAGTGGTTATCAGTGATGGTGTGGCAACTGAGGAAGAGAAACAAGAAGTCACCTACCTGGAAGAAGTTGAAGAAGGATATCGTCTAACTTCATCTGATGAAAAAGACAGTAAAGATGAAGAACTTGCTACTGATAGTGAGGCAGAAAAGAATACAGAAGAACCACAGGAAGGAGATCAGTTTGAAAGAGATCAAGAAAATATGGACATTTCTGATGATGATCTGACGATTCAAGGGGTACTCCTTAAGAGCCTTAGCATAGTGGAAAAACAGCCGAGTGAGCCAGCTGATCAAGCTCACTCTGCCGAACTTGTCCACACCCCCAGCATTGATCAAGGGGGAAAACCTGTCGAAGAAATTAAGTCTCCGGCACATGAAAAAGAAAATCAGTCGTTCCAGGGCCAGGCAAGTGTCAGCACCTCTCATCAACCTTTCCCTGAACCTAAGAGTGCTGAAGATGAAATCAAAGAAGAAGAGACGGAAGAAGAAGAGAAAGAAGAGGAGAATGAGGAAGATGAGGACAATGAGGATGATGTATCAGCCCCAGAAGAAGTTGATCCAGAGAGACTCTTCAATCTGGACATTCAACCATTAATTGTGGACATGGAAAAGCAGTACCACAACATGCAAAATCTGAAAGCTGCATTAAGGAGTGATGCAACTGCTGGATATACAGAAACCCGAATCCGGATCCGATCTATAATTGGATCGTCAGATCTGATTCTCAGCACCGATCGAGATCGATCATGCACATCGGAAGCTATGAATAAATTCACATGTGATAATACCATGATTCGATTCGCATAAACAATTAATACAACTACAAGAAGGTTGAAGATTTACCTTATTTAAGAGTAATAATAAATCGACAGAAAGAGAAGCCACAATATTCCGGATTGTATCTCCTAGCGACAACTAGTGGACGTCGATCCTCGCCATAGAACCTCCTTGAATATGCACAAGAAAAACCCTAGGTTTTTCTTCTCTTAATGACTAGAACGAGAAACTATTTTTTCTCTTCTTTTATTCAAGTGTGGCGCAAATATTGATCATCAATTGTGTTGGGAGGAACTCTCTTTATGTAGGAAAATAACTAGTCAATAGAGAGTAATCATTTTCACACCACAATTACCTATTCCCATAAGGAAAAGATATTTGCCAAAATATAAGAGCTTATTTTTCCATTAATTATCCAACAACTAGATAATTAATTAATTACACATGTGACATAATCTAGGAAAATACCTTCTCCTATTTTATCCACATTAACGGCGCCATTTTAATCATTAATTTAATAGAAAATGTCTTTTCTATTTTACATATTATTTACCAAATAAATAATATTGCATATTCATTAAATCGACCAACTATTTAATTTATTCTCGAGGTTCCATAAAATGAGAAAACACTCGCGTGTTAGGAGTCGCTCCGGGGATCATGGACCTATAACCAGTAGCTACAATAAATAGGATAAAATTTTCATCGAGCAGAATATTTCTACTCAACTTATTAATTCCGCAATTACGCCACATAAATCCAAAAATGAACTCTATCGATTATAGATATAACTTATTCTCAAAACGTCGAGTCGAGTCGATAAGTGTCCATTGATATAATCATTACATATAAACTAACCCTCCATAGACTATCCGTAATGAAGCGGGATTATTTTCGTAAACCTTATTTCCTTCATCTTATCCATATTTACCATTAACCAACTAGTGATCAATTAGTTCATAACCAATACGAACTCCACGGATCGATCTGTTTCTAGGATTAACAAATAAGGGGATTGTCTTTCTACTTCCCGCAGGAAGGAATGAATTCCATATCTGTGAGACACACACTACTCACTCATCCCAGAATAGTGCCAACATGAAAGTGATTCGGACCGTGCCTCTTTGCGATCCTTAAAGAACACATCAAACCCTATCATGAAATAAGTAGGAGTCTGTAATCACTTCAGGATTATGGTTAATCCATATATGATCATCTTGTGATTCAATAAGATTTCTCAATCACAAAATTATATGAGAAAATCAGATTAAATTGGGCCAGTCCTATATGACTCTCATCATATATAAATGCCCCACTTAGACAACCAATGTCAACGGTCCGGATAAGATGGTCACACCATAAAGTGTTATGTGTGCATTAATGGTGGTTTAATCAATAGACCCCATACTTTGATAACTTCACCACGGACTAACATTTCAAGTGTATCACCATAAACGTAATCCTTATGTGTGACACACACTAAGTTATATGGCTACATATGATATGACTTAGGGTTTTCAGTAGTGTATTACTTACAAGCATGAAGCAAGTAATAAGATGAGAATAAATCTGTCATTTATTAATTCTAAAAAGAATTACATATATTGTCTTTCGGGCACTACGTACTTCCAACAACAACCTCCTTCAATCACAAAATTAAAGCCCTCATCAGTCATATTAAGGTTCAAGATGAGGTGATGGAGAAATAGGGCAACTTACTTTGCAATCTACAGCATCTTATATCCTACCGTGTCCAAACAAATCTCGAATTTCACGCTGACAAGATTGATGACAATATCAAACAATTGGTGGATACCTTGAATTCTCACACACAACAACTCCACCATCTAGATAAGGTTATGAACTACTCTAGTCAACAACTCAACACCCTCATCAATTTCACTGAAGCAAACAACAAAATTCTGGAGAAAAAATATGGTCCTTTCTTAGAATCTGAGGTAGCAAACAAAATTCTTGAGGCATGGTTTGGTGCTGCAAAAAAATGGGAAGGAAGCTCAAAGCCTGAAAGCTCCAGTGGAAAGAAAGAAATCCCCACAGATAAGGGCAAGGGCATCAAAGGCAAAGGCAAGGGCATCAGGTTTAAAGAAAATAAGAAATAGCCCCTTTCATAAGTTTTTAATTTACTCTATGCCTTTGACTTTTATTAAAAAATGCAATATCTTATTGCCCTTGAATGGATGAATAAAATTATTGAGTTTTGTTCTGTTATTTATTATGAAAAATTTGATACACTTATTTTCAGGCTTATGAGGGTTTTGGCATCATCAAAAAGGGGTAAATTGTTAGGAACATTTTATTATGTTTTGATGATGGCCATATTAGCTGTTATATCAAGCCTGAAATAAGTTAGAATTCTCTGTATAAGTCTTTACTTAGAGTCTGACATGTTGTATAAGTTGTGTCAGACAAAGTATTGTACTAGTTGATAGGACGGCTAAGTAAAAACAGATATCCGGCAGAGTGAAGCCAGCCAAGTACCAACAGAGACATATGAAGACATTATAGTCTGACTTGTAACCAAGGAAGTCTGTGATGACCTTTGATAAGTCTAAGTAATGAACTACATTGTCAAATATGGTGTACACTGATCTCACCCAAATCAAGGATCAGTGAAGTACATGATAAACACAAAACAAACAAAAACAAAACGAACTGAGAAACTGATATTTTATTGAAGATACTGAGTTACAATACTGAGCATTAAAATACAATACATGAAAAGAAACTAAGTGTCAACTTCTCTTCCTTTTACTTGACAGCTTCATTGTCATATTTTTCAGCATATTCTCTCATGGCTTCATTAGTTGCTGAGCTTTCAGTTCCATGAATACTTGCATAGATGTTCCATGAGTTTGACATATTGTGTTTACTGAGAACTTTTCTCTTGAAAAGTACAGCAAACACAAACAAAATTTGTCTCAGTTTATCACATGTGCCGGTTTTCAGCAATTCTTGAACAAACTCAGGTTCCTCTTTCTCAACTTTATCTGAAGCTTTCTTTAGAGTGTCATTTCTCTCCCATTTGTTCAATTTGTGCCAGAAATGCATTACCACCTTTTGCATGTTCAGAAAATTTGATAGGGATTGTTCTCTTGTTTCTCCTTCTCTTAAGGGTAAGCTATTGAAAATGTTGTAGAGACGAGAATCTAGACCAACCCTTGTCTCAGTTGGTTCAGAAAATTTTGCAATCAGTTCCATTTCTTCATCGGTAAAATATCCTTTTGCTTTCTTCAGTTCGACCAATTTGTCATCAATGCTTTCCAGAACTTTTGGCATATCAAGTGCATTGAATTTTAACATGTCTAAACTTTCCCCCTTATTGACATCATTCCTATCGATCAAACTCTTGATGTAGGAGTTGATATGTTGTTGATTTGATGACATTATGGTTTGGGTGACAACTGAGTCCTTTGATGCATTCTCTAGTAAGAGATTTCCAGTATCAACCTTTGTATACATCTTCAATTGCATGATGTGACTGTTGAGAAAAAACACAAACTCTGGTGCATATGATAAAGGGCAATCACCAAACACCTTGGAAATATCATCAAGATATTGAGCTCATCTAGCACTTACTTTCTGTCCTCAACTTTCAGCTCCAACACACTACAGAGAAGCTAATACTCCAGCAGATTGTCTTGCAAAGAAGGCCAGTTCCACCCAAAACTCCTGTATCATAGCATGCCTCCATTTTGATGGAGAACTAGGCATGCTTAAAAACAGGTACATTCTACAAATACCAACTATCAGGACTAATATTGGATGATTATATATAGCTAGACTATTTTGGAAGCACCCTTTATTGGTATGAAGGGTGCAGACAAGTTGTTTACAAACAATTTCTCTTTTCTCTCCTTCTGGTCCTTCAATTTTATGCTCTTGGTACTTTGTGGAGCCATTAATATTTGCAGGACTAATAGACATCTTCTGATCTATGAGAATTTTGAGCCTTCTGGGCATGGCATTACCACATTGGATGCACCATTTATTGTGATGAGGGGTGCAAACAGGTTGTCTCTAGCTATCTTGGTCTTATGGTTATATACTCTTGATACTTGGATGTTGTAGCTCGTTGGATCCTCTTGCAGGTAATTGTTATGGATAATGGGATAGTACACAAGTATTTGGATCATAGCTTTGACGCACTTGATTGGATGCTGCTGTTGTTGAGGATATATCAATGCAAGTTGCAAAAGTCCCTTCTAGTTGTCATAGCCCTTATGCTTTTGTTTTGAGATGCTGATTTTGGATCCAACTTGTATAACTTTTTCTTTAGTTTTTCTTCCAATACATGGGAGATCACACTCTTTCCTTAGCATCCAGCTTTTCCCATACGTGTGACGCATTTTTTTTTGGGGGTGAAGCCAGGGGTTGGCCATGTAAAACTTCAGTTTATTATTAATAAAATTCTGAGTTTTACCAAAAACAATGTTGGATATATAAATATAGAAATATATGTATTTAGAATTTTGTTAATATTTTTAAGACATGGGATTTATACGGAAATTAGTTAATAATTTATCTTTATATGACATTTAAATATTTTTATATATGCATGAACAGTTAGGAAGAGACAATCAGAAAAAATTCTACGGTTCTTGTCATCCTATTTATTTTCAGTTCGCAGTGAACCCTCGAGGGTCCCCGGCACTAGCCCCTACTCACAGGGTAGTAGATTTGAGATTATTGCCGGTGCCGGTTAGTCCCCTTTCATGGGCAAGAATAATGGATATCCGGTCTGCCTCTAGTTCAGTTATTAATTTCAGTTGTGACATTAGAACCATAACATTAGTAACATTAGTTTGAGCTCCTTATTTCGGAGATAGTCTTAATTATAATTTTAGCAGAATTGCTTTAGTATGTTAGATTTCTAGTTAATATCATCTTTTAATTTAATTTTTTTTATTTTATAAATTTATTTCTAGTATTCTACTTTTAGTATTATTTTAGCATTATTTAAACGTGAACTTTAGATAGCCTGCCCAATGGCATCTTTAGTTCCATTTTGAAAGCCTATTTCCTTACAGGGATTTCGAGCTCACCATTTCCATGTCATATTTTTTCCAGATAAAGTATAGTGTATGGAAGATGAGGATGAACCTGGATGTCTAGCTAAGCATCACTGAAAGCGATAAGTTTATTTGCAATTATTTATGGAGGTTGTGTATTTGATGTTACCATTTTGAAGTGTATGTTGTAATTTAGTGGTAACCATAATGTGGTTCTTGTAATGATTATTTTATTTTGGGTGTTAGTAATTCAGTGATGCAATAGATCAATTATTTTAAGAAGGCTTCGTGATTCAGGATTTTTTTCTTGAATCATGGCCAAGCGATTCATTTTTTGAGAAATACGCAGTTTTCGGGAACAGGTTGTTACAGTAAATTTTGTCATTAATGATTGGTTTCCTACGGGGTGATTTCTAGCTTCTGTTGCGCACTTCTGATTGGTTTCCCCATGTGGAAATTCTCCATAAAGAATCCATGATTCTTTCAGAAAGTAGTGAACACGATCCATCATTATCAACAACGTGTGATGTCTCGACAAAAAATAAAATTTTCGTTCGTGAAATTGATGAGATTTCATCATTTTTCTCGATTTCAGCTACTTTGTCAACTGCAATTAATTCCCAATAAAAAAAAGATAAACTGTGCTAGAGAGGAATGATGGAGAAACATCAATTCCTCTCAAAAATCTTGAGGCATGAGAGACATATTTTCCTCCAATAGAAGTGGCCTCCATACAGGAAATATATCTGCCTCCAGCCCCTGCCCTTGATTTGCCAAATCCTCCTCAAATTGCTTATGTGGGTTCAACATTGAACGATCTGGCGAGTTGAAATACACAAGTTCTTTTCGGATTGTCCAGCCCTTGCAAAATTGGCATAGAATTCTCACCAAATCTCATCCATGCACGAGTTTGTGGACAAGTAAGCATCGGTTCCCTCTCCATGACATCAAACAAGGGTGTACAATCCGTGGGCACTGAAAAATCAAATGAATCCATCTCAATTATATCAGAACATGTGGTCATTTTAATCACAAACAACTAGAAAAGACACAGAATTGTGCTGAATATAGATATAAAAAGAGACTAAACAAAAGGAGGGTGATGGGATTGAGAGAAAGATAGAGGCACACAGATACACAAGTTGATAAAAAGATACAAGACTATTTTATAATGTGAGATGAAAATTCATGTCTAAAAAAAGAGGGCTAGTCGATTCAAACGAGGCTAGATGAGGACAAAAGAGCTTGCAAGAGCGAACCGCATCGACCCCACAACATTTTAAAATTAGAAAAAAGAATCAACTAGTGATCATTTTCAAAATAAAGAAGTCTACGGCAAGAATCCATGAGGTAGAAGATGAGATGCATAACTATTATTTTTCATCCTTTTTCTTTATAATTATAAAATATTCAAAGGAAGAATTATACATTTCTTAAACAATCAATGGAAACAATTATTTTTTGCCCGAACAAATTTGATGAATTATTCTAAATTTGTTTCTTCAATTTTTTGTACTCCTATTTCAAACGATTTGATATGACATTACAAGTTGTAGAATGCATAAAAGGATAAAAAAAAAAGTGAAGATTACCTATACACGAAGGCCTACGAAAAATGATATGCCATGACCAACGATCTCTAGTTCTATCCAGAATGTTTCCACCGGAATTCTTAAATTAAAAGGCATGGTTGTTCTTCTCTTTATAAAATCTCAGGAAGATTGACCCCTTATAAAGAACACGGTAATGGCACAATTTAATCAGTGGCGGAGGTGATGTAGGAAATAAAAGTTTTAGAATTAGGGTTCAACTTATGATCGGACATTTTTACCCCTTATAGCTATGTCCAACGCATCTCACTAGGCAAAATATTCTAAAGTATATTCTTTCAAAATTAACCAAAAGGGCCGAAAATGTATCTTATTTATTCCTGAAAGAGCTAAAACGTACGCGTTTAATTAATTAGAAAAAATAATATTAAATAAAAGCAATTTAAGGGCCGTGTGTTTATAGTTTAAATGCATAAAATTTAATTTCCACATATTTTTAAAATATATAGTTAATATCGAAGTGATATTCAATAAAAAAGCATTATTATAAAACATATGTTTTAGAAAACAAATAACATCCCTCAAAAAAAAACAAATAACATCCCTAAAATAATTCATTAAAAATAGGAAAAAAAAATTCGTACCCTTCAAACCCCTTCCCTCCCTTGAAATTAATTTAACAAAAAGATATGTGTTTACCGTGCAACCCCCTACACCGTCCTGCCCCTCTCCCCTGCAAAAAAACTTATTTTCATGAAAAAAGCATTTTCTTGTGGAATCTCTGGCCCCAACACCGGAGAGAAAAAAGAATATTCCTCTAAAAAGCTATTTTTAAAAGACACACCTACAACCTCCTAAACTACCCCCGAACAGATAGTGTCACGGTATACAAAAAGAAAATACGAAATTCCTAACAGTAAAATAATCCTAATATTAGAAAATAATTGTAACATGATAAAATTACATGCAATCGGTTAAAGACTGAAGATGCTTAGGAACTGCTATCCCCAGTGTATCTTATTCAAAATAAAATGAAGAAACAGAAAGAGGAAGAACAATTTTATTTATATATATGAACAAAACGATTACAGTAATTGAAATGAAATGAAATCAAAATACAATAAAGGATATATGAAAACTGAGGCGAGATAATCTATGTTCTTAAGACAAAATTTGCTCATGCATGTTCCCACGGTAATGCAATTATCTCCCAGGATACAACAGTTAACCTGTTCAAGAGAGAGGTACCTAAACTCTGAACATCGGCGAACTATTGAAGTGCTTCAGAAAACTCTTCGACTAATTTATGCCGGAATATGACATTTTTTTCATATTTCTGAGTGTATTCTTTTCATTGAAGTAGAGGATCAATATATAGGGAGGAATAACCTTGAAGTGTATTGAAGGCCAACAGTTCAATGAGCTCCACTAAATCAACAATAATGCCCATAATTCCAGTAGTAATGTCTTTAACTCCGTCAGTTGAAGGACCCTTCACTATCTCAGTAATAATGCAACAGATGAAGGGACTCTCAGCTTGAATCGAATCGAATTACTATTTGTATTATCTGACTCTACTTGAATTACTAATCAGAATATTGATTAATAGGCTGACAAGGTCCAATGTAACTTGGTCCAAAAAATTAATACTTGCCTCAGGCCTATTCCCAAAAGGCCCAACGGTCAATGGTCAACGGGCAAGGGCCGGGCAGCTACGGCGCACGCGTATGTTGCAATTTTAGTAGAGCCTCGACCCACTAAAATCAATCTGAGTTCTTTTCCTTTTCTTGGAGATTATACCCTTTGTCAAACTTTCACGACTTATATTTTGAGAAAATGATGATACATTTTCAAATGTGGGAGTATGGAAGTTCAACTCTTCAACATCTTCAACTAACCCACTTTAAGCCGTAATTCATCATTCACCCGATATCCGAATTGTATGATTCAAAGACCAATTTTCATCTATGCCGCACGTAGTTTTTAAAGTCATCATAAACTCTTGATTAATTATTCAAGAGTCTAACTGAAGCCGGCTCACAAAGTTGTTGTCAAAAATGAATAAAAATCATTTTAAATTGATTAAGAAAACATTTTATAATGATTAAAATTCAATTTTCCATTTCCCTCAATTTTCTCCAACAATCCCTCACAAGAATGGAAATTAATGCAAATGCAGAACCTAAAGAGATTTTTGATAGAAAAATTTTGCATCAGGAGAGGTAGATTTTGGCTTTGAACCTGCCTTAGTAAAATACTATCAGATCTACTCGGCTATTCAGTGAACTATGTCTTGAACTGTTCAGCATTTATTGTATAACCAGACAATTGTACTCACACAATATTTCACTTAACACTGTATTTTGTTCTCATGGTTATGTTCATTTTGGCCATGAATCACCCCTGGTTTTAGAAAGTGAGTTAGAGAAGTGGCCCCACTTCACACTTCAATAGGTGATCACCTATCAAGAGTATTCTCCCATACCTTGAATTAATCAAGTTATAGAAATCATTAAATGTATTCGCTTAACCTTATACCCCTAATATATAACCCTTTTATTCACAGAATAGGTAAGTGTTCACTGAAACTTTGTAACTTGGTTGTCCTTTTGAACCATGATCTTGGGATCTCCAGTCAACGTGGATGGGTTACCATTACAAAATTTCAGTCGTTAAAGGCTTTAGTCCTATTCTGATTGTCAATTTTGACATTTGATCTCTAGGTAAACCTTTGGTAAGCAGATCCGCAAGATTCTCCTTTGATCTGACAAAATCGATGGAAATCACACCATTGGAGATTAGTTGTTTAATAGTATTGTGTCTGCGACATATATGTCGATACTTACCTTTATACATACTGTTGTCTACCCGACTTATAGCCGACTGACAATCACTCTGTATGCTTATTGGAGCAATAGGCTTAGTGCATCATGGAAGGCCCTTTAAGGAATTACGAGGCCATTACACTTCTTCTCTTCTCCCGCCTTGTCTAATGCAATAAACTCAGCTTCCATCGTGGAACTAGCTATGCACATTTGCTTTGTGGGTTTCCATGAAACCACTGCACCATCAATAGTGAATACATATCTACTTGTGGATTTTAAATCATTTAAGTTAGATATCCAATTTGCATCAAAGTATCATTTTAATACTGCTGGATATCTCGTATACCGTAATCCCTGATTCATTGTAAATTTTAAGTACCTCAGTACCTTATGCAAAGCTTTCCAATGATCCTCACTTGTATTACTCGTAACCCTTCTTAGTTTATTTACAGCACAAGCTAAGTCTAGTCTAGTACAATTAGTTATGTTTATAAGACAACCAATGATTTGTGAATATTTCAATTGAGACACAGGTTCACCTTTGTTCTTGACTAAGTGCTAACTTAAGTCAACTGGAGTTTTTATTGGACTTTCATGAAAGACATTAAATCCTTTCAGAACAGACTCAATATAATGAGACTGCGACAAAGCAAGCCCATTAGACATTCTAGATATTTTAATCCCCAAAATTATATCTGTAACTCCTATATCCTTCATATCGAAATTACGTTTCAACATCTTCTTAGTATTCATGATTATATCACGAGTATTTCCCATGATCAACATGTCATCAACATACAGACATACTATCACATAAGAATTAGATGTGTTCTTGATATTGAGAAATTTTTACACTCGTTAATTATAAACCCATTTGACAACATCGTTTGATCTAATTTTTGGTGCCACTATTTTGGTGCTTGTTTTAGCCCATACAATAATTTAACGAGTCGACACACCTTGTGTTCTTGACCTGGAAGTACAAAACCCTTGGGTTGCTCCATGTATATTTATTCCTCCAATTCCCTATTTATGAAGGCAGTCTTAACATCCATTTGATGGATTTTTAGGTTATAAACTGCTGCAGTTGCTAGAACCCTAATTGAAGTGATTCTAGTTACTGGTGAATATGTATCGAAAAAATCAAGACATTTCTTTTGTTGATAACCTTTGGCTACCAATCTGGATTTATAGTTATCAATAGATCCATCAGCTTTAAGTTTTTACTTAAAAATCCACTTACAACCAAGTGCTTTATGCCTTGGTGGGATATTAACCAATTCCCAAGTGTGTTTTTACATAATGGAGTCGATTTCACTTATGATTGCTTCCATCCAGAAAAGCGCTTCTAGATTTGACATAGCCTCAACATATGTTCTTGGTTCATTTTCTACCAAATAGGTGAGAAAATCTAAACCAAAAGACGTTGAAGACCTAGCCCGTTTACTTCTCCGAGGTTTTGGTTCCTCATTTGTAGGAGTTGTATCCTCCGTCGATTCATGCGTCCTCTAATTTGGACTCGTATCTTCTCTGTTTCTGTCTTTGTTTGGAAATACATCCTCGAAAAACACAGTGTTTCTTGACTCCATGACGAAATTCACATATACATCTGGGATGTCATATTTGTTAGGTGTGATGCCCGAAAGACAATTTTGTAATTGTTTTATTTAATAAATGAAATGATATTATTATTCATATTTATTATTCTCATAATCACCGATGTGACAATAGTATTTACACTACAGAAAACCCTAAGTATATCGTTTATGTAATCACTTAACTCAGTGTATGGTATATACACAGGAGGATTGAGTTAGTGAAGATGTACTTAAAATACAATTAGCCCATAGTGAAGTTAATCGAGAGTATCGGGTCTCTCCTTTAACGTGCTATTATTGCGCCCAGAACACAGTTGGTGTGATTGTCTTATCCGGACTTTCGGTTAAGAGAACCTAATGGGGCATTTATATATGATAGATATATCATATAGAAATTTGACCGATTTGATTAGAGTTCACGATATAATTCCGTGAATCGAAGTCTTATCGAATCAATGGATGATCATATTTATGGATATATCTTAATCCTGAGGTGATCACAACCAACCGCTTGAATCAAGCATGAGGTTTGACTTGACGGTTAAGGATTACACCGAGTCTGTGGTCCGAATTACCCCATCTTGGCATTGTAATCGATTGAGTGAGTAGTCCGTGTTATCACAGATACGGAATCCATTCCTTCCATTTATGGAAGTAGATAGACAGCCTCTTATTTGTTAATCCTAGAAACGATCGATCGCGCGAGTTCATATTACACCGATTAGCTACCAAAGAGTTGTATGAATTAATTGATCACTAGGGGTTAATGGTAAATAAGGATAAGAGGTTCTAAAAAGGGTTAACGGTAATTTCCGATTTAGAATGAAAATATCTATGGAGGATTAATCCATATGTAATGATTATATCAATGGACGCTTATTATTATTCTCGTGAGGAGATAAATATAATCTCATAATCGGAGGAGTGCGATCACGGATTATGGTGGCATATTCTGTGATTGATTTATCGAATATAATTATTCTGCTCGTAAGATAATTATTTATTTTATTTATCGGAGCCGCACGATTATTAGTCCATGGTCCCCCGACGTGCCTCCAATATAGCATAGCTATTCTCGGACGTCGAATCTTAATGATGATATTAATTTAATTTTATTAGAATTTAATTAATCGATATGTGAATTAATTGTTTAGTGACTATTTAATTAGTTGGAACTAAATAATTAAAATAAGTGGAAAATATATTTTCCATAATAATTGGCAAATTAGTGTGTATGACAAAAATTAATTGACTAGGTCAATTAAAGATACAATTCACGCCACATGCATATTTTTTGGTAACAAGAATTAGTTTCTTGTGTATTAATAAGACATGTGCATAAAATATTTATTGGATAAATATTTATGGTAAATAATAAAGATAAATATTATTCTATATTTGTTCTAGAATATTATGGAATTATCTTTTATTAAAAGGATTTATTTTGTTTGATAAATAAAAATCCTTGGGGCTTAAGTTTACTTCTTCTATAAAAAGAGAGTTCTCAAACTTAATATACACACAAAATTCAAATTCCTTAATGAATTAGAGAGGGAATTTTCGGCCATAAGCAAGGAGGAAAAAGCTTGGAGTTTTTTTTCGGGTAGCATATCGTAAGGATTCGAGACGAGGATTTCCTTCCACCGGGAGTTGCTCGGATCACACGTACGGAAGATCGTGGTGCTCTTCACACCATCTCATGTTCTTTCCATTGCGGTTCTTCAACTTGATTTAGAGATCCAAGAGGTATGCTCTACATCCCCTTGTATCATAGATCTAGTTGTTTTATTACGTGTATTATATAGATCTAGATCCTTTAAATCGCTTCACATGCGGATGATATTACTAACAATGGTATCGATCGCCATGGTGATCTATATTTATACGTATAAAATATTAGATCTAGGAGTGGAAAACATGTAGATTTTTTTGTCCCAAATTTTTTTTTAAATAAAAATTTTGTTTTATTTTTTATGTTATGAATGTCTTGGTTGAAGAGATGGATTGGGGTTGAGTGATCATTTTACTCGTTAGATCTATTGTAGCTCCTTTGTTTAGTAACAATTGAAAGATAGGAATCAGATTTTATTTATGTCAAATTTCGAAATTTATATGTAAATGTAGCATCTTTTATTGTAATTTTTGTTCCAGGTTCGAGACGACGAAGATCATGGTGTTGAAAATCATCAAGAAGGTAAAACGGAAGGAGGCCGAATTGTTTATTTTTTTTCTTTCATCGGCGGTAAATTTTGAATGCGGCTGTTGAATTTTTTTTTTCTAACCTAATGCAGCAGCCGAAAGTTTTGACTATAAAAAAAATTAAAAAAAAAATAAATAAAAAAAAAATAAAAATAAAAAAATAATATTTTTTTTTTAGGTTAATGGCCGAGGGCCTGTTATTTTAAAAAAAAAAATTAAAAGGGAAATTTTTTTATAAAAACAATTTGATAATATAAATATATTTTTTTAATATATTGGTATATTACGGCCTCCTCTCCCTCGTCGATCAAGGTTCGTGTCAAGATCGAAGCTTTGAAGATCCGGATGATTCAAGATTCGAAGATCAAGACTCGAAGACATAGATTGTAATTTATTTTTCCTAGGATAGATTAGATACGGGGGTACCAACGATCCATCTCGGTGTTTAAATTTTCCGCAATTTATTTTTTTATGTGTTCGATCATAAAATAGATATAAAATCGGAATTGCCATGACATGCATCATATCATAAATCCACTCCATGCATACATGTAGAATTTTAATTTTGGTAATTAAAATAGGCATGTATACAAACTCGCGTAATTAGTTGAAATTTAATTAATACGTGGTAATTAATTAATTTAGTAACTAATTAAAGATCCGAGGACGGGTTATGAAATCGTTAGCCTTTCGTGTGTGTGTTCTCGTGAACCGCCTTAAAGTCGAAACGAGATCACGCTTTCAATTCGTAGTGTCTACGAGATTGAATGATGGTAAAAGAACAATAAATCTTGGATAAAACGGTTCGCTTATAGGTTGGGTGGTCAACTGAGCTAGGCTCGACCGACTTAACCCTCCTAGTGTGATGTATGCACGGGGTCCGGCAAGACTAAGCTACACCGGAGAACGGAGGGGTGATTCCTTCTTATCTCAATGAGGCTGTCTTGACCCGATTTCGTCCGATCCATCACATATGTTCCAATGAATAGGACGGGTAGGCTTGCCTACGTTACCGACACCATTCGAATCCTTGATTTGATGTGCTTTTATGTTAACATCAAAAGACGTGGTTAGTTAACCCACAACCACTTCCAAAATATTGAGTAGGAGCGGGGAGGCGGCACAAACAACCCCACGGCCTCTACTATAGATACAAGTAAGTGAGAGAAGGGTGATGCCTCGAGGCGCTTTGATTTCGCCCCCAAGGATGGTGTTCGCCTATCAACATTCATGGCTTGGTCTCCGAAAGGATAGGATTTCCGGTACTCGTCGGGTCACCGACCTATCCTAAGACGGCATACTGGGCGCACTAAGAGATCCGATATAGTAGGTCACACTCATCATGGGTATTTTTGATAATATCTAGGCTAAAAGGAAGGTAGTCAATGAATAAAGGGATGTTCGATTCTCGTGGGATGTTCGATTCTCACAAGTTATTCATTGATGAGATTGTCTCGATTTAACCGTCATCTCTTTGACCTACCCTAAGGCGGCACTGAGATGCGAGGTTAAAACCTTGGAATGGTAGAGTAGACTTAATTTTTAGTTTACAATTCCTAAAATTAATATACTAGTGTTAAACTTGAATTAATTTATGTCATTTTATTTACAGCATTATCCCTTACTAAATTGCTTAAAAATTTATAATTGACTAGTATTGACTTCGTTAAAAAGTGGAAAGTAACTAGGACGTTGAACTAGTTAATCAATAATGCAATTACTTTTCGAAAGAGATATTTTCTCTTAAGCCTTTTAAAAATCAGAGTGATATATAGGTATGTCACTAGTGTCACTCGTGTCAAACGGGAAACAAACTTAGGTGATTTCAGACTTTAAAATTCTTCTAGTGAATTTTAAGTGTGTAGTAATTACACAAGTAATTTTCAAATTGAAAAATCGGAAAATCATGAAGTATTACTAGTTGGACGATATTTGGAATCGATGAACTAGTGGGAGCTTTATGATTTGTTGTTTTTCTAGAACATTAGAAAAGTGTAACTGACTACACATGTAACCATCTAATTGAAAAACCGGAAAGTCATGAAATGTTGCTAGTTGGACGATATTTGGAATCGATGAACTAGTGGGAGTTCTATGATTTGTTTTTCTGGAAACATTGGAACTATAGATTTTTCTAATCGAAAAAATCGGAAAATCATAAAAATAAAGCATTGCTCGTTAGACGGTATTTTGAACCGATAAACTAGTGGGAGCTTTAACGTTATGATTTGTTGTTTTTTCTGGTATATTAGAAAATCCGAGAAGTCCCAACGAGTAACACTCGAAATAGACATCCCACGGTTCAAGAGTAGTGTCTACTCAAACGAACCGCTTCAAGACTCGCTTTCCATTCACGGAAAGTCAAGAATGGGAGAATATGTCTAAAAGTGTTAGTCATCTAAGCCGAAAAACTTTAAGGTGAACTCAAAATTAATTAATCAAAATCATAGGATAAGGACGGTGATTTTGGATCACCAACCTATGAATCCTGGCGATTTTCTTGAGCTAAGTTCTTTGGAAGAACAATGTAGCAAAGGCATTTAACGATTAAAAGAGTAAACAACGGGCGCTTAATTTTAGCTAGAAAAGTGGGAGTGATATAAGGAAATGAATCTCGATTCAATCCTTGGATATCATGAAAATTATTTTTCTGCTTAAGATTCGTTGGAACAAATGGAATTACCTTTTATTCGATAATTTGTTTGTCGATAGAAAGTGAATATACCATTTGTAGTACGAATCCAAGACTCGGACTTTTGTTTGATAAAGTCAAAACCACTTAAAACTGCTGAAATATGTATATAAAACACATCTTAAGACCTATTAAAAGCCATTGGTTTCTATATTTAGATAAACGCTTCTTCATATTCCATAGTTAGTGCATAGTCCCTAAAAGACAAGACCTGAAGACTGGCTCAGGGTGATTCCTTTCTCCCAGTCTGGTTATATTGTCTCAAAGGTTCAATGACTAAGTTTCCTTTCAATCGGGAAAGGATAATGGTTATAAAGAAGTAACATAGCTTGTTCATGACGACCTTCAGGGTCTGATGAAAGATACAAGCTAGTAGGAGCTTCCGAGTTGTGACTTCTTGTCTGATAACTATTCAAACACTCCGGTAAGTTTATCCAAAATATTTTGAGGTTTCTCTGTTTTCAACAGAGATAGAGTATTCTATACTCAGAAATGGGCCATCACATAGTCCTAGGGACTGATGCTCGGCCTCGCCTCAAGGAAAATGCTTTCACTAAGTGAGAAACCGTTAAAATTGCCTTATATATGTTTTAGATGTGCTACAATACACTGCTTAACTCAATAAAGATATTGGAAGCGAAATAACGGTTTACATTGACATGTAAGACCGAGAAGTCTACCTAGAATATGCTTTGGAATTTATGGATAAGGTGTGGATTCGGTTCACCCCACTTCCGTAAATATAAGCACTTAGCACACGGTGCTTGAAGGTAGGTCTTGAAATTTCGCGAACACGCTCGGGTCGCTGACCAATCGTTTCTATATCTTGTAGCATTGAGAAATAGGTTTGTTATAAGATTCTTGAAATCGGGAAGGACAGCTTATAATGTTGCGTCTTTTCGATAGAGTCTATGAACAAGAAAAACCTTAAACCTTGAAGTACATTTACTAAAGGTAGTTACTAACCGATTAAAATCGCACCACATCCAACATCGGTTGTTGGTGATAACACTAAATACTACTAAACTAGATCGAATTTCGATCCACCCGTAATGTAGTGGGAGTATGGTTTATCCATTACCCATTACGGGTTTCTCATGGACTTTATAGTCCGAGGATCGAGTGACGACCTATGGCTCTTTTGTGAGCGTGATAGATTCTACGATAATAGAGGTTGGTTTATAAGCCATAACCCCGTGAATGGAGTTTGGTACTCAGATCTGTTCATACTCTTGTAGAACCACCGAGTGTCTCAGCCCATGGGAGTAATTGGATCTACCGGAAAAGAGTAGAATGAATAGGAAAGTTCATCTTTCAAGACAAAGCTTAGTGGTCTAGGGGTGATTCCCTAAGAAGTAGAGAGTTAATCGGACCGTGGACTCTCTTACCACTTAGTATTGCATGATTTCGCTCAAAAGCGTAAAATAGGGTGATTCCCACGAGACTTTCTTGCCAAACAAACGGAGTCCGGATTCATTCAAAATGTAGGGTATATTGACTTATGAACTTATGACGAGATGACTTGCCAAGGCTTATGTCCTTTGTGGATAAAAAGCAAACCTCTCGGTCATTGGAAGTCATATATTTCTACAATATGTGGATTTGACCGGACTATTGATAAGTCTTTTGTAGATCGGATATCAATTTTAGTACAAGAGTGAATATATAAATATATATTAGTGTTTCGAAGGATAACACCGCACCAGTTGGAATCAACATGGGTGTGTTATCTGAAGTCAGAATCTGACAATACCACAATTCTCTACAACAGAGATTTGGACAACATTCTTAAGAGTTTGACTCGGTCGAACTCATTAGAATCAGTCATTGGTTTCCCATCCATCTTATTGGTTAAGATGATGCATCGGTGTATGCAACATTCAACGAGGAAGTTCTACCCTATGCCTCAGGAATGACTCTCTAAATCTTCGGATCAAGAGAAATAGGATAGATTCTCTTTCTAGTAAGAGATGGTCAGGTTATTGAACGTCAATTTTGATCGAATCTTATATTCAAGGTTAACAAAGCAAGTTTAGTATGTCCTTTAGTATCTTGAAGAGAACGAGGAATAATATGCGGACATATTCATGTGTGAACTTGGATATGTGTGATACAATCGATTTTGACTTTAAGTCGATTGAGGATGATCGTTAAGTCGATCTCGGCTCGATGTTTACTCAAGCACCACATGATTAGATGGACCGGTAACGCTTTCGATTCTACGGATCGCCTCGAGCCGACAACTCGACTAATCATTAAGACCCATGACATTTAGATGTAGGTACTCCCAGTCACCGACCTATCCTACGACGGCATACTCGGAGTGTACTTTGGAATCAAAATGGTTATGATATGCTTAATGGGTACTAGAATACGGGATGGGTCTCCATTGCTTTAGAGCAAGTGGGAGATGTAGTTTGTTGTATTTTAAATAATAGGGTGTGCTCTAAAACAATTAATCACATGCTTTCGTGCAAGTGGGAGATTGTTAGGTGTGATGCCCGAAAGACAATTTTGTAATTGTTTTATTTAATAAATGAAATGATATTATTATTCATATTTATTATTCTCATAATCACCGATGTGACAATAGTATTTACACTACAGAAAACCCTAAGTATATCGTTTATGTAATCACTTAACTCAGTGTATGGTATATACACAGGAGGATTGAGTTAGTGAAGATGTACTTAAAATACAATTAGCCTATAGTGAAGTTAATCGAGAGTATCGGGTCTCTCCTTTAACGTGCTATTAATGCGCCCAGAACACAGTTGGTGTGATTGTCTTATCCGGACTTTCGGTTAAGAGAACCTAATGGGGCATTGTTGGGGAGATTTTGCATCATTAAAACAAAAGACAATTTATAAAACCTATACTACCATGCAAAACTACCTCCTAACCGGCCGAATACCGGGTAGTTGCTAGTAAAGTTGGATAAGTACGGGTATCGATCCTCAGGGAAAAGGGATGTAGAATCTAACGTCATTAATTCCTCTTTATTAAAACACATAACTAATCCTAATCTAAAACAGAAAATAAACTGGACAGAGGATTGTTAATCCAAAGCCAGGAAAGATAATTGCGAACAAACAGAAAATAAAACTATATCTATGAAAGCAATAAAACTAACTAACATTGAACAAACATGAACAAACCATGATCAACCTATTCCCAACAACCATCACCCCACCGAAAGAAACAAGATTCACACACATTCATTCACAAGTTATCTTGGATTATTATCTTATCTAAAGAAGCGCTTTCCTCTTCCGATTTAACACGCCATTAATTAGTTTACCTTCCGGTCTTAACTAATATCGATACAAATCAAAGATATGGATTGAATCCTAACTTAACAACATTATCCCTCAACTTCCGCTTGTTGGAATAATTATTGTCAATCTCTCTCACGATAATCTAACGAATCTATTAACTTCCGTTATCTAAATTCGATTAACATGCGGCATAAAAACATGAAAGAGAACAAAAACAACATAATGAATTAAACACATGAAAAATCCTATCTTTCGGTAACGGTGATATCCTCAATTCAATTCTAAGAAAATCTTGCATCGAATTAATTAAATTGTGGTTCTCTCAGAAACCTAGATATTTAACCTACGAACTTCCGTTATGTATAGGTTAAAGATCTAATCTTTCCTATGGTGATCTAAACTACACCGACTTCCGTCATACGGTAGCATCAACAAGCAATAATCTTCCGATATAAATTGCAAGATACAAATAAACAAAGGAAAGAAACAATTTGAATTAAAACTTACAAAATCATCCATGAAAAAGAAATCAAGTCGCAGCTGGAAAAGATGCTTCACAACGCTGTGTTCATGGCTGCTCAACCGTGTTCATCAATGGAGAAACAAAAAGAAAAGAAAACGAAAAAGAAAACGAAAAAGAAAACCTAATCTAACTTGCCACCCCAGCCTCCCAAAAGGGGCTGGGGCGGCCTAGGGTCCCTCTCTTATGTGTGGGTAACAATAGGAATCGAATTATGTCTGAATTAGGGTTGAAATCGCGCTGCTATTTATAGAAAATCCGAGGCGGTTGCTACAGTAACGGTGCCGGACGCCCGTCCACTATTTTCAGCAACAGCATCCAAACTTGTAACGCTCATATCTCGGGCCTCGTAAGTCGGAATGGAGTGATTCAAAATCCTGTAGAATCCTCTCTTCAAGACCTACAACTCTTATCTTGAGGTCCAGAGTAAAATAGGTTGTTATCATATCAAGAACTTCGTTGCAAGGTCGTCACTACCCGGAATCCTGATTTTCCGACATTTATCTTGATTGATTTCTTTCCTTATATCTTTCAATCTTCCATAACTTTGATTGATCCTTTCCAAGCACGAATTTGGCTCTCTAAAATCCTCTCTTCCATCATCAATGAGTATCTACAACAATAGGAAAACATACCAAAGCGTAACGTATTTCCAAAATAACACAAAATCATCATTTAAGCACATAATTCGTTACGTTTTGCAATTAACCTCTTAAAAACATCATTTACTAAATATTTCGATATAAAGCCCTACTTCTATGAAAATAATACATATACGGGGGAAATTGATATAAAATATATCTATAAAAATCATACAATTTGACCCTAAACAACACCCCCACACTTATCTTTTTGCTCGTCCCCGAGCAAAACAAAACAAGACATACTATCAAGAATCCACATAACCTGACACGAGATATAGTCAAAATCATGACAAGCTAGTATTCAAATAGACCTCACTCGGTGATGTGTGTGCAGAACCTACTAAACTTCCACCGATCCTCTCTTGATATAATACATCAAGCACTAACAGTTATCCGGTCAACTAAACGAAAACTTCATTCTATCTACAGCACTTACCCTACAAAAACTAATTACCAAGAACACCGTAACCAACTCACATTTAAAATCCTTTACTTGGTGCCAAGAAAATACCTTTCGGGTCTCTACTGGGTTTAGATCAACTTGACTTAGAATTCCAAAAAAAACGTATATTTTATATTTCCTATCGTCGCGTCTCAAAAGTATAACACACTCCCTACATTGAGGCAACACCCCGAGATCACTCAATCCCTTATCAGTCTGGTAAACCACACTCCCCAATTGGGGCGAGATCCAAATGGACTCGAGGTGATAGTTACAAACAAAATTCCATAAAGAAATTCTATTCATTTATTATTTATAGATATATATATATTTATATTTAAATCTCTTTGGAAACTCTCGGTCAAATATATTTCTAACACATTCAAGACTCTCAAAGTTTTCAAAACACTAAGGTATCTTGAGATTCTAATCGTGAGTATAGCACAAGTTCTTAACTTTCATTAATGCTAAATAAGTGTTATCTCAGATCAAGAATTAACTTTCCTTTAACTAACCGGAAACTATTCTATATTTGGCTCTTCATCTAATAGGTTCGTGAAATGAAGTTCAAGTGAGTATCGACTTACTAAACCTATTCTCGAACAAGATATGACTACCGATAACAACTAAAGGGTGCCGATTATAAAACTAGCATGCAATTGAAATGTTACTCGACGAAACAAAGTTTTGAAAATTTTGCACTTTTCATAGAAAATTATAACTACTTAGAGCAAATGAATGTAGATACACATAAACCATCCCCTCCCCACACTTAAATTGCAACTTGTCCTCAAGTTGTGCAGAATGAAAAGAAAAGAAAACTTAGCTGATTGTATGCCGAAAGGGAGCTATTCTGGAAGTGGGTCGACCTCACCCAGAAATGCTCAACGAATCCAGTAGACTGTGGACCATCCGCCGGAAAACTGAATTCATCTATAGCTCACAAACGCTAATATCCTGCACACTTGAAAAACACGGAAGTATCTCGGGGACAATGGGGAAGATAACATATAAAGCACAGGAAAGGAAGTCTAGAGAATTTTTAGATTAAGCTCATATAAAGATGGACATATACATGGAATATTACAAAATAGTAGGGCTAGGTGCAACTATATGAAAATGCATTACAATGCAATCTACGTGAAAAATCCTAAAAATAAAATAAAAACGAGGTAGTATTACGAAACCGACAGCTTAACTACACTCAAAAAGAAAAATAAACTAGGTGGTATTACAAAACCGATAAAGGACTACACTTAAGAAAAATAAAGGAAAAATAGAAAAACAATGCAACTATATGAAATGCAACTAAATGAAATGCATTTAAATGATATGCAAAAAGAAAATAAAATAAAAAGAGAAAACTAGCCCACTATATGCAACACGACATATATATAAACGCTCTACCACATAATGACAAAGTTACGATAAACGCATCTGTCGTACTAGTGCCGACGCGCCTAAGACTTATCGAAAGTGATAGACTTATGGAAACCAACAGTCATCTATCTAAATAGGTATAACTCATATGGAGAAAGGACGTAGCATACGGAAAACCGACAGTAGCTACCCATATGAACTATAAAAACAAAGGAAGCACGTAAGTCTTAAAAGCTTAAAAGATTCATCGGAGCGGTATGTAGCATACGGGAACCGACATTAGCTACTAATTAACCATAAGAACAGTTATAGCTTACGAGAACCGACAGTCACTATAACATGCCTAGATGAATCATATATAAGGAATTGATCAATTATCTAACATGGATTCATAGATGGAAAGGTAAAAACATATAAGTTCAGGGCATCTATGTAAAAATCAATTAGCCACAGAAGCTCGAATGAAAAATCCACATCAAATAAAAGCATTGAAAATAAAATCAAGAAATTTAGAACCTGGACTGAACCCCGGACGAACGTTCACTTAGCGTTCAGAACTGGACGGGCGTTCCACCTTGCAGACGCTCGTCTGCCTTGAAAACCGACCGGACGGGCGTTCAGAATTACAGACGCCCGTCTGATCCTCTAAATCAGAACAGGATTGAAAATATTTGAACGGACGAGCGTCCAATACTTCCCAACGCTCGTTCACCTGCAGATGAAGAATCGGGCGGGCGCCCAATGTAATGTACGCTCGTCCATACAACAAGAATGCACAGATAGACAAGGAAAAACACAAAGAAAACCCTAAATACTTATGAACACAACACAAAGAACACGAGATCACAAAGACAACAAACCTTATCAAATTAAGCACAGGGGTTAGACTAGGTAACACATAAACATATAAAGATATTGGAAGCGAAATAACGGTTTACATTGACATGTAAGACCGAGAAGTCTACCTAGAATATGCTTTGGAATTTATGGATAAGGTGTGGATTCGGTTCACCCCACTTCCGTAAATATAAGCACTTAGCACACGGTGCTTGAAGGTAGGTCTTGAAATTTCGCGAACACGTTCGGTCAGTGACCAATCGTTCTATATCTTGTAGCATTGAGAAATAGGTTTGTTATAAGATTCTTGAAATCGGGAAGGGACAGTTATAATGTTGCGTCTTTCTGATAGAGTCTATGAACAGTAAAACCTTAAACCTTGAAGTACATTTACTAAAGGTAGTTACTAATCGATTAAAATCGCACCACATCCAACATCGGTTGTTGGTGATAACACTAAATACTACTAAACTAGATCGAATTTTGATCCACCCGTAATGTAGTGGGAGTATGGTTTATCCATTACCCATTACGGGTTTCTCGACTTTATAGTCCGAGGATCGAGTGACGACCCTATGGCTCTTTTGTGAGCAGTATAGGATTCTGATAATAGAGGTTGGTTTATAAGCCATAACCCTGTGAATGGAGTTTGGTACTCCAGATCTGTTCATACTCTTGTAGAACCACCTGAGTGTCTCAGGCCCATGGGAGTAATTGGATCTACCGAAAAGAGTAGAATGAATAGGAAAGTTCATCTTTCAAAGACAAAGCTTAGTGGTCTAGGGGTGATTCCCTAAGAAGTAGAGAGTTAATCGACCGTGGACTCTCTTACCACTTAGTATTGCATGATTTCGCTCAAAAGCGTAAAAATAGGGTGATTCCTCGAGACTTTCTTGCCAAACAAACGGAGTCCGGATTCATTCAAATGAAGGGTATTGACTTATGAACTTATGACAGGATGACTGTCAAGGCTTATGTCCTTTGTGGATAAAAAGCAAACCTCTCGGTCATTGGAAGTCATATATTTCTACAATATGTGGATTTGACCAGACTATTGATAAGTCTTTTGTAGACTGGATATCAATTTTAGTACAAGAGTGAATATATAAATATATATTAGTGTTTCAAGGATAACACTTGCACTAGCTTGGAATCAACATGGGTGTGTTATCTCAAGTCGAAATCGACAATACCACAATTCTCTACAACAGAGATTTGGACAACATTCTTAAGAGTTTGACTCGGTCGAACTCATTAGAATCGATCATTGGTTTCCCATCCATCTTATTGGTTAAGATGATGCATCGGTGTATGCAACATTCAACGAGGAAGTTCTACCCTATGCCTCGGAATGACTCTCAAATCTTCGGATCAAGAGAAATAGGATAGATTCTCTTTCTAGTAAGAGATGGTCGGTTATTGAACGTCAATTTTGATCGAATCTTATATTCAAGTGTTAACAAAGCAAGTTTAGTATGTCCTTTAGTATCTTGAAGAGAACGAGGAATAATATGCGGACATATTCATGTGTGAACTTGGATATGTGTGATACACTCGATTTTGACTTTAAGTCGATTGAGGATGATCGTTAAGTCGATCTCGGGCTCAAGTGTTTACTCAAGCACCACATGATTAGATGGACCGGTAACGCTTTCGATTCTACGGATCGCCTCGGAGCCGACAACCCGACTAATCATTAAGACCCATGACATTTAGATGTAGGTACTCCCGAGTCACCGACCTATCCTACGACGGCATACTCGGAGTGTACTTTGGAATCAAAATGGTTATGATATGCTTAATGGGTACTAGAATACGGGATGGGTCTCCATTGCTTTAGAGCAAGTGGGAGATGTAGTTTGTTGTATTTTAAATAATAGGGTGTGCTCTAAAACAATTAATCACATGCTTTCAAGCAAGTGGGAGATTGTTAGGTGTGATGCCCAAAGACAATTTTGTAATTGTTTTATTTAATAAATGAAATGATATTATTATTCATATTTATTATTCTCATAATCACCGATGTGACAATAGTATTTACACTACTGAAAAACCCTAAGTATATCGTTTATGTAATCACTTAACTCAATGTATGGTATATACACAGAGGATTGAGTTAGTGAAGATGTACTTAAAATACAATTAGCCTATAGTGAAGTTAATCGAGAGTATCGGGTCTCTCCTTTAACGTGCTATTAATGCGCCCAGAACACAGTTGGTGTGATTGTCTTATCCGGACTTTCGGTTAAGAGAACCTAATGGGGCATTGTTGGGGAGATTTTGCATCATTAAAACAAAAGACAATTTATAAAACCTATACTACCATGCAAAACTACCTCCTAACCGGCCGAATACCGGGTAGTTGCTAGTAAAGTTGGATAAGTACGGTATCGATCCTCGTGGAAAAGGGATGTAGAATCTAACGTCATTAATTCCTCTTTTATTAAAACACATAACTAATCCTAATCTAAAATGTAAAATAAATCGACAGAGATTGTTAATCCAAAGCCAGGAAAGATAATTGCGAACAAACAGAAAAATAAAACTATATCTATGAAAGCAATAAAACTAACTAACATTGAACAAACATGAACAAACCATGATCAACCTATTCCCAACAACCATCACCCCACCGAAAGAAACAAGATTCACACACATTCATTCACAAGTTATCTTGGATTATTATCTTATCTAAAGAAGCGTTTCCTCTTCCGATTTAACACGCCATTAATTAGTTTACCTTCCGGTCTTAACTAATATCGATACAAATCAAAGATATGGATTGAATCCTAACCTAACAACATTATCCCTCAACTTCCGTTTGTTGGAATAATTATTGTCAATCTCTCTCACGATAATCTAACGAATCTATTAACTTCCGTTATCTAAATTCGATTAACATGCGGCATAAAAACATGAAAGAGAACAAAAACAACATAATGAATTAAACACATGAAAAATCCTATCTTTCCGGTAACGGTGATATCCCTCAATTCAATTCTAAGAAAATCTTGCATCGAATTAATTAAATTGTGGTTCTCTCGTAAACCTAGATATTTAACCTACGAACTTCCGTTATGTATAGGTTAAAGATCTAATCTTTCCTATGGTGATCTAAACTACACCGACTTCCGTCATACGGTAGCATCAACAAGCAATAATCTTCCGATATAAATTGCAAGATACAAATAAACAAAGGAAAGAAACAATTTGAATTAAAACTTACAAAATCATCCATGAAAAAGAAATCAAGTCGCAGCTGGAAAAGATGCTTCACAACGCTGTGTTCATGGCTGCTCAACCGTGTTCATCAATGGAGAAACAAAAAGAAAAGAAAACGAAAAGAAAACGAAAAAGAAAACCTAATCTAACTTGCCACCCCAGCCTCCCAAAAGGGGCTGGGGCGGCCTAGGGTCCCTCTCTTATGTGTGGGTAACAATAGGAATCGAATTATGTCTGAATTAGGGTTGAAATCGCGCTGCTATTTATAGAAAATCCGAGGCGGTTGCTACAGTAACGGTGCCGGACGCCCGTCCACTATTTTCAGCAACAGCATCCAAACTTGTAACGCTCATATCTCGGGCCTCGTAAGTCGGAATGGAGTGATTCAAAATCCTGTAGAATCCTCTCTTCAAGACCTACAACTCTTATCTTGAGGTCCAGAGTAAAATCGGTTGTTATCATATCAAGAACTTCGTTGCAAGGTCGTCACTACCCGGAATCCTGATTTTCCGACATTTATCTTGATTGATTTCTTTCCTTATATCTTTCAATCTTCCATAACTTTGATTGATCCTTTCCAAGCACGAATTTGGCTCTCTAAAATCCTCTCTTCCATCATCAATGAGTATCTACAACAATAGGAAAACATACCAAAGCGTAACGTATTTCCAAAATAACACAAAATCATCATTTAAGCACATAATTCAGCTACGCTTTGCAATTAACCTCTTAAAAACATCATTTACTAAATATTTCGATATAAAGCCCTACTTCTATGAAAATAATACATATACGGGGAAATTGATATAAAATATATCTATAAAAATCATACAATTTGACCCTAAATGAGCATTTATATATGATAGATATATCATATAGTAATTTGACCGATTTGATTAGAGTTCACGATATAATTCCGTAATCGAGAAGTCTTATTGAATCAATGGATGATCATATTTATGGATATATCTTAATCTGAGGTGATCACGACCAACCGCTTGAATCAATATGAGGTTTGACTTGACGGTTAAGGATTACACCGAGTGCGTGGTCCGAATTACCCCATCTTGGCATTGTCTTCGGATTGAGTGAGTAGTCCGTGTTATCACAGATACGGAATCCATTCCTTCCATTTATGGAAGTAGATAGACGATTCCCTTATTTGTTAATCCTAGAAACGATCGATCGCGCGAGTTCATATTACACTCGATTAGCTACCAAAGTGAGTTGTATGAATTAATTGATCACTTGGGGTTAATGGTAAATAAGGATAAGAGGTTCTAAAAGGGTTAACGGTAATTTCCCGATTTAGAATGAATAGTCTATGGAGGATTAATCCATATGTAATGATTATATCAATGGACGCTTATTATTATTCTCGTGAGAGATAAATATAATCTCATAATCGGAGGAGTGCGATCACGGGATTATGGTGGCATATTCTGTGATTGATTTATCGAATATAATTATTCTGTTCGTAAGATAATTATTTATTTGATTTATCGGAGCCGATTATTAGTCCATGGTCCCCGACGTGCCTCCAATATAGCATAGCTATTCTCGGACGTCGAATCCTAATGATGATATTAATTTAATTCTTATTAGAATTTAATTAATCGATATGTGAATTAATTGTTTAGTGACTATTTAATTAGTTGGAACTAAATAATTAAAATAAGTGGAAAATATATTTTCCATAATAATTGGCAAATTAGTGTGTATGACAAAATTAATTGACTAGGTCAATTAAAGATACAATTCACGCCACATGCATATTTTTTGGTAACAAGAATTAGTTTCTTGTGTATTAATAAGACATGTGCATAAAATATTTATTGGATAAATATTTATGGTAAATAATAAAGATAAATATTATTCTATATTTGTTATAGAATATTATGGAATTATCTTTTATTAAAAGGATTTATTTTGTTTGATAAATAAAAATCCTTGGGGCTTAAGTTTGACTCTTCTATAAAAGAGTAGCTCTCAAACTTAATATACACACAAAATTCAAATTCCTTAATGAATTAGAGAGGGAATTTTCGCCATAAGCAAGGAGGAAAAAGCTTGGAGTTTTTTTTTCGGTAGCATATCGTAAGGATTCGAGACGAGGATTTCCTTCCACCGGGAGTTGCTCGGATCACACGTACGGAAGATCGTGGTGCTCTTCACACCATCTCATGTTCTTTCCATTGCGGTTCTTCAACTTGGATTTAGAGATCCAAGAGGTATGCTCTACATCCCCCTTGTAGAATAGATCTAGTTGTTTTATTACGTGTATTATATAGATCTAGATCCTTTAAATCGCTTCCGCTGCGGATGATATTACTAACAATATTTATGCACTATTGTTATTTGCGTAACTGATAAATATGCAATTTGTTCTTTTAGTCCTAATCTTTATCTGTTTATGTTTAGGAAATTCTACCTTTGCTTAACACCCCCCTCACACTTTTAAGTATTTGTAGCTTGGATTATGGCCTTTCCACAACTCATACGGGATCTTATCCATTTTTTTGATGGAATTCTATTAAGAATGACATTTGCTACCCTCAAAAAATAATGACATTTGCTGAGAGGATGGCCTCCCCCCATATTTTCAGAGGTAAACCCAAACTTATCAACATAGCATTCACCATCTATTTTAGAGTGTTGTTCTTAAGTTCAGCAATACCATTTGATCGAGGTGTATAAAACTATGGAGCAGTAGTTTGATTAATAATGCCAGATTGTGAACATATTTCATTAATCGGTGCATCATTTTCACAACCTCTTTCACTACAAACCTTTTTGATTCATTTGCTAAGTTAATTTTTGACTTCATTCTTATAATTTTTTTAAAGCCTCAATTGTCTCATCTTTCCTAATTAGCAAATAGACATAATAGTATCTGGTACAATCATCGATAAATGTTACAAAGTATTTGTCAGCAAAGTGACTTAAACTCGACATTTGGTGAAACTAATCTGGTAATCATCTGAGTGATGGCCAGCTGAAGAAGTGTATCCAAGTCTGTGAAAGTCAGCTGAGATGTCTGCATATCTTTCTTCTAGTGTCAACAGTCTGCTGGAAGATAGTCTGCTGGAGGTCAGCAGAGTGTTTGGGATACAACTGAGTTCTACATCTGGGCAATGATTAGTTGAGTGGAATCAGCAGAGTGATCCACATCTGGGCATTTATGGCAATCCGACAAAGATTCTTGGCGGTAGGGTTTAGGGATCTGTGGCCATAAATACCATATGTATTGATCATTGTAAAGTGCGTAATCCGTCTAAACATCAGTGCATAATAAAATAACTCTTGCTATCCGTGGAGTAGTCGGCACAACGCCAGAAACCATGTTAAATCCTGTGTTCTTCTTGTTTCTATTTTCTCTGTGTGATTGTTTATTGTTAGATTGCATCTGTTAATTATCTATCTTGCACCTAGATTCCCTATCATGTGATAACAAATTGGTATCAGAGCGTAGGTTCTAGGAATCATCTGTACGAACGGATTTTATCTTCACCAAGACCCTCACCGGTGCTAGGCTTCGGTGATAAAAGTTATATTTTTTGGCAAGAAGGATGTTTGTAGTTAACGTAAAAATCAACAAATTTACAGGAAGAAACAGTTTTTGTCTGTCGCAAATCAAGATGCGGGACTTGTTGAAACAACAAGGGTTATGGACGCATTTATCTGGTAAAGGAGATTCTAGTTCAGTAGATTCTGCCAGTTTGGAAGAGAAAGCACATCCAACCATCATGTTGTGCTTATCTGATGATGTTATCACTGAAGTTGCTGAGGAAGACACAGCTTCCAAGTTGTGGGCAAAGTTTCAAAGCCTATATATGACTAAGTCATTAACCAACAAGTTGTTGCTGAAGCAAAGACTGTTTAGTCTAAGGATGCATGAAATAGGTATGCTGAGGGAACATCTTGATCAGCTGAACACAATATTACTTGATCTCAGGAATAATGATGTTAAAATTCATGATGAAGATGCAGCCGTAATCCTGTTGGTGTCATTACCAAGTTCATATGAAAACTTTGTGCAGTCCTTCATAGTTTGAAAGGATACAGTGGCTTTAGAGGATGTGAGATCAGCCTTACATGCCAGGGAGCTGAGACACAAGGCAGTAGGGACAAACAATCAGGTTGATGGACTAGTAGTCGACAGTGGTGGGAAAAGATATGGACATCAGTCTGGGAAAAAGAAATCCAAGAATGGTAGTTCTAAAGGTCCTAAACCACAGATATAATTACTATAAAGAGCATAGGCATTGGAAGTCTAATTGTCCAAAGAAGAAAAGGCAGCAAGAGAGCAATTCTGGCACAGCAGTTGTGGCTGTTGAGCAATCTGATGAGGATCTGGTTCTAGTGGCTTGAGATTCAACACATCATGTTGATGTTTGGATCTTAGATTCTAGAGCATCATATCATATTTGTTCCCATATGGAGTGGTTTTCTACTTATGAGCAGATAGATGGTGGTCATATTTCTATGGCAAACGGCAAGCTCTGCAAGATAGTGGGAATTGGCTCAGTCAAGTTGAGGACATAGGATGGTAGATTCTGCACACTAAAATATGTTAGACATGTTCCACAAATGACCGAGAATTCGGTATCTCTTAATCTACTGGACAGCAAGGGGTTCAATTTCAAGGGAGAAGGTGGAGAGCTGAATGTCTACAAATATTCAGTTGTGGTCCTCAAAGGTGTTAAGAAGGGAACCTTGTACATATTACATGTTGAAATAGTGTCCTAAACCCAATCGGGTTGGACCGGTTCCGACCGGGTCGGATCATTTCTACTATTTCTTTATGCATTTACATATATTAAATGGCTTTTCCGTTGTCATAAATATGTTCTTTTAAAGAACCAATTATGAATTTTTTATATGATAACGTCCTTAATATTAAACTGTGGTGGAGAAACCATGATAGGCGATTATGGTTGATGAGATCTCTAATCACTCTAATAAGTTTGATACTTAAATGTCTCTAGGCTGATGTACTATTAAATAGGGCATTGATAGTATGAACAGGCTAGCATGTATTAGATGTCTTCTGTCTTTAAGGGCAGGGATAGATCTCGTCTATCGAAGTGTAGAGACACTTGGACTGTACGTGGACGTGTATTAGAGAATACGTACGTTAGACTGACCCACTTACACTGTTAAGTGTCACACTATGTGGCGGTTGTGTAATTATCCTTAGTACCGGAGTCTTCATGGCATCATGGTGTGGATTGTCATGCTTTGACACTATTGAGGTTTCCCCAAGCCATGGGGAGATCATACGGTACTGATTGGGTGTGATACTGAAGCATACGGACTACACATGTTTGGTCATCTGAAAATCGCATACCCTATTAGTAGGGTGAATATCCGAAAGGGCCTTCTTATAAGGTTTGTCTTACTCTGCTGAATATTTGCAAAGTGGGAGTAAATGAGTTACTCGAGAGAGCATGATATCCAGATTATAAGATACGGTCGTTGATGTTTGACACTCGACAAACGACCGTATAGATATTATTACAGCGATATGATTCTATTTACATTGTAACTGTTTCACATGAAAGGCAGTAGTCATTGCATTTGACTCTTCCGATGATTGGGGGTCACGGTGTGTTGCTAGACGCTATCCCGTGATCGTTTTGCAGAAGGGCATTTTCTTAAATTTCACTTTGTGTCTACGGCCAACATATTCGGAAGCCTATCGGGTCACACACTTATGAACATCTAGCCGGATTAAAATGTGGTTATAGTTGATAACCAAATAAAGAAAGTTTATCTCAAAACTATAAAGGTTATAGTGATAAATTAATATTGTGGTATTTATTTATTATGAATAAATTAAATACAAGATATTAATTATGTTGATTAATTAAATACGAATGTAATGTACATGTAGGTCGAAATTATGGTGTATATTGATACACATGGATTTTGCAAATTAATTAATCATAATATTATATTAATTAAAGAAAATCTCAATTCCCAATTTTGTGGGAAAAATGGACGCCATATTATTTTGTATTGGATACATTTGAGTTGTGCAATTTAATTTATATTACCATAATATTAATATTAGATATTGATATACCCGAATCGGAATGGGGCCCTGTTCATCTAAATTGGGTCTATTATCATGGCCCATCAACATAGATATTGGGCCTCTATCTTCTCTATCCGCTGCCACGAGCTATCTCCAACCCGCTATTCACAAGCCGGGTCCTATCCGCCAACAGTAAGCCGGATCCTGTCCGTTAGTCGTAAGCCGAATCCATTCTCTGCGTATGATTTCTACCCATATGGTCAAGCTGATTTCAAGACAAGGCAAAAATGAGTCCGCTGGTCGCTACTTTCTGCTCGCCATGCTTATCGATCCAGCTGGCCAGTACTGACAGCTGGTTAGGACACTTGTATTGCATGCATGTTTATCTTTAATTATGTATTCTTAATTGTCTTGTCAATGAACAGTAAACCGACACAGTCTTAGCCTATAAATATGGGATCACAATGTAATAGAAGGGAGATCTAAGAACTAATACAAGCAGATACACACTGCCAATTTGTCGACTCACTCGATTATTCTTCACAAACACTTATCCGACAGCCTTGTTCTTACTCACCTCCGTGCTCTCCCGGGAGAAATCACTCATACTAAGCCTCTTATCCTTAAGATAAACACTGTTACCATAAATCTGGTGTTCAGCGCAACATCAGTTGGCTCCGTTACCAGGAAAATCATCATCATTCCGCGGTAGAGATCATTTGCTCCACCACAAGGATGATTTCACGGTGTCTCAGGCGAGGGTACCATCATATTTAGTCCATCGGCCACCAAAGCTTGGAATCTTCGGGGACAATCCAGCCCAGAAACCGCTGCTTTCCTCACCTCAGCAACATACACAGAGAAGAGATCACCAAATTCATTGCAAACTCGCACTCGAGTCCATCTCTAAATACCCAGGTTGGTTTTTATACCTCTATCGGTTTCAAATCTACAAGTAATATGAAAACTTGGTTATTTAGCTACAAACCACCTGGAAAACGCACACCTTTCACCTCAACATTTCGAGCCAGAAATATCTAAAACCTATAGCCAAAATATTTCCAGAAAAATACCCACAAAATATCATAAATCATGGCTGGCGGGAAAAACCTAAACCCAGCAACACCGACTAAGGCAGTCAATCAAGGCCCGCCACGTGGAGCGAGCACGCTACATGGAGAGGCTAGTAGGAGGGTTATGTCTGATGGGGCAGATGCCAGACTTGCCCTCACAACCAACATGCGGGCATACATCCGGGAAAGGACCAGAGCTCGCGAAATACATGAGGAGGCGATTAGGAAAAATAAAGGCAAAGGGATCGTTGGGACTTCTGATCCGAACAATGAACAAGAGGCTGTTTCAGCAGGGGGAGCGTCCCCACAGCTGGACTTATACAAGATAGCTTTACAAGAACACATGGAATATGTAGAGGAAATGCGAGTAGGAAATGCGTTGTTGATTGCTGATGGACTACCACCCCAACCTATGCACAAATTCAACCCGCACAAACAGAACTACATCCCACTTTCATCCTGTGGTCGACGATCGTGGTGCAGCCCCAGGGTGGCCAAAGAATCCTCGACAGGTCCGTACCCGCACAGAAGGACATGGGGACTCGCAAGATCAAGGAGGGCATGTTGCGTTCCCGCTTATTCCCCCGAATCAAGTGGAAATGGGCATCATGAAAAAACAAATAGAGGAGCTGCAAAAGGGTATGGCGGGTGTTAAAGTGGTTCCAACATGGGGAACAAGTGTGCTTCATCCCAGTATACTAAAAGCGGCGCCGAGAGGGGGAACTCACTGCCCCAATTTCATTAATTACCATGGAGCTACGTATCCTCTGGATTGGCTATCCGCTTTTCAAAGTAGAATCAGCTTATGTACATCTAGCGATAAGGCCTGGTGCATAGCTTTCGTGGGGTTGATTCAAGACAAGGCAGCCTCATGGATCCGCAGTTTTCCTCCGGGTTCGATTCTATCATGGGATGATTTGATCAACAAGTTTATACCAGAATTCAGGTCAGTAGGAGGACCTAAAAAGACACACATCGACCTGCATGAGCTCCAACAGGGCGAGAATGAGGGTACTCGCAGCTACTATGAGCGGTTTTACAAGGTGTATGAGCTAACAAGGGGTTTAGCTGACAACGTCGTTATGAGCAGTTTTGAAACGGGGTTGAAACCGGGATATTTGAAGTCTTATTTCGCTCTATCCCCACCAGCGAACTTGCAATAAATGTTGAGCTCAACCAGAAAGTACATCGCCACAGCGGGAAACGAAGGAGCGTCTTCGTCCAATAAAGGCAAGTAGAGGACTGAGCGCAGTCCGCCTAGAGATACCCGCAGAAATACAGATCGGGATGTCAAAAAGCCCGAGAGATTTAAGGAAGATCATTTCACGCCGCTCAAGATTTCCTATACATAGATGCTAAATGAAGTGAGAGATGAATACCTGAGCCCTACCCGATGGTTCCGGATACACGTCGCGATACGTCCAAATATTACGGCTATCACAGGGATAAGGGTCATACGACTGACGAATGTATCCAGTTCAAACTAGCAATAGAAAAATTACTTGCTCGCGGACACCATGATCACTACAAGCTAGATACCGGTGGGCCGGACAGGAGGAGTCAGCAAGCTCGCCAATTCGACAGGAACATCAGAATGATAACCGAGCCTCCTCCCAGTAACAATAAAATCAAAAGCCGCATAGGGTCCATTAACAAACATGTGGAGAAGCCTGTAGTTTTGTGAGGGAACGAACAACCTCTTGCTTTTCCTCAAAGTGAGCTTGTGACTTCGATCAATATATAGGATATGTGTTTATGCATTTCGGTAATCATCAATCGGGCCTGTGTCAATAGGGTGATGGTCGACACAGGAGTATGCCGTGACATCTTGTATTACAACTGCTTCAAGGAATTGGAGTTTGATGACTCTAATTTGCGGCCGCATAATGGCACACTAGAGGGATTCACTAATCACAAAATACAAGTCAAGGGGGCCATCGACTTGGATGTACAGATGGGAGATTATGCGCCCTTTCGCACTGAAAAGGTGAAGTTTCTGGTGGTCGACCTTCAGTCCAATTATAACTTGATAATTGGGACGCCAGCTTTGAAACAATTTCAGATGGTAACTTCCATTCCGCATCAACGGGCAAAGTTTTATGTTGGAGACAGGATCGGAACGTCGATCAGCGAGCCTGCGGCTGTCCTGACTTATATACATGAAATGAGGACCGGGAATAAAAGGACATGAGTCAAACAGCCACAGAATATGGAAAACATCGACATGATCAAGGTCGCTGTCGAGCCTGTGCCTGTTAAAGTGGAGTGTGAGACATTGCAAGTTAGAGATGAGCCTGATTTTACAGCGGATGAGGAGTTAGTCGAGGTAATCATCAACGAAAAATATCCCGAGCAAAAAGTGAAGATAGGAGCTCGGCTGAGTTCCATCGAAAGAGAAGAATTGATAAAATTGCTCAAAGAAAATTTGAGTGCATTCGCCTGGGTAGTCACGGACATGCGAGGGGTCGAGGCCGACGTCGCCCTTCATCATCTTAACGTCGACTCTACTTTAAAACCAATACAGCAACGAGCACGCCAATTTTCGACTGAAAAGGAAGTGGCGGTGAAGGTAGAAGTCGGAAAACTCCTAGAAGCAGGGATAATAAGAGAGCTAGCCTATCCGACTTGGCTGGCAAATGTTGTTATGGTAAAAAAGAACAATGGCAAGTGGATAATGTGCGTCGATTTCACGGACATCAACAAAGCTTGTCCGAAAGATCCTTATCAGCTTCCCCAAATTGATCGGTTAGTAGATTCCATCTCTAGTTTCGAAGTTCTAAGTTTTTTGGATGCATATTCTGGGTATCATCAAATGCGGATGGCTGATTCTGACAAAGAAAAAAAGGCTTTCACAGCCGCTAGAGGTTTATATTATTATGAAATGATGCCATTCGGGCTGAAGAATGCGGGTTTGACTTATCAGCGAATGGTCAACAAGGTCTTCAGTTCGCAAATAGGCAGAAATATGGAAGCTTACATCGACAATATGGTTGTCAAGTCCGCGGGGGACAGTCACGCCGCTGACCTTCAAGAAACTTTCAACAATGTCTGAAATCACTCAATGAAACTCAATCTGGCCAAATGTACTTTTGGTGTCTAGGCGGGCAAGTTTCTTGGGTTTATGGTTAGTCGTCGTGGCATCGAGGCTAATCTAAAAAAAAATACAAGCTTTGCTCGACATGCAAGAGCCTAAGACTATCAAAGAAGTTCAGAGGCTCAATGGCCGCATCATCGCACTAGGTCGCTTCATATCAAAATCAGCGGAGAAGTGTCTTCCCTTCTTCAAAGTTCTCAAAGGCGACAAGAATTTTTCGTGGAGCGTTGAATGTTCGCAGGCGTTCCAAGATTTGAAGGAGTATCTAAGGAAGCCAACTCTTTTGGTTAGCCCTGTAGAAGGAGATGTTTTGTTTTTGTACCTGGCGGCTTCGGACCGGGCTGTTGCCGCCGTTCTTGTCAAGGAGGCCAGCACCCTCCAAAATCCCGTCTACTATGTAAGAAAGGCTCTCAGTCCGGTGGAGACTCGCTATTTTAATGTTGAAAAATTAGCCTACTCGCTTGTTATCGCTATCCGCAAACTCAGGGCTTACTTTACTTCACAGACAATAATTGTCTTAACGAATAGTCCAATGTGCCAAATACTGCATAAACCGGATCTTTCTGGGCGACTCCTCAGGTGGGCTATCGAAATTACCGATTTTGACATACAATATCAACCTAGAAAAGCTATCAAGGGTCAAACACAGCCGGATTTTATTGTAGAGACAAGTTTCAGCTCGCCACAACCCAGTTCGCCATTATCACAAGAGCCCGCTACGGCGAGGAGTAAACCCGATCAGTGTTGGCAGTTATATGTTGACGGGGCATCTAATCGAAATGGTTGTGGGGCCGGAGTAATCTTGATGGAACCCGGAACGACGGAGGAAATTGAAAAAGCTTTAAGGTTCAAATTCCCGGCCAGAAATAATCAGGCCGAGTACGAAGCAGTTATAGCTGGGCTAAAACTAGCAAAGGAACTAAGCGTGGAAAATGTTGAAGTCTATTGTGATTCCCAATTAATCGTCATCCAAATCTCAGGGGACTATGACACGCACTGTAGTATTCTCGAGAAGTATGGTGAGATTGTTCAACGATTGAAAGCTGGCTTCAACTATTGCGAGTTCATCAGAATTCGGAGAGAGGACAACGAGCGAGCAGACTATCTCTCCAAGCTATCACTCAAAGAGGAGCTTGCGGACCCTTCAATAATGATAGAGTATCTAGCTGTACCCGCTATAGAGGAAACACAAATAATGGAAATCAACACACCAGCGCCGATTACATGCTGGATCGACGAGGTGCAGGCTTACATAGAGTCAGGCTTCTTACCTTATGGAGCGGATAAAACGTGCGAGCATAAGAAAAGAGCGGCCAGGTATATTATAAACAACGGAATACTCTACAGGAGATCCGCGACAAAGCCTCTATTGCGATGTGTTCGAGAGGACGAAAGCAAAATGATCCTTATCGAGCTTCACCAAGGAGTATGTGAGGGCCATCCCGCAAGCCGCTCCCTGGCCCAGAAGGTTATAACCGCAGGATATTACTGGCCGACGATCCTTAAAGACTCAGAAAAGTTAGTTAGAGAATGTCTGGAGTGTCAAAAACATTCAGACATCCCCCAGATACCATCTGTCGAACAGAGCATCGTAGTCGCATCCTGGCCTTTCGACATGGGGGGACTCGATCTCATCGGACCTTTTCCACCAGGAAGAGGCGGGTGCAAGGTTATCATAGTGGTTGTGGATTACTTTACAAAGTGGATCGAAGCAAAACCTATGGTCAAGATAACCGCAAAAGCTGCGGGTTACTTCCTACACGATCAGATTTTTTCACGTTTTGGCGTCCCGCGGGCAGTAGTATCAGATCACGGCCCACAATTAAGGAAGGATTTCTCAACTCTCTATGAGGAATTCAAAGTCAAAAACTGGCAGTCAACGGTGGCTTATCCTCAAGGAAACGGCCAAGCTGAGGCCGGCAATAAACAAATAATCAAGATGCTCAAGAAAAGCGTGGATGACAAGGTAAAAGAAGGAGGGTGGGTTGACGAGTTACCCGATATACTTTGGGCACTCCGCACCACAATCAAAACACCCACAGGAGAAACACCTTTTGCTCTTACTTATGGATCAGAGGCCATGACTCCCGTCGAAATGGCTCTACCCAGCATTAGGGTCGCCTTATACGACCCAGCGGACAATTTATTAACCGGGCAGATCGACTTGGATCTAGCGGAAGAAAAAAGACTACCGACGTATTATCGAATCTCGAATTAGAAGCAACTCGCTAAGTAGAAACACGACAAGCGAATCCGCAATCATTCATTTAAGGTCGGGGACTTTGTTCTTCGAAATAGAAAGGCCACTGGTATGGAGCCGGATAAAGGCAAGCTAACAGTAAATTGGGAAGGACCTTATCAAGTCGCAAGAGAGATCAAAAAAGGAACTTATGTGCTCAGAAATCATCAAGGTTATGAGCTCAATAGGCCGTGGCATGCGGACAACCTTAAAATGTACTACATGTAATAAATCGGTTAGGGTTATGGCTATCCTCTCATTTACGACGTGAGTGGTTAGGCTTTCTTACTTGCTTGTAATCTTCACTCATCTAGCGGGATGAGTCGAAATTAATAAAGCCCGATTTTACATTTTCTCTTTTAAAAATGCATATTATTATGAGCAATACGCAGGTAGAGAATGAATGTTGTTCGAAAAAATTTCAACAAAACCCTCGGCCAAACTTCAGACTTTGTTAAAAATGGGGGCAATATTTGGGAAAAATTAAAGCAATCACGAGCGAACAAAATTTTCAGGGCTCAACTTCGAATCTCATCTCAAACAGGGGGCCACCCTCCAGAAATTTCAAGTTTGTTAGCGAGCAGGTTATTGGAGATCAGATTCAATGGGCGGACAGAAAAGTTAACATGTTTCGGACGAGCAATTATTTCAGATAAGATTCAAGGAGGGCACATCTCGAAGATGAGTCCGCTCAAGATCGACTTCGAATCATTATCTAAAACAAGGGGGCCGGATGCTATTATGATCGGACTCAATTTAGACAACAAATTCGAGCAAAAAAGTAAACATACATCAAGCGAATAGAAAGCAAACTTCAGAATTGTTATTACAAAAACAAAGCGCGGAAAGGAAAAAGAGTTTTTACAAAGCAAATACAAATTCAAAATAGTTTTTACAAAGCAGAGACTACGAATCTAAGAATTCCCAGGCAGTATTTCTTCATTGTGAACATTCTCCTCGCGGAGGGAATGGTGCAGCATTTGATCAGCATTTGTCTCAGACTCAGTAGGCTCGATAGTCTCTCCACCGGGTTGCTCGATCTCTTCTCCAGCCTGGCCACCTTCTCCATCAGCTCCGGCTTTCGCCTCGGTAGCCAGACGCACACGCTCCCTTAGGTTGGCTTTCACCACAACGGGCACCTCCCAATCCGGATCATATATTGGGATATATCGTTGAAGCTCAACATCCGAAAAAGGTATTTGCGGGTGGAAGTCCTTCAGATGATCGGAAAAAGGATGGGTGAGAACCATTCTTGCAAAGTATCGAGATCAAGAGCGTCGCCACCGCGGGCTAAGATACACCTTGTGTTGTGATAGAACCCTTGGTCATATCCCATCAGAAAGTTTTTTCCAGCAGCAGCCTCGCTTGCGGCCTCAATCTGGCCTTGGACACTTGAGCACAGATCCGCAAGCTGTTTTCTCAAATCCTCGCTCACTGTTTGCTCGTCTTTCCAATGAGCTTGAGCCTCTGTAATTTTCTGCTTCATCTACTTCATGGTTTGAGCGGCTGACCTATCCTGGCCTGCGAGTTCGGAGTTAACCTTCTCCAAATGTTTGGTTTTCTTATGGGCCTCAGCGAGCTGCAATCTTAACTTCTCGTTCTCAGCCTCAGCCGCGCTCAAACTTCCACGAAGCCCAGCCCCCACTTCATTTGCAGCATCGAGAGCTTTCTTAGTATCGGCCAGCTCTTTTGCGACGTCGGTGCTCGCAGATATGGTGCTTCTGTAGTCATTGATAAACTGCGCCAAGCTAATGCCAACCTAAAAGAAGGAAAGATCAGCGAGGTCAATATTGACTTGAGAAAAATATAACAGTAAGAAAAATAAAGCAAAGGGTAGAAGGATGTTTACCATGCTCACCGTGGCACCATATAAACCCCACAAATCCTCGATATTTTGGAGGAAGGTGCGGCGAGGATCGGTCTGATCCGCCATTACAACTCTGTTTGCGATCCTGTGACCTATCTCCAGCTGGACGTTGTTGGGGAGACCCCATCTGAAATGCCTCAGCGGGGGCACGTCAGCGATCCCCCTTGAAATTGTCCGCGCCATGGGCATGTCGAGAGGCTGTTGACGCATGAACTCTTTGTCCAACCAGGCGGCGGGACACCCTCCAGGACCAATAGGGACTCCAACAAACGGCACCATTGTCCTTGTCCCCGCCGAGAATGTTTCATCGACCACAGTCTTACCTTTATCAGAGGATTTAGCCTTGTCAGCGGCCTCTTTCCTCTAAGAATCATCAGTTTTTGATTTTTTGGGAGGGGGAACATCTTGCTCGCCGCTACCGCCTCCTACTGGGTCAGTCCCTTCAACAACGGCTCTCTTTTTCTTATCACCAGTCAGTGGCTTCATCAGGGTGGTCTGCTTTAGAGTTCTGCTCACTGGGGCCTTATCCCCTTTTGGCGGTTGGGTGGATTTCACAACCTGAGATCCAGAGGCTCCAGCCGCCCATGCCTTTAGGTCGACCATAGGGAGCGAGGTTTTGATCCCCTTTAGCTCAGCGGCCCTTTTCACTTCGCCAGTGGTCTTCCTCCTGGTCAGCTGGCTGCGTTGATCAAGTTGGTTCATGGTACCTACGGAAAACGATATTTATTAGCGACCCAAATATATGAAAGGAAACAAGTTATAAAAAGTAGCAAAAAAGAATACAAGTAAAAATCCGACTCGGTGCTCGCATAGAGGGGTCGCCACCACAGATAACGCATTGAGAAGGCATGCGCTTGCCATGATGACACTCACCATACCAATCTAGGTCAGTGGGCAATGAACCAACTACCACTAATGGCTCGCCAACGCCGGCTCCAGAAAGTCCGGCCTGTCTAAGATAAGGCTGGCCGACATCTAGCAGCAACCTCCAATTAAATGTGCGGGCTTGTTCTTCGCCCTTACGGGTATAGCCCAGGTCATCCTTCAATTCGGATATAAACTCGTCATCATCAAATTGAGTTTTTATTTTTACCAAGTGGTCAATCTTAACCGAATTCACCGGCAGCTTCTGAAACGGCCATCCTATCTGAGATTCTACCTTCATACATCTCTTATCCCAGTCCGCCACCTTATCGGGAAGGTCAAATAAAAGCCGGGGCCTACCGCTGCTCGACCGACTACGTGGCTGGATTTGACCGGCACCACCTTTCCAAGTAAAACCATAAAAGTATAACAGCGCCGCCATCGAAGGTTCGCGTCCGCTTAACCTACTGATTATGATGAATGACATAACCACGCGGAATACTCCCAGACTGAGGTCTCAAGGCATCACCTGCAGCTCCTCCATGAACTTAACAAAAAATGGGTCAAATGGAGGTCTGAGTCCGGCCACGAAATGGTCGTAGTGCAACCACATATAATCTTGTTGTTCCTGACCACAAGTCTACGACAAATTAGTCGCGCCCATACTGACGAAGCGATAATCCGCTGAGATATCATACGCGCCTAGCACCAAGGTATAATCTTCCCGATCTCGAAACTCCCTCCATCGAGTAATGAGATCGCTGTCTGCTCGGTTTTGCTCTGCGAGCTCCCTTTCAACGGCAGCGGACCTCTTCTTTGGTGGCCTCTTCTTCTTTGCGGGCTCATCAGAGGCAGCTTTCCTTTTGGACACTACGACTTTTTTAGACTTTTTTGGCCTCTCAGATGCCTCAGCAGTTTCCACGGTTTTCTTGAGCTTCGCGCTACGGCTAGCGGCCCCAGAGGTAATGACATTTTCCATCCTCTCAATAAGGCCGCTCAATACCATCTGATCATCGTCTTTGACCTTGCCCCCAGTAGCACACTCACCAATTACCGTGACCTCTGGGTCGGATTCTACATCAATTGGTTCTTGATTTCTCTCAACCTCCTCTTCAACGTCGCTGAGCTAGCATCTTCCATGCTCGCCTCATCCGAGCCATAGCCCACAGCGGCCCTGGCCTCTTCGTTTGATTCGGTATGCTTTGAAGACATTCTGAAAAAGAAAAAGGGCAAGGTGGACTAGTTAATCACCCGGGTATGGAAATTGGGCCGAGGTGAGAGCAATCACACCCCGACACCTCGCCCCTCCATCTTCCTTAACAAAATACCCAGAAAAACCCTAAAACAATACACATTCAAACCTCCACAAATAACAACAATCGGAGTACATGCATACAAGGATACTTCTGAGGAAAAAAGGAGCATAAAATCACATACAATGCATGAAGGGCTGGGCTCATGGCGTTCATCAGGGAGAAACAGAAAACACAGAGGCAAATTTATGACATTGAGATCTTCAAATAGGAATTTGACAAAATAAAAGCATAATCGAATCGAAAAACAAAGGGGAATATGCAAATTCATACCAGGTTCATGAGAAAGGAAGTAAGGTGTTGATCTTTGCTTGGAAATACGTCTGCCAGAACCTACTTGCAATTGCCGGAGTTTTCTCTGCTTCTATTGCCGGAAAAGTTTTCAGAAATTAGAAAGGGGAAAAGTGGAAGAGTTGGGGGGATACCTCTATTTATAGAGGGAAATTTGAGAGGGAACGACATTTGGGGATTTCGAAATTCAAATGAAATAATGACGGGATGGTTACCGATTCTCTTCAACCAATCAGAGCGAGAGACGGTTCAGTTCAAGCATCATGTCAGTGCACGTGACTGACATGACATTTCGTGAACCGATACGTCCATTTTTTATCTCCAACCGTTCAAATCCCCTCTAGCGACCATCAACCTATCCGAACATACGACCTTAGATCATCATCATCTACCAAAACTTCTTCAAGCGGCCAACATCTATCAATGCCCACTGTGGCCTATTCAACAAACCACTTCTGATAGAACACAATCACTTGATTAAGTCTGACAGAGCGTTGTCGGCAATAAAGCCTGTCCGCTACAATGCGCAGCATATAATCGGTAATTCGCTCCGTGATACTAACACTGATTCAAGCCCGATAGCACATTATCAGCGACCAAGCCTGTCCGCTACAAATGCACAGCATATAGCTGGTGGTTTTTACCAACACTGGTTCAAGCCCGAAAAAACATTATCGGCATACCTCTGCCACGAGCGATAACACAAAGGTGCGGATCCTAAAGTTCTTCCTCAAGTTCTACTCTCCGCCTTAGTGGACACGCCAGACACAGAGTAGGGAGCCATTGATATACCCGAATCGGAATGGGGCCCTGTTCATCTAGATTAGGCCTATTATCATGGCCCATCAACATAGATATTGGGCCTCTATCTCCTCTATCCACTACCACGAGCTTTCTCCAACCCGCTAATCACAAGCCGGGTCCTATCCGCCAACAGTAAGCCGGATCCTGTCCGCTAGTCATAAGCCGAATCTATCCTCTCCGCGTGATTTCTACCCATATGGTCAAGCTGATTTCAAGGCAAGGCATATATGGATCCGTTGGTCGTTGCTTTCTGCTCGCCATGCTTATCGATCCAGCTGGCCAATCCTGACAGCTGGCTGGACACTTGTATTGCATGCAAGTTTATCTTTAATTATGTATTCTTAATTGTCTTGTCAATGAACAGTAAACCGACATTGTCTTAGCCTATAAATATGGGATCACAATGTAATAGAAGGGAGATCTAAGAACTAATACAAGCAGATACACTCTGCCAATTTGTTGACTCACTCGATTGTTCTTCACAAACACTAATCCGACAGCCTTGTTCTTACTCACCGCCGTGCTCTCCCCGGAGAAATCACTCATACTAAGCCTCTTATCCTCAAGATAAACACTGTTACCGCAAATCTAGTGTTCAGCGCAACATCAGATATTAATTGATTTCGGAAAAATAGATTTATGGTAATAAGATAAAGATATAATCAATATAAGATATTGTCAATATATATCTTGGAAATATATTTAATATAAGATATTGAATATTAATGAGATAAATCAATCAAATATATTTTCCTTATTTGACTAGTAAAAGGTTTTCCTCCTATCTACTCTACTAGGGGCGCCCCATCCACTATAAATAGGAGGTGGGTATCAAGCTCTTTTACACATCACAATTCCAAGAGCTAATAGTTCTTATAAAAAATAGAGAGCTTCTTAGAGAGAGACTTTAGAGGGAGAAGAGGTCGGTCTAGCAGCCGAGTTTTTCTGGTAGCAATCCGTGATGGGATTCCGGTGGGCTCTTCCTGTGGATCACCGGCAGAGGCCGAACACTTGGGCGGCTCCGTGCATCGCTACTCTTCTTAGACGGTCAAAGCGTCGATCTTTTGGATCATGCAAGGTAACCACCGTCTACTAGCTTTATGTGTTTGTTTCTTAAACGAAGTCGATCCTGGTCAATGGAAATAAATATTGAATTCCGCTGCTTTCCCGCGTAGATTTCCAAACAGAGGTATCAGATCTAGACTTCGAGCTTAAGCAATAGGCACAATTTAATTGCATAGTAATTAATCGATAGATGCAAGATCTATAATCACGAGACTTTTAAACAAAAAAAATAAAAAAATAAGATCGATTAGGGGGCTCGGCCGACCGGCGGCGGCCCCCTTCCTCTGCGGCGGCGGCTCTAGCGCTGCCGTCATCGGCTGTCCTCTTCCAATCGGAGAGATCGACCTTTTTCGTTTTCTGATATTTATTATGCATAGATATCTCTTTTGTTTAGTTGTGTCATATGGCCAACCAATAGTTCAAATAGTTTGGGCCATTGGGAAGCCATAGTGGCATATCAACCAAAATATTGGTCTTTCCAAATTTTGATTTGGAATAGGCCTAGGCCCTTTTCATATTTGATTTGTAAAATGCCTAAGCCTAGTCCACTTTCAAAATTTTGATTTTGAAAAGTGCCAGGCCCAAACCAAAATAATTGGCTTTTCCAAATTTTGATTTGGAATAGGCCTAGGCCATTTTCAAATATTTGATTTGTAAAAGGCCTAGGCCTAGGCCACTTTCAAAATTTTGATTTTGAAAAGTGGCCAGGCCTAAACCAAATTTGGTTTAGGAAGATGCCTTTTGGTTTAGGAAAACAAAGACATCTCTTTTGGTTAAGAACCAAAAGGAAAGGAAACAAAAGGAGACCTTATAATTTTAATTTTAATTTGAATAGTTCAAATTTAATAAAACTGAAATTAGAATCGATTTAAAATTAAATGTTAATTTTATTTTTGATTATGTCATATAATTAATTAAAAGTTATTTAATTATTTGATGTGATAAATTAAGACGCATAAGTAGTTAAAATTAGAATTTAATCTTTTTCATAAGATATAATTGTATGGATTAGATGTGTAGATATAATGTGATTATATGGACCCCGATTGACTATGGACTCGACCGATAGGATAGATGTGAATGATTTAATTTTTCGGTTGGTTTAAAAATTGTCCTAGGCCGTTATGAAAAACGTGACCTAGTTTATTTTCTGTATTTATCCCATTCCCTTTAGCTTCCTCCGTGTGCGGCAGGTGTTGATGGGAGTCAACTTTACTGTACATTGGTGTGCAGTTTAACCCCGTTTATTACCTTAGTGGCATGTTTTGGTAGATTTAGGCCTTTTCAAGAGTATTATAGAGAGTATTGCGCACGGGGAGTTAAACTATCATATCAATAGTAAACTCCGCCTTTTTGACGATATTTATCTCTTTTCCGAGCACTTTTGTCTTGCGGAATTACGCGTGGTGTTTGTTCGTATATGTTATTGCAGGACTTTGGTGACTCGAGGACCCAGAAGGCGATGTTTTTGGTATGAGAAACGGGTTTGTGGCACGAAAGTAGCATGAAAGTGAGGAAAAGTCAAGTTTGGAGTGAAATCAAGGCAAACTGGCGTTTGCCCTACCTCAAACTGGCGTTTGACTCAAGCCTGCCTCAAACTAGCGTTTGGCCAGTACAAACTGGCGTTTGAATGAAGTAGCATTGATACTGAAAGTTGAGTTTTGAGGCAAACTAGCGTTCAGATTACCCACAAACTGGCGTTTGGATGGGTTCAGCCCGAATCAAAAAGGTCATTCAGTCAAAACTGGCATTCAGGGGCGTTTGTCCCTCAAGGCATGATCCATGAACTGGCGTTCAAGGCACGGAAAATGCTAGTTCATAGAAGATGAAACCCTAATATCATCAAGATTCCCAGGCAAACTAGCATTTGCCAAGATCCAAACGCTCGTTCGTGACTGACAGAAGCAGATTTTCGACCTACACTATAAACATGCAGCTCATTCAGCCCCTACATATCTTTGGCCATCTTTAGACTTTTCCTAGGCGATTTAGGGGCGATTTTAGTGTAGTTTGATCACCTTTCAATCCTTTGATTCCATAGATTACTCCCTTCGATTCTACACATTTGTTATAGCTTAGATTTACTTTTCAAGAACAAAAGATTCAACTTTTTGGTGCAATTATTTCATCTTACATTGGGGATCAGATTTTCTGCTATTTTATGGTAATGAATTATTTCTCTTTTATTATTCCTATCAAGTTTTCTTTTCTTATTTCGTTTAATAGCATAATCATGAGTAGCTAATTGCATGTGTAGTCGAATTATGTGAAAGCGAGCGAAAACCCTAAGGGGGATGAGATTGGGAATTGTGTAGTGCGTAATATTATGTTTAAATGATTAATCCACGTCCTAAAACTTATTTTAACATCTTTGAATTAGATTGATCACCTAGTTCACTGTCACACACATCAAACTTATAGATGCATTTTGTGGTGAGATGTGGGATAAGGGGTTTTAGGATCGTTGCGTAGATTCGGCCTGGTTGTTAGGTCTGTTTCCAATACAGAGGTTTGTCATCGTTGTTTGAGCGACTCTAGAGCGTAATCATGTTAGGATAATCGGTTTTCTAAAGGAAGAGTCGGTTAGCTTCACATAGGGTGGTTGGATCGAGTTGTTCAGTCTAATCACTAGAATTAAGAGTTGGCACCCGTGGATGTCGTTAAACTACATTGGATAGGTAGGTCGGTTGAGACACACTCCCTGTCAAGTCCTTCCTTAGGGGTAAAAGTAGCTCGTGGGATCATAGTTCGGCTATACTTTTTAATAACTAGAAGTAAACTTATTAGTATAATCTTTATTTCTGCATTAGTATAATATCTTTCCACCATATTTTGGCCTGAACTAAGTTCGACGTCAGCTTTGGTACTTAGACATTACTCCCTGTGGATTCGACCTTGTGACCACTATATACTCCCGTTGACCCGATACTCTGTCGGTGAAAGTTAGCGGTTAAGTATTTTGCTATCAGGTGTATTTATTTTATTAGATGGAATTAAATGTAACTAGAATGGAGCAGAAGATGGTGACCAAAAAAGAAGAATAAAGATCCCATTGGAGATGGCGCATTAAAGATCCTATTGACGGTGGCAGCTACCCTTAGATTGTGACCCGCGGTTTCGTCTGTTTGTATTCAAAACCGCACCTAGGAAAAGTCTATGATCATACCGGTTACTTTACGCATTTATTTATTTTGTGCTTGTATTTATTTTATATGGTACGATAGATATATGACTAGGCACGATCTAGATAAATATGTAGCATATATGTCTATAGAGATAGACACATTTATGATGAGACCAAAATTAAAATTAATTAAGTGAATTAATTTATATAAATACTTCCACCTCAAAAGAATCAAGTTGAAATTGTCTCACTATATTATAATGATGGTGAAGAGCCCTTGTTCGGATCCAACTCATCAGCCAAAGCAGGGTGTTGACCTACCTTGGATATATCATCATTATCGAGATATGATCGTATGAGATCTCACTAATATTGGGGTTATGACTTGACTAAGAATTCTCTCGGCCACCAGCCAAAGCAAGGTCGTTTGGATTTTAGAGCCAACGGTTTGACTACTTCATAAGATAAAATTGTCAAAGATTTGACTAGTCAAACAATAAGAGTCGTATAAGATACGATTGACAAAGAGTTGTCTACCTATTAGACTATTTTCGGCCCACCAGCCAAAGCGGGGGTCGCGGTAGTTTAGTGGGTTCTTGTCCACTAAAGAAATTAATAATTCTTGAAAGTCAATTGGAGGTAGTTGACTAGTGGGAGCAAAATCATAAACCAAAAAACCATTTTTGATTTTATGTGTATAAACAACAACACTCTTTTATCTTTATTTTATGTTGTAGTGTTTAGAAAAAAATTATATTTATGTTTTTAATTCTCGATTAGTAAAACAAAATTATGATTGTTACCTTTCAGAAATGTTCTCAAGTTTGGTTAAGTAATTTTAATCCTTTTAAAATAAGCAATGACACGAACAATCCCATTATAGTAGTTAGAGACAAGGAGACTACATATTTGATGGATTACTCCAAGGCTTTAATTATTAATGAAGGCGGAAGCTCATGATATGATTAAATCATTTGAAATAAGTTTCAACAAATTAATCATATATTGGATACGATCCAAGATGATCATTCTGTCATACGATGACAATTAATTCAAACGTTGGATAAGAATGACCACATCGAATTTTGGAAAGGTTGTTTTCAAAATTGTACGATTTAAGTATCGACTTATTTCTTTTATCATTGCTTAAAGGTTAATTAAATAGTCAATGTTTTGAATACGATTCAAAAAGGTTAAATAAACTATTTAATAAAATTTAGATTTTCATTATGAAAGAAAATTAAAGACATAGCTCTTGTGATCTTTCTTAAGTCTTAAGAAATATTTACAAGTGCTTAAAGGATTGAAAGGAAGGTTAGGGCATGTGTTTAAATAGAGAGCTTCTTGAAGTCTCTATTTTAGGCAAGTGTGTTGAGATAAATCTATCTAAATTCAAGTCAACTCTTAGATATATGATATTTTACGAGTGTGATTAAATTAGAAAGATTAAATACAGATATGGAAGGTGAAGCAAACGTTGTAACACTTGCCGTATTCTGGATCTAGTAAACTGATAAGGGAACTAAATACATGTTATTATGTTCCGGTTCTTATGAAGAACATACTTTCAGTTATTTGTTAGGATTTAGTAGACATATTCAATTGTAAAGAATAAATGTTATTCCGATAAAGTTGGAAGGTCACTGAATCTAACATACTAGATTGATGTCACTATATAGTTGATAGGTGTGATGAAATCTCAACTATATATTTGTATGGCTGTTATCCTTGATAATTGTAGTTGTTCTAGATGTCAACTCTCTAGAAGAGAAACGTATAATCAAATGTCATTTGGATGATGTCTGAACCATGTGATTATGAATCATGTGGGTGATACGTATCATATCTAAAGATGACTAAAATACCCTTATATTAAAGGGCTATAAATTCAAGAAAATTGTCTAAAGCCAAAACATACCAATGTTTGTTGGCTTATCACAATTAATGCCACAAATAATTGTTTATTAATCTCTCTGACTATTTGTAGAAATAGTTGAATTTACTTATTCAAGTACAACAATCGGAAAGCCTGAAAAGTTCGAGCTAGTATGAATATGAGATTCATGAGCTCTATAGGAATTAATCTTCAATTAGATTGAAGTAATTAATACCTGAAGGGTGTTTCAGAAGTCGTCTAAAAGGGATAAGATTCCCTCGTGAAGGATACCATTTTTGGGTTACACAATTAGATTGTGTTCCTAAAATGGAAACAACACTTTATATGATAAAAGTGTGATGCAAGCAATGCGAAGTATTCCTTACCCGTTTCGGTATAGGGCCCTTATACTTAACCAACTTCTAAAGAATAAAGGTTGAATAAATTCCATATTATATATGGAAGGGGATAATGTCGAATCTATCTTAACCGATGATTTGAAGTTGTCATGAGCAAAGTTAGAAAGGCTTGGAGCCTAGTACGACATATGCAACTTTGTGGAATGTCTTAGCAAGTACGCTAGATATTATTTACTGGTCCGCAGAGCAAAAATGTTTGTCTCCAAACATGCTACCTTCTAGAGGAAGTGTTTCTTCCAAAAGAAACAGTGGGAGGAGATTTAGATCTCAAAGGTAGTTTGAGAACCACAAAGAGATATTCAACCATAGGAACGTGAGCAGACGCCACATAGCGATGAGGTGTAGAACACTATTCAGTGCGCATAAAAGTTCTGTAAGTCTGTTGAGAACCTTAAGCCTGAAAAGGCTGCATGTATGTTCATCTTAAAGAATGAATATCTCACGACTTATAAAGGAATGTTTAAAAGGCAAGATTGAGAGATATGGCAAGGAGCCATAATATCTGAATTAGATTTCATCAGCGACAACCAGGTTATGAACCTAGTCTGTCTTACCTTGAGGGAGTGTCCCTGAAAGGCTGATGTGGATAGTAATATGATTACCGTACGGCGATAGTGACGGCTGAAGGGTACGGGGTGTAAACCTTGTAATTATCTTTATGCAGCCAGCTGAGCCCAGTTCTATTCAGATTATGCTTGTTATAACTTCGTATCATGGCTATATGATAGTGTTGAAGACGTTGGGCAGACAACTCAATGTTCATAGATGATAACATGATATGCAAGCCCATGAGATCCATTTATGGACTCAAACAAGTTTCTCTAGATGATTTCTTTGTTTGATAATCAAAGGGGTTTGATTTAGTCAAAAGAAGGGATATGCCCAATGTGCAAGATGGATAGTGGGAGTGTGTTACGATTTTTGAGTAAGGTATTGGATATCTCTCTCGAGAATTATCACCCCATGTCACAGTCAATTAATGTTTGGTAGTTCAAGGTCTTTACGAAAGCACTTGGATTAGCAGTTCTTATTTTTGGAAATAAGAATATATAGTGATAGATTTAACTGCTATTAGATTATAATTTACCTATATAGATGTGATGCTAAATGAGTTTAGCATAGATCGCAACAGGGGATACTGCTAGCCGGTGTTCTTGAGATCTATCTATGTTAGGACGTTAGTCCTAAAGATAAGGTGAAAGATGATGCTTATGGAAGGTTTCCTTTCCTACTGCGATAGGAACCATCATAAAGGTAATGCCAGATGTTCATAGTCCATGAAGAGCCATGAGCAAGTATGAAAGTGAATCTGGTGAATGTCGAGCATATCCATAAACAGGTTAAGGAAAGGTTCCTAGTTTATCGAAACTTGGTATTTAATAAACGTAGATATACAGATGTATATCCTAAGACTTATGAAGACGAGTGGGAGCTGCAGTCTGGGTTTGCAGTCACTTTGATTAATTGATACAGTGAGCTGGAAAAGTTCTTAGCTATGGGTCACTTTAAATTCTACAACTAGGCCAAAACAAAGTAGTGCCTTGGAGGCGCAGCGGGAGCAGTACATGGATCGAGAAGGTTCATTCTTGAACCTTGTGTGGTTCTTCCATCTTTTCTATATAGCTAATGTAGTAAGTGGATTCATTGCTTGAAGCAAGGACCAGGGTCTCGTCAGAGATCCGTGTGTGTGTTGAGGCGGTTCCTTTGACTTGGTCATTTGGAACATGATATGAAGATAGTCTGAGTCCCCATGGATAGCGATCCGTTCACGGCTAGAGCTGGTTGCGAGTATTGCATGAGATTCTTATGTTTCAACTTGGACTTATGCATACGAGTGATTGGTTTTAGGCCAAGTGGGAGATTGTTGAAATAGTGTCCTAAACCCAATCAGGTTGGACCGGATCCGACCGGGTCGAATCATTTCTACTATTTCTTTATATTTTTACATCTTATAAAATGGCTTTTCCGTTGTCATAAATATGTTCTTTTAAAGAACCAATTATGAATTGTTATATGATAACGTCCTTAGTATTAAACTATGGTAGAGAAACCATGATAGGCGATTATGGTTGACGAGATCTCTAATCACTTTAATAAGTTTGATACTTAAATGTCTCTAGGCTGATGTACTATTAAATAGGGCATTGATAGTATGAACAAGCTAGCACGTATTAGATGTCTTCTATCTTTACGGGCAGGGATAGATCTCGTCTATCAAAGTGTAGAGACACTTGGACTGTACGTGGACGTGTATTAGAGAATGCGTACGTTAGACTAACCCACTTACACTGTTAAGTGTCACACTATGTGGCGATTGTGTAATTATCCTTAGGACCGGAGTCTTCATGGCATCACGGTGTTGATTGTCATGCTTTGATACTATTGAGGTTTCCCCGCGGTAGTGATTGGGTGTGATACTGAAGCATACGGAGTATACATGTTTCGTCGTCCGGAAATCGCGTACCCTATTAGTAGGGTGAAAATCCGAATGGGCCTTCTTATAAGGAATGTCTTACTCTCCTGAATCTTTGCAAAGTGGGAGTAAATGAGTTACTTTGAGAGAGCATGATATCCAGATTATAAGATACGGTCGTTGATGTTTGACTCTCGGCAAACGACCGTATGGATATTATTACAGCGATAGGATTCTATTTACATGGTAACTGTTTCACATGAAAGGTAGTAGTCATTTCATTTTACTCTACCGATGATTGGGGGTCACGATGTGTTACTAGACGCTATCCCATGATCTTTAGGCATGAAGGTCATTTTCATAAATTGCACTTTGTGTCTATGGCCAATATATTCGGAAGCCTATCGGGTCACACACATATGAACATCTAGCCGGATTAAAATATGGTTAAAGTTGATAACCAAATAATGAAAGTTTATCTCAAGACTATAAATGTTATAGTGGTAAATTAATATGGTGGTATTTATTTATTATGAATAATTTAAATACAAGATATTAATTATGTTGATTAATTGAATATACATGTAATGTACATGTATGTCGAAATTATGGTGTATATTGATACACATGGATTTTGTAAATTAATTAATCATAGTATTATATTAATTAAAGAAAATCTCAATTCCCAATTTTATGGGAAAAATGGACGCCATATTGATAAGTCCACCATATGTGGTTATTCTTGGATCGTTTTGGCCTGTTTTAATGCCTATTTTATGATTTTCATACGATAAATTGCTTCTTTTGGACTAGATTACTGCCGTGGCTTTGATATTTTGCAGATATGATGAATCCGAGCATAAAAAGCAATGAAAATGAGCTAAAAATGAGTCAAAGTCATGAAGGCATGAAGAATCACACCCCGGTGTGAAAGAATGGAATAGGGTGTGAAAAAATGCGGAAACTATTCAGATTTTCTGCAGGCCAACGAAATGTTCTGATTGGTGAAGAAAATTTCCAACGTAATTTCAAGATGATGGCGCAAATTAGGATGGAGAAAGAAGATTTACACGCTATTTGATTCCTATTTTCTAGGAATTTTATTTTAGGAGATAAATTACCCAATTTGAATTAAGGAAAATTCCTATTTATCCTAAAATAATTTCCTTAAATTGAAAAAAATCATCACAGACGCAAGAATCATCAGAAAGAGTCGACTTTGCTCCTCTTTTCATCATCATCATCTCCTATCCCCATGAACGAAGATTTAAGATTCAAGAACGAGGATTTTTCATGGATTCAATCGTTTTATGAAATATATTGACGGGTTTATTTTCTCTCTCTCTTCTCTTTTTCCTATTTTATTTATTTTTTTCTCTTCAAGATATGAATCCTATGATTGTTTCTAGGAATCTTGATTTGTTACGAGAGTAAATATTTGTTTCTTGGATTAGGAGAAGCCCGGTGATGATTATATAGTTTTAAAGGACCTTTCTAATGTTTATGAATTTGATCTTGTATGCTTGTTCATGTAATTTTCTAGAAATAATATCTCGAAGGAGTGAATAACCGTAGGATTGCATAGGAAATTTCATTCGATTAATTGATGACAGAAAAAGTGTTAATTAATTGATGACGTAGAAACCAAGATCAAATCTTTAGGGATTTCTTCAATGAAAATTAGGTTAAACCTAAAGTGGCAGATAATTATTGTAATCCAATGCATCTAATTTTATTCATCATTGTAGGAGACTAAATATAGGATAAAACTAGGTAAAATCACGATAATAGTTCGAAAGAATGTTTACGTGTAATATTTGATAATTGGCCTTTATAAATGGAAGATTCAAATTGGTAGAAAGATTGCTGAAATTCTGTGAAGACAACGCCGTGGTGGATCCGAAATCCTAGAAACGCCCTTAGATCTGGAATTCTCTTAAAATCTTGAAGTTCTTGGCTCGTAGTTATATTTTCTTTGTTTTCTTTAATTTTAGGATTTTTAGATAAAAACCTCCAAAATTCTGATTTGTCTAGCTAATAAAAATCGGGAATTGTTTGGTGATTGACTACAAGTCCCTGTGGGATCGACATCCTAAGTACTACTCGATAAGCCGTGCAGCGGTAGGATTTAGTGATTATATATTGAAAATCACACATCAAGTTTTCTGGCGCCGTTGCCGGGGACTTCGGTGTCAACATTGAACGTGTTTTTGATTTTGTTAGACTAGACTTTTTTTCCTCACCCTAGCAAGCTACACCTTGCTACGGTGAGACCTTTTTGCTTTTGATTTTTTATTCTTTTCTTGTGCATAAATTCGAAGTGCCAAGCTTTCATGGATTCATTTTACTCTAGATTCGGTGCTCAAGTGACACCAACTGATGAGAGGATGTATGGATATGGACTTATTGTGGTGGAAACCATTGTGAAGCTCAGTGCAATAGAGGTTATTCATCCCACGAATGGAATACTTATGACAATTATGATGCAAGTTATGAGAATCAATTCCAATATAGCGACAACTATGCACCAACATACAATGGTGGGAGGAGTAACCATCCTTATTCTCTATGGGGTCAAGATCGAAGCAATTGGCAACAACAAGTGTGTTAGGTGTAGTGCCCGAAAGAAAATTATGTAATTGTTTTAGGACAAAATTAATAATTCATCTTATTATATGCATGTATGCTTATAATTAAGACACTCCTGAAAACCCTATGTACCTCGTTTATGTAATCACATAACTCAGTGTATGGCTATACACATGAGGATTGAGTTAGGGAGATGTACTTAAAATTATCATAGTCCGTAGCGTTTATTAATCTGAGTAAGGTCTCATGATTAATTTGCTAATAATGCACCTAGAACACTTTAGGTGTGACAGTCTTATCCGGACTGTCGGTAATAGGGTACCTGATGGGGCATTTATATATGATGATAATCATATAGGGCAAGACCGATTTGATTTGAGTTCTCGATATAATTCCGTGATCGAGAAGTCTTATCAAATCACAAGATGATCATTTATGGATTAATCTTAATCCTAAGGTGATCACAGACGACTGCTTAGACTAGGGTAGAGTTTGATGTGTTAGGCAGGATCACTTCGTAGTATGTGGTCCAACACTTCTCGTTGGCTCTATTCTGGAATGAGTGAGTAGTCTGTGCTATCACAGATATGGAATCCATTCCTTCCCTCGGGAAGTAGACAGACATTTCCCTTATTTGTTAACCCTAGAAACTGATCGATCGGCCGAGTTCATATTCTATTAGTTATGAACTAATTGATCACTAGAGGGTTAATGGTAAATAAGGATAATATGTTTCGAGAAGGGTTTACGGAAATATCCCAAATTGAAATGAACAGTCTATGGAGGATTTATCCGTATGTAATGATTATATCAGTGGACGCTTTCGACTCATAGTTGAGTGTAAGTCATCCATATTCGGCAGAGTTCAGTTTCGGGTTTATGGTGGTGTAATCCCGGAAATAATAGATTGAATATTATTGTTCGGTCTGACGAATAATTTTATTTAATTTATTGTAGCTACTGAATATGGGTCCATGGTCCCCGACGTGGCTCCTAATATAGCATATAGGTTTTCTCGTCGTTTCACCTCAATTAATATTAAATAGTTGGATTGGACTGTAGATATGTGGATTAATTGTTTAGTTGGACTAGATAATTAAATACACGGAAAAGATATTTTTCGTGGACTCGGCCCAAATATGTGTAAAATGCGTGTGGACCTATTTTAATAGGGTGGGGCGCATTTTTGTATTAAATAGTTAGAAAGAAATTAGTTTTCTTGGATAATTATTTAATGCATGATTTAATCATTTATTTGTTAAGTGATAAATCATGGAATATTGGATAATATATTTATTTATCCTAATTTGTTTGGTATATATATATATTATATTTATCTTTTATTTAAATTAAGGATTAATCTAATAATTATCTCTTAATTATTAAATCCTTGGAGGACAAGGATTACTCTCCTATATAAAGAGAGTTCTCCCAAGCCTTTTACATACACATAATTTCGACACAAAAGTGCAAGGGCATGGCTTGGAGATTTTGGCCATTGTACTTCGGGTTTCGAGTTGGGATAATCCTCGGGATTATTCCGGTAGCATATCGAGGAGATCAAGCGGCTTGAAACACCATCCACTTGGTGTTGCTTGGAGATACACGTCGGAAGACGGTGGCTTCTCAATTCTTGGATCTTGGATTGTTCTTGGTGTTTATTCACAATAAACCAGTAAGCAATCTAAACCCCCTCGTAGGTTTAGATCTATTGTATTTATGTATTTTGGTTGTTAGATCTAGATCTTGTACTTTCCGCTGCGTAATCGGTGGATCTATGATCCATCCGGCGATATTACATCCTACAATTGGTATCGGAGCCTTTGATCTATCAATCAAAGTATGTGAATTTTAGATCTAAGGAGTGGAATAGCATGTGTAGATTGCTTGTTTTTCTTTTTAATTTTTTTTGATTCGAAATTTTTTGATGATGATGCTTGTGACTGTTGTGATTGAAGAGATGGATTGTGGTTGGTATTGTTTACATATAGATCTATTTTGTAGCTCTCTTGTTTAGAAACAATTGAGCATAGGATTTGTATTTTAAATTTAATGCAATCTAAAAAAAATATAGCATCTTTGTTGTAATTTTAATTATAATTAATTGGATTTATTTAATTTAAAAGGCCTTTTCTCCTCTCGGGTGTTCGTGGTTCGTGATCCGGCAGTTCGAGCTCAAGATTCGAAGTTCAAGACTAGAAGATTAGATTAAGTTTTTTACTTTTCCTTAGAAAATAGGTTAGTCAGGGATACCAACGATCCATCTCGGTGTTTATTTTTCCATTAATTTTTTTTCGTGAATGATAAAAAATTGTATGATATAACCAGAAAATTGCCATGACATGCATCATATCATGATTCCACTCCAATGCATACATGTAGCTAGTTTATTTCGAATAAATTAGGCATGTATAACTCGTATAATTAGTTTAAAGGCTTATTTAATTAATATGTGGTAGTTAATTAATTAAGTAACTAATTATTAAAACTGAGGAACCGGGTTTTGTCAATCGTTACGATTTTAGTGATGCATTCTCGGTGAATCCCACTTAGATAAATCGTTGAGTTTTCGGTGAACCCACTTTAAGCAGAAACGAGATTGCACTTTGGTTGATAATTTAGAAATTGGAAAATCATAGTACACGCTTTCAGAAATGGTCTAACCATGGTTGTGAGAGTTCAACCGAGCTTCGGCTCAATCGACTCCCTCCACGTGTGATGTACAATACAGTAATTCGACAAGACTTAGCATAGCCAATTGTTAAGGGTGAATTTATGCGATTTATATTGATATATTTTATGATAATTTCCCTCATATTTGTATAATTTGCATAAGAAACGAGTGTTTAATGGAATTATTGAGTAAATGAGGTCTTTAATGAGTTATTCGCAAAATAGGTTAATTTTGGTGTTTTATTTTTGATTTTATGATTATTTGGATGATATTACGTTTCGCGATGTTTTAATGTGTTATAGGTACATGTTTGATGCTCAAATGATGATCAAAAAGAGATAAGAGTCGAATTACATTGATGATAGAGGAGATAATGATGATTTGGATTGAAGAAAAATAGATAAGTATGGAAAAATCTAGATTAAGTCAATCCTGGACGAGCGTCCAAGTCCCGTCCATAGTGGACGGGCGTCTGAAGATCAAACGGGCGTCCGGCCTGATGAAATCAATACAGAGTTTTTCCAAGTTTAGTGAACGAGCGTCCAAGGCATTCAAACGAGCGTCCAGATGTCGAATTTCAATACAGAGAGTTTCAAGCCCATCTGGACGGGCGTTCACAATTCCAGACGGGCATTCATACACCGACTTTGCCCAAACCGACTTTGTTTCCTATAAATACTTGCTGTTTTCCACATGAATGATACCATATACTCATTACTCAAAACCCTAAACCTAGGGGGGCGCTTTTAGTCTGCGTTTTTACACTTTTATTCCAGTTTTTATGGTTCAAATTCTAGATTAAAATTAGTAGTTTTTATGTACTTTTCTTCTACAATATCAAGTTGCAAGAGGATGTTTAGACGCTAAGCCTTCATCAAACGAGCATTGTGAAGCCTATCCATCACGTTTTGATTCCGTTTCTTCGATTATATTGTGAGTTTTTATCTAAAGTTGTTTCCTTTATCATGTTTTATATTTTTCATTGCAATTATATCGAAAGATATGCATGTTTGATTGTTTTATGTTGATGAAAGTCATATAAACATTAGATCATCGTGATAAGGAATAGATGTTTAATCTATATAACGAGAGTTAATAGGTTAGATTTCTAGGTTACAAACGTTAAAGTTTACACCTTTAATTAGTAAAGTCGTTAATCTTTAAATCGAAAGATATAGATTAATAGGTGAACTATCTAAGAAATTAGGGTTCATGTTTTAGACAAGGTGAAATCACAACTTGGTTAGAAAACACAATATAATCGAGATAGGAGTTGATACTTGTTAGGATAGGTGGATCAATCGCTCGTTTGTTCATTATAATTTGAATTTAATCCCTTAAAACTTGAGTTGTTTAGTTTAGTCAAATCTTCTTATTGCATCTTAGGTTTAGTTGTAGTTTAAATTGTTCGCAACCCGTATCTTACCTGGCTTTAGATTCATTCTTCTGTCCAGTTTTACATTCGTGTTATCTTTACTTTCAGTCTCGTTAGTTTTATTTGCTGTTTAGATTAGTTTTCGTGACATAGTTACTTAGACAAAAACTAGGATTAACAATCGCCAGTTCCCTGTGAGATCGACCCGGTATTAACCTCTATACTACGATCCCTGCACTTGGGGAATACCGGATTTATAAATATTTATTGCTTGTTGTTTTTCTTAGATAAAATCCGTGACAAGTTTTTGGCGCCGTTGCCGGGGAACCGGACGGTTGCCTAGTTTGTGTTTTTTTTTTGTGTTTAATCGTTTTTGTTCATGTTTTAGGTAGATTTTTAATTAGGTAATTAGGGTTTTAGTTAGGGTTTAAGGTCTTCCCTTTGTAGTTCCCTTGTGATTAGTTTTTCCTTTCTATCTGTTTCCTCTTTCTGTTTATGTCTTTCTTCTTTCCCCTTCTTTTCTGCTATCTTTTCTGCTCTGTTCTTGTTTTCCCGCTTCCAAACGGGCGTCTGGACATTTGGACGCCCGTTTGCTGGAAAACTTTCAATCCTGAACCGTTTTTGCTCACTTAGACGAGCGTCCATAGGTTTCGGACGCCCGTCCAAGTCTTCTGCCCTACAGACGAGCGTTTGGACCGCCAAACGCCCGTCCAGTCTAAATTCCATCCGGACGCCCGTCCAAACCTTTGTACGTCCGTCTGGTCCCTCTTTTCTTCAATAATTTTGTTTCTTTTTCTTTTTTTCTTTTCTTTTCTTTTATTAGGCTTTAATTTTTAGTTTAGACTTTTAATTTCTTAGTTTTTAGTTTTCTTTCACTTGTTGTTGGTCCGGTTTATGCAAACTCGGAGTCAAAAGGGACCGTTACTATACACCCCTGACCCCGAGCGAACCGTAGTCCGGCCAAACAGGTAGATTTTCTGTTCTACGGTTCTGGCAGACAGCGCCGAGCAAGATCTCGAGGATCAGTTAGCCGAGGAAATCACAGATTTTGTAATAATGGCTGCTAATGATAGATGTACGTTGGCAGACTACGCCATGCCTGGCGCAGTCACAGTCAACCCGGCTATCATCCTACCGGCCATTAATGCTCAGACCTTCGAGCTAAAGCCTGGCCTCATTCAGATGATGCAGCATGCATCAATTTTCCATGGGTTTCAGTCCGAAAATCCACACACTCACTTGCATACATTCTTGGAGATATGCGGCACCACACGCATCCAAGGAGTAAGTGAGGACGCCATTAAACTGAAACTCTTTCCATTTTCATTGAAGGGAGAAGCTAAGGAGTGGTATAGCTCTCTCCCTGCCGAATCTATAAATTCTTGGGCTAAACACGAAAAAGAGTTCTTGAGTCAATACTTCCCACCTTCAAAAACGGCCCAATGTTTAAATGAGATATTCACTTTCTACCAGAAAGAGAATGAATCCTTTTTCGAGTGTTGGAAAAGATTCAAGTCTCTGCTTAGAAAGTGTCCCCACCATGGCTTGCCACTGGAAAGGCAAGTCAACACTTTCTTTATTGGATTGACCGAGCTTACAAAAGGCATGGTCAATAGTTCATCTGGTGGGGCGTTTTGAAAACGCTGATGAGGGGGGCACTGTTCAAGGACATTGCCAAATATAACTATGCCCCCTCTTATCAAGCAATTCAAGCACCTCCTCCGCTTCCCAAGGCCGAGGAGGTAAACATGCAAAGTTTGATCGCCATGCTGCAAGAAGCGGATGGCAACTTCTCAAGTTTCGAATCGATGAATCAAACTTCTTCCTTTCCACGTAACCCTCGTGTTACAGATTGTGAGTTCTTTGTCGACCGCCACATGATTGGCGAGTGTCAATTCAATCCCCCTGCACCTTATCAAGTGAATGATGTTCATGATTATGGACAGTATAATCAGGTCACATGTCAAAACTGTGACAATATGGGGCACACATCCAGATTCTGTCCTATGAACGGACAGAATGCTGAAGTAAATGCATTCTATGGCCAGAACAATCAAAGGTTTAATCAATTTTCTGGCCAGAATAATCTCCAAAACCAAGGGTTCAATCAATCTTCAAGTTTCAATCCGAATTCTAATTTCAATCAGAATCAAAATCGAAACCCTGGTTTTCCTCAGAACCAAAATAATAATTTTTCCAATTCTAATCAAAGGTTCAATCAGAATTGGCCTGCCAATTCTAATCCTGCTGCCCAGCCAGCCCTATTCTCAAAATTTCCAAAACTCTCAAGGCCCTTCCCAATCTAACAATCTTGAAGCTAAATTGGAGGAGCAAAATAAAAGTATCCAACTCCTGATGAGTGCAAGTAAGAACCTTGAGATACAAATTGGGCAACTGGCTGAGCAGTTAGCTTCAAGACCCCCAGGGCAACTGCCCAGTTTCACTGAGAAAAATCCAAAGGGCGGTCACGTTGCTCTAGCCGACTTGAACAGTGGCCAATGTATTGACCTCGTACCATCAATTTCGTATGGTAGAGAGGAGGCCAGTACAATGAATTTAAGAAGCGGTACTCAAGTTAGTGGTCCTTCCCACCAGGGAAACCACTAGCCCCTCATGGCAGAGATAGGGCAGGAGGGGAAGCCGAGCACCTACACCCCCTCACATTGCAAGAGAAAACTCAGTGGCTGATCCTGAGAGAGGTGAAAAAAGCTGGAAGTCCTCAAGTGGCTGATCCCCTGAGGAGTGAAGAATCAAGTGGGAGTCAGGAGGCCGATCCCCTGACTAATAAAAAGATTGAAAAAGCTGTCCGGTGGAAGGATCTGGATGACAAAGCTATCAGTGAATCTTCGAAGAAAGTCTTTTCTGAGAGTGATCTGAGAAAGCTTCCATTTCCACCAAGAAAGAGCAACATCCCTTTGAGTGAAGATAAGAAGTATGAAAAGGTGTTGAATCTCTTGAAAATACTCGAGTAAATCTTCCATTATCAGAGGTCTTGGTTGAAATGCCTAAGTATACAAAATTCATCAAGGATGTTGTTTCTTCAAAAAGGAAGTTGTCGGACATTGAGAGGTGATTGGTGAGGATTGTTCAATGATCAATTATGAAGACTTACCAACCAAGAGAGGTGACCTGAAAGTTCGTGCTTACGGTGTTAATGGGAGGTCCGGTCTTCCCTAACTCTTTGTGTGACCTGGTGCATCTATAAGCCTCATGCCATTGTCTCAGTGCAAACAAATTCGTTTAATTGATCTTCTAGACCCCACTACCATGAATTTGCAATTCGCTAATAGATCTTCTAAGAAAGCAAATGGAATCTTAAAAGACGTACTAGTTCAAATTGATAGATTTACCTTTCCCGTTGACCTGGCACGCGTCTGACATTGAAAAGGATGAAAATGTCCCCTGATACTTGGAAGACCTTTTACTGTCTCTGACTAGAGCCCTCATTGATCTGCGATGGTGGGCGAGTGACGATCTGAGTTGGTGATCAAGAAGTAAGCTATAATGTCTCCAGATCCATTCAAGTACCCTCAGGTCCTCCAACCGGCTTTTCCATTGAGGATATGTCCGATGACTTTGATGATTTCATGGAAAAGCAAATCATGGTGTTAAATCGAATATGAGCGATCGTTGATAATTTGAATAATCATGGTGCGGTCAATCTAGATCGCTTTAGAAGTCGATTTTGAGGATGAGTTGTTGAAAGGAGAAGCTTTGGCGGTGGGACCACTAAGTAAACTCAGTGATGTTGAGTTGAAAGGTGGAGATCTTAAATCAAGTTTAGAAGACCCCTTGCGATTTGGTTTTGAAGCCGTTGCCTAAACATCTCAAGTATGTGTTTCTAAGAGAAGGTGACAAGCTTCCTTTGATTATATCTGCCAAGTTGTCTCGTTTAGAGGAAATGAAATTAATCAACGTCTTGAGGAAAAATGAAAAAGCCTTTGGATGGCAAGTAGGAGATATCAGAGGGATATCTCCGGACATCTGTATGCACAAGATCAAGACAAATGAGGGTGCGAGATGTGTTAGACAGCCCCAGAGGAGGCTCAACCCTCATATGCAAGAAGTAGTTAAGAAAGAAATCATCAAACTTCTGGACATGGGAATCATTTATGCCATCACTGATAGTGAATGGGTTTCCCCGACTCAAGTAGTTCCCAAGAAAGGTGGGATTACGATTGAGAAGAATGAGAAGGGAGAGGAAATAGCGTTGAGACTTGTCACTGGTTACAGAGTCTGCATCGATTATAGAAAGCTCAATGAAGTAACCATGAAAGATCACTTTCCCCTTCCATTCATTGACCAGATGCTTGAGCGTCTGGCGAGGCACGATTCTACTTGCTTCTGGATGGATATTCGTGATACTTTCGAGATACCCATTGATCCAAATGACCAAGAAAGGACCACTTTCACTGCCTTATGGTACATTCGCTACAAAGCGAATGCCATTTGGTCTCTGCAGATCGCCTGACTACATTTCAAAGATGTATGATGGCTATCTTTGACGGGCTAGTAGAAAAGTGTATGGAAATCTTTATGGACGATTTTTCGGTCTTGGTCGATCCTTTGACGACCGTCTTGACAATCTAGATCAAGTGTTATCCAGATGTGTGGAAAAGAACTTAGTACTCAATTGGGAAAAATGCCATTTCATGGTTGATGAGGGAATAGTTCTTGGCCACAAGATTAGTGCCAAAGGTATATAAATTGACAGGGCAAAAGTAGAAGCCATCGAAAAGATGAGTCATCCGAAGAATGTGCGTGAAGTGAGAGGCTTTCTTGGACATGTCGGTTTCTACAGAAGATTCATTCAAGACTTCTCCAAGATAGCCAAGCCCCTGTCTACTTTACTTAAGGAAGACGTTGAGTTCGATTTTGATGAAAACTGCAAGCAGGCGTTTGAGGAGCTTAAAAACCGTTTAATCTCTGCTCCAATTCTTATATCGCCTGACTGGAATCTACCTTTCGAGCTTATGTGCGACGCATCAAACTATGCAGTTGGTGCTGTTTTAGGACAAAGAATCAAAGGGAAATTCCAGCCAATCTATTACGCCAGTCACACATTGAATCCTTCTCAAGTTAACTATACTACTCATCGAAAGGAATTATTGGCCGTAGTCTTTGCTATGGACAAGTTTCAGTGAGTTACTTGTTAGGAGCTCAAGTGATTGTGTGGACTGATCACGCTGCTTTGCGATATCTGATGACGAAGAAAGAGGCCAAACCGCGCCTACTTCGTTGGATACTGACCCTTCAAGAGTTTGACGTTCAAATTAAAGACAAAAAGGGCAGTGAAAACGTCGTGGCGGATCATGTTTCGAGAATTTTAAGTGAGGAAAAGGATGATCCAGATGATATAGATCTTTACTTTCCTCTAGAAAACATTATGCTTATCGATGGCTGCGCTCCAGATGTTCCATGGTATTCTTCCATTGTCAATTACCTTCATTACCGATATCTTGATCCAGAATTGTCCTATCAGGAGAAGAAAAAGTTCTTCTCTGATTTGAAATCTTTTGTTTTGGATGAACCTTATCTGTTTAAGATCTGTAAAGATGGTCTGCTTAGAAGATGTGTTCCAGAATCCGAGCAACGTGACATTATTGAGCAATGCCACAGTGGACCCACAGGCGGTCACTTTGGTCCTTGGAAAACCGTTGCTAACATCATCCAATCCGGTTTCTATTGGCCTACGATCATTAAAGATAGAGAAGCTTTCTGTAAAGCGTGTGATAGATGTCAAAGAACCGGTACTCTGACAAGGCGTTTTGACATGCCTTTGAAACCCATCCTAGAATGCGAAGTATTTGATGTATGGGGCATCGATTTCATGGGACCATTCCCATCATCGTGTGGAAATAAATACATCTTAGTCTGCATAGATTACGTATCGAAATGGGTGGAGGCTCAGGCCACAACTCACAATGATCATAAGACGGTCATGAAGTTTTTAAAGAAAAACATCTTCGTGAGATTTGGATGTCCTCGAGCCTTGATCAGTGATGAAGGAACGCACTTTTGCAACCGACCCTTAGAGAAAGTTCTAGAGAAATATGGTGTCCGGCACAAAATTGGCACACCATACCATCCTATGACTAGTGGTCAGGTTGAAAGAAGCAACCAAAGTTTAAAGAAGATCCTGGAGAAAACAGTTAACGGTCATAGAAAAGACTGGAGTCTAAAGTTGGATGATGTACTGTGGGCATATCGAACTGCCTATAAGACCCCCATGGGTACATCACCCTATCAAATGGTTTAGGGTAAACCATGCCACTTACCCATCAAGTTAAAGTATAGAGCGTATTGGGCCACGAAGTTTTTAAACTTCGATACCCAATCTTGTGGTAAGCATCGACTGCAACAGTTGCATGAGTTGGACGAATTCAGACTTCAGGCATACGAAAGCGCCAGGATAAGTAAGGAAAAGACAAAACTCCTTCACGATGCCAAAATCAAGAAGCGAGAATTCCAAGTTGGGGAACAGGTTTTATTGTACAATTCCAGGTTACATCTGTTCCCTGGTAAGCTGAGGACACGATGGTCCGGTCCCTTTGAAATTCTCCAAATCATTCCTGGAGGTGTCCTAGAACTACGAGGTTATGGTGACCAGCCGTTCCGAGTGAATGGTCAAAGGTGCAAGCATTACATTGGTCAAGCCAAAGAACAGCCTTTGATTGTTTGATTCCTCGATATCCTCGGGTGTCGTACTTCAGAAGTCGATAAATTTGACGAGTTTTCGCCCGATTGTTTTCTGAGGATGACGGTAGTGGTCCCTCTGAAGAAGTTCTAGCAGGTAGTTGGGACATGGAAGAGTTTGAAAAGGAGCAACAGTTGAAACGTCGTCAGAAGAGGAATAAATCAACCATGGGGAGGTTTAAACGTGTGTGGAGGGCAATTAAAGAATTAACCCCATGTGTGAGATGTCTTTGTTTCAGAGCCACACTATCGATCAAAGCCTACACGAGGTAGTGGTCATGGCGAGAATGTTAAATGGCCTGATCCAGGCCGATCCGAAGAATGTCGAGCTAACGACATTAACCAAAAGCGCCCACCAGAGGCATCCTGAGATATCCGTTTCTATTTTTGTTACTTTCGTTTTTGTTCTTTTCTTTGATTTATTTGTTTCGTTTAAGTCTAATTAGGGTAATTGTTGACTCGCCTTGTCAGTTGATTCGACTTCACCTTATCCTTCTCTTTATCTTTATTTTGCCATGTTATATCCCCCTATGTTCCCCGAGATGTTGCCATGTTTGTTCAAATGTGCGTGATATTTTCGATAGCGATTGTGAACTTTTAGATGATATCGCTTTTACGGTGGATGGTCCATGATCTCATGATTTCTTCAAGCATTTCGATCTGACTTGCTACCACTTCCGCACTGCCACCTTCGAACTACAATCATTAAGTACTTCATTTCTTTTTAATTCTGCACAACATGAGGACATGTTGATATTTAAGTGTGGGGAGGGAATGATTTGATATGTATCTATACATTTGCTTAATTACTATTCTGAGTCTATGCAAAATGAGCTAGAATTTTCAAAAATTTCGACGTTTTTGTTTTTTGTTTTGTCCCGAGTAGGCAATTCAATTCAATGTTCGTTATTTTTATAGTCATCCAAGCTATATATCATATGTTTGATAAGTTAGTTGTTTCACCTGAGATCTATTTTTCATGAGCCATAGTGAACGATGAGCTAATTTATAAAGTTATACCCCTTTTGACGAGTGATTTACGATTTTCTTATAAGTCATGTGCTTAGTGCTACGTATATATCTTGAGATTTATGATAGTTTGTATTTAGATCCAAGTATGTTATAATCTGTGAATATCTGAGGTTTGAATGTGATAAGTAACACGTAACTTATTGTCAAATGAAAAAGTTGAGTTTATAATGAAGTAATTGGGTGTGTCGAAAGCTACTCAATGATTTGAGTGCGATAGGGTATACCACGTATGTCCTATACCACTATGATGACTAAAAGCTCACGACAGTCAGAAAAAGCTGCCTTATGATTGGAGTAAGGTAGGGTATATCTCGAATATCCTATTCTGCTATGAGGGCAAGAGCTTGTTCTAATGTGCGTTTAAAAAGTGAACTAGTTAAATCAACTAATTAATTGTTATGAAATGGCTACAAGACTAAGTTATCGTCTATCTTATCCCCAGTAGAAACTGATAGATATGCTGTAGGGATTATCCTCTGAGTATTTCAGAAAGGCCCTAGATAAATTCGATCATTCTTTTCGGGATATTTTACGTTTGTAGGGTACATCTTATGAGTGTCATTTATTGTCGGTCTCTGAGGGGTATTTAGCTAGTTTTTCTTTGAGTTTCTCAAGTTTGGATTTAGTGGAAGTTTTCTATGGCTATGCACACACAGTGGTGAACTTCTGATTTATTGGATCTATGCTATATTGTCTGAGATGTCTGTTTTCGTTTCGAGCTCTAATTTTCGTTTTGTTTTGCTCGGGACGAGCTAAAGCTAAGTGTGGGGGAGTTGTTAAGGGTGAATTTATACGATTTGTATTGATATATTTTATGATAATTTCCCTCATATTTGTATAATTTGCATAAGAAACGAGTGTTTAATGGAATTATTGAGTAAATGAGGTCTTTAATGAGTTATTTGCAAAATAAGTTAATTTTGGTGTTTTAATTTTGATTTTATGATTATTTGGATGATATTACGTTTTGCGATGGTTTAATGTGTTATAGGTACATGTTTGATGCTCAAATGATGATCAAAAAAAGATAAGAGTCGAATTACATTGATGATAGAAGAGATAATGATGATTTGGATTGAAGAAAAAGAGATAAGTATGGAAAAATCAAGATTAAGTCAATCCTGGACAAGCGTCCAAGTCCCGTCCATAGTGGACGGGCGTTTGAAGATCAAACGGGCGTCCGTCCTGATGAAATCAATACAGAGTTTTTCCAAGTTTAGTGAACGAGCGTCCAAGGCATTCAAACGAGCGTCCAGATGTCGAATTTCAATACAGAGAGTTTCAAGCCCATCTGGACGGGCGTTCACAATTCCAGACGGGCGTCCATATGCCGACTTTGCCTAAACCGACTTTGTTTCCTATAAATACTTGCTGTTTTTCCACATGAATGATACCATATACTCATTACTCAAAACCTTAAACCTAGGGGCGGCTTTAGGCTGTGTTTTTACACTTTTTATTCCAGTTTTTATGATTCAAATTCTAGATTAAAATTAGTAGTTTTTATGTACTTTTCTTCTACAATTTCAAGTTGCAAGAGGATGTTTAGAGGCTAAGCCTTCATCAAACGAGCATTGTGAAGCCTATCCATCACGTTTTGATTCCATTTCTTCGATTATATTGTGAGTTTTTATCTAAAGTTGTTTCCTTTATCATGTTTTATATTGTTCATTGCAATTATATCGAAAGATGTGCATGTTTGATTGTTTTATGTTGATGAAAGTCATATAAACATTAGATCATCGTGATAAGGAATAGATGTTTAATCTATATAACGAGTTAATAGGTTAGATTTCTAGGTTACAAGCGTTAAAGTTTACAACTTTAATTAGTAAAGTCGTTAATCTTTAAATCGAAAGATATAGATTAATAGGTGAACTATCTAAGAAATTAGGGTTCATGTTTTAGACAAGGTGAAATCACAACTTGGTTAGAAAACACAATATAATCGAGATAGGATTTGATACTTGTTAGGATAGGTGGATCAATCGCTCGTTTGTTCGTTATAATTTGAATTTAATCCCTTAAAACTTGAGTTGTTTAGTTTAGTCAAATCTTCTTATTGCATCTTAGGTTAAGTTGTAGTTTAAATTGTTCGCAACCCGTATCTTCCCTGGCTTTAGATTCATTCTTCTGTCCAGTTTTACATTCGTGTTATCTTTAATTTCAGTCTCGTTAGTTTTATTTGCTGTTTAGATTAGTTTTCGTGACATAGTTAGTTAGACAAAAACTAGGATTAACAATCGCCAGTTCCCTGTGAGATCGACCCGGTATTAACCTCTATACTACGATCCCTGCACTTGGGGAATACAGGATTTATAAATATTTATTGCTTGTTGTTTTTCTTAGATAAAATCCGTGACACCAATAAGCCTTCGGGCTAAACGGGGCTTCTCTTTCCGGATTAGCCTGGACTGTCACATATGTTCCAACGAATAAGACGGTGTAGGCTTGCCTACATAACCGACCCTGTTCGGACTACTTTGATTTATTGTTTCTTATTGTCAAGACCAAAACCGTAATTAGTAAACTCACCACTTTTTCAAATTATTGAGTGGGAGCGGGGAAGGCGACAGCCAACCCCATGGCCTCTACTATAAAAGCAAGCACGTGAGAGAAGGGTGACGCCTCGAGCCATTTTGATTCCGTCCCCCTGCGGGTGGTGTTCACCCCTATCGAAATTCAAGGCTTGGTTTCCGAAAGGATAGGATTTCGGGTACTCGTTGAGACACAGACCGACCCTGCGGCGGCATACTCGGGGCGTACTTTGAGATCTGATATAGTAGTCATACTCTTTATGGATATTTTCGAAATATCTAGGCTAGAAAAAGGAAGGTAATCAATGATTAAAGACCGGGATGTCTGATTCCCATGGGATGTACGATTCTCAAAGTTTAATCATTGAGAGAGATTGTCTCAGTTTAATCGTCACCTCTTTGACTGACCCTGCGGCGGCACTGAGGTGTGAGATTAAATCTTTGGAATGGTAGGATAGACTTTTAATAGGTTTATTATTCCTAAAATAAAATTCTAGTAGTGAAAATTTGTTTTTGAATTTAACTTTCTGTCATGTTTATTTTACAAATTTGATCTCTAGGCTACTAAACTGTTAGTAATAGGACTTCATTAAAAATGTGGAAAGTAACAAGTACGTTGTGAATTATCAATAAATGCAGTTAATTTTTCGGAAGGGATTTTTCCCTAGAGCCTTTAAAAACTTAAGTGACATAAAATAGGTATGTCATGGATGTCACTCGTGTTGAACGAGAGACGACCATACTTAGTTTACAAAAGATGATATAGGACTATCAGACAAATTCATTTAGTGAATTTTAAAAGTGTAATTACACAAAAAAAATTCTAAATTGAAAAATTGGAAAATCATATACATAAGGCATTGCTAGTTAGATAGTGTTTGGAACCGATAAACTAGTGGGAGCCTTAGTCTTATGATTTGTTGTTTTTCTGAAACTTTAGAAATGTGTAATAGACTGCACAAGAGTTTTTCCATTCATTGAAAAAACGAGAATAAAGCGTTACTACTTAGAAGTATTTGGAACTGATAAACTAGTGGGAGCTTAGTTCTAGAGATTTTATAATCTTTGAAACATCATGAACACAACATTGCTAGTTAGACAGTATTTGGAACTGATAAACTAGTGGGAGCTTAGTTCTAGGTGATGTTCTAATCTTTGAAAAATCATAAATACAAAGTGTTGCTAGTTATACGGTATTTGAAACCGATAAACTAGTGGGAGCTTTATTATGATCTCTCAAACCATTTGAACGAAGTGTTGCTAGTTAGACGGTATTTGGAACCGATGAACTAGTGGGAACTTTGGTCTTATAATTTGACGATTAGAAGAATCGAATAGTCCAAGCTAGTAACACTATCATTAGACATCCCATAGTTCAAGAGTAGTGTCTACTCAAACGAACTGCTAGTTCAAGACTGTTTCCATTTAAGGAAAGTCGAGAATGGGAAAGAATGTTTATACGTGTTAGTCATCTAAACTAGTAGTTTTAAGGCTAAACCGGAAAATTAATAAATTGGAAATTAGAGGATAAGGAAAGTGATTTCGGATCACTGACCAATGCATCCTTGGCAATTTTCTCTAAAGCTAAAATTCTTTGGAAGAACTAGGTAGCTTTGCATTAAATGATAAATAAAATAGACAACGGGCAGTTATTTCAGATAGACTAGTGGGAGTGATATAAGGAAATGAATCTCGGATTCAATTTTTTTTGAGTATCTGATGACGGAAAAATTCACCGTTATTATTATAACATTTCACCCCACTTCTGATACCATTTTGAGCATTTATGTATCAAATCAAGTCATTAATTTATAGGTTTTATCTAATTATATAAGTAGTAAGTATTATTTAAAATATCGTATTTTTATCGTGTTTTTATAAGTTTTTGTACCGATTTTAGTAAATCGGAATGTCGTGTCAGATTTACGTAGGTATTTGTGGTATTTTATTGCATATGTATAAGTCAAGACTCCGAGAATCGACATTTTGAAGTATAATCATGTCTCTGAAAGGATTTAGAGAGTGTCACAAGCTTAAGTGATCAATCGAATTGCTTAAATGGTTAAGTGGTCAATCGAAGTGGTCAAGTGGCTAATCGATTCGATTTAGTGGTAATCGAATTATATCTTCGACGAACAAATGGCTCATTAAAACGGCATTTTCTGAAGATGTGTCCTTAATGAAAGTTGTAGATCTTTGAAAGAGCTTTCCAACGCATTTTGAATCACGTCAATCGGACTTCTACAACTCAAGTATCATTAAGTCAAGTGGTCAAGTGGCTAATCGATTTGATTTAGTGGTAATCGAGAAATATCTTCGACGAGCGAATGGCCCATCAAAACGGCATTTTTTGAAGAAGAGTCCTTCATGAAAGTTGTAGATTTTTCCGGGAGCTTTCCGATACCTCTTGAATCATGTTGTTTGGAGATCCAGAACTCGAGATATGAATTTTAGAAGTTTTATTCCAAATTATATAATTTTATCCGGAAATTGGATAATTAAGGGGGATGAATGTGATGATTACACCGGCCCGGTCCGGCATTTTCCCGGCCCGGTCCGGCTGTGACTATTTTGCCTATTTATAGGCGCATTCTCAACAGAGTAAAGAGCCCTTGCTTCGGCCAAATTCTTTTTTTTCTTGTTTGTAGTAAGTAACATATATATATATATATAATTTCCTCTTTCATTTTTGTTTGTAGTAATATATATATATATATATCAATTTTCCTTCTTTTTTCTCTTTCTTTTTCTCGTCTTTCTTTTTATTTATAGTATATATATATATATATATATATATATATTTATATAACTAACTATCTATATATATATCTAGCTATATATATATATATATATATATATATATATATATATATATAAGTATGAAATATATATATATATATATATATTACCTTATATATATATATATATATTTCCTAATCATATATATAAGTATGAAATATATATATATATATATATTACCTTATATATATATATATATATATTTCTAATCCCGAGTAGTATATATATATATATATATATATATATATATATATATATATATATAGGCATTATGCCATAAATAATATAGTAGCCGTAGTACCGTTGTAATGCTTGGATAGTTATCGAAAGATCGTTGTTGTTGAAATCATAACTATTTCCGGAGAATACGGTCTCCGAATCAACAGTTGTAATCTGAAATGATTTCAAGCAATCATATGATGATGAGAGGCTAAAGCACGTTGGAACAAGCCTTGTGAAACCGATTCTTAGCAACATCTCGATTTCGACTATTGGATTGTTTTGTGAGTTTTTATCAAAGTTTGTATCTTCATTATGTTCTTATTGATTGTGCAATTTAAATCGAGAGATGGTTGTTGTTTGATGTTTAACGTTTGATGAGAATCGTCGTTAAACCATAGATCACCGTAGTAAAGATTTGATTTTTAACCTAAAAATAACAAGAGTTGTTAGGTTAATATCTAGGTTGCTAGATTGAGAAATCTTACACCTTTGTTATGAAAGCGTTAATCTTTAAGATCGAGAGATGAGAGATTAATAGGCGAATTATCTAAGAGATTAGAAATTCACACTTTTGATAGGTGAACCACAATCTTTATTAAATCATCACTAGACAATCTAGAGTAGAAATTGAGGGTTGCGGGAATCGGTGGATCATTGCTTGTTCGTTGTTAAATTACTTGAAAGAAAAATCGTTGTGCTGTTTTGCTTTGTCTTCATCATAGTAATCGTAGCAATTTTTATTGTCTTCTTAGTTTATAGATTAGAATTAACTTAGTTAGTTCGGTTCGTAATTATCTTTCCTGGCTTTGGATTGACAACCCTCTGTCCCAGCTTATTTGTTTTCGCTTTTAGTTTTTTTATTTCTCGTGACACTTTTAGAAAAATTAAGAACTAGACCAACCTCGATTCCCTGTGGATCGACTCCGGTTTTTAATCGCTATACTACGATCCCTGCACTTGGGGTAAACCGGATTTATTTTATTACTTGTTATTTTGTTTTGCATAAAATCCGAGACAGTATCACAGAATATTCATTTTCTGTTTTCGGATTCGTTGGAACGAATGTATTCACTTTCAATAGGATAAATTGTTTTGTCTTATTGACGATGGATATAACATTCATAGCACGAACCCAAGACTCGGAATTTCGTTTGATAAAGTCAGAACCACTAAGAAATGCTGAATAGGTATATATAACAAATCTTAAACTATATAAACGCAAATGGTTTCCGTATTTCGATAAACGCTTCTTTCTATTCTATTAATTAGTGCATATTCCCTAAAGACAAGATCTGCAGACTGGCTTAGGGTGATTCCTATCTCCCAGTCAAAGGAACCTTGTCTCAAAGGAACGATGCCTAAGTTTCCTTTCAATTGGGAAAGGGTAATAGATTTAAAGAAGTCACATAGCTTGTTCATAACAACCTTCGGGGTCATATGAAAGGTACAAGCTAGTGGGAGCTTTTCAAGTAGTGACATATTGTCTGATAACTACTCGAAACTCAGGTAAGCTTATCCAAAATATTAGGAGGAATCCCTTATTTCACCAGAGATAGAGTATTCTATACTCAGAAATAGGTTGTCGTATAGTCTTCGGGACTGTTGCTCGGCCTGCCTCTCAGTGGGATATTTTCACTAAAGATACACCATAAATTTGCCTTATATAGTTATTGATGAGCTACGATATGCTGCTGAACTCATTTAAGATATTGGTTGCAAAATAACGGTTTACGAAAAACCGAGAAATCTACCTAAAAGATGCCTACGCATTTGTGGATTATGAGTGAATTCGGTTCACCCGACTTCCGAAAATATAGACATTTAGCATTTAGTGCTTGAAGGTAGGACTGGAAATTTTGCGTACACGTTTAGGTCATGAAATATCTTAATGCATTGAGTAAAGGTTGGTTATAAAACTCGTAAATCGTCGAGAATGACGGTTATCTTTGTCAAACTCGGTCTGATAGAGTCTATAAATAACAACCTTAGATCTTGAAGTATTTGTACTCAAGACGTTACTAACTGATTTGTTCAATCCACATCCAACACCGGCAGTTGGTGATAACACTAATAAAAACTATTAAACTAGATCAGTATATCAATCACCCCGAACGCAGTGGGAGTATGGTTTGTCTATTACCCATTGCAGGACCTTACGGTCTATAGGGTAGATTGATGACCTTCGTGGGCTGTATAGGATCCTGATCATACAGGTTGGTTTAAAAGCCATAACCCTATGAATGGAGTTTGATACTCCAGTTCTGTTGCAACTCTTGTAGAACCACCTGAGTATCTCAGGCCCAGTAGGAGTAATTGGAACTACACGGAGAAGAGTCGAATGAATAGGAAAGTTTAACTTTCAACGCAAAGCAGAGTAATTTAGGGGTGATTCCCTAAAAGGTAGAGAATTAACTAGACCGTGATCTCTCTTACCACTCAATCTTGCTTGATTTCGTCAGAAAGTGGGAAATAGGGGTGATTACCTAAGACTTCCATGCCGAACAACGGAATTTGAATTCATTCAGAACATAAGGGTTTTAGCCAAGAACAAACAACGGATTCGTTACAACGCAGAAAATAGGGGTGATTCCCTTAGACCTTTTTGCGAGACTAACGGTATCTTAATTTATTCAGAATGACCCTTTGGCAGGATGCCTGCCATAGCTTATATCCTTCGGGGATTCAAGCAAACCTCTAGGTCATTTTAAAGTCATATATTTTAATATGTGGACTTGACCAGAATGTTGATAAGTCTTTCGTAGACTGGGCATCAATATTAGTAAAGTAGTATGTAGATTAGTGTTTGTGAATGGCAACACTGAAACAGTGGAAAACAACATGGGTGTGTTATCTGAAGTCAGAGTCTGACATGCCATCGGGATTCATTCTTAAGGATTTGATTCGCTCAAATTCTTGAGAATCGATCATTGGCAATCCTCCATTCACCTGATTAAGATATTCTTGCATTTATGCAACATTCAACGATGTAGTCTACCCTACCTCTCAGGAATGGTTATCTAAACCTGACGATGAATACCATATGGGATGTTTAGTGAATCCTCAAGTATCTCCGGGAGAATGAGGAATAATATGCTAGTATATTCAGGTGAAAACTAGAATATAAGTGATGACACTGAATTTGACTTTAGGCCAGATGAAGGTTGATCGTTAAGTCGATTTCGTCCTCAGTGTTGAATCAAAGGCATATTGAAATCGTACCACCGGATTAGATGGAAAGGTGATGTTTCGATCCCAAAGATTGACTCAAGCCGCCAACCTACCTAATCAGTGTACCAAGTCACATGGTATTCGGATTCTAAGTACGTGCCAGGTCACTGACCTACCCTGCGGCGACACACTCCGGTCGTGCTTGGAAGGATGAATTACTAAGATGCGCTTGGAGGGTATGACTCTTAGGGATATGTCTCACTTGTTTTGAGCAAGTGGGAGAATTTTGTAGATATAGATATAAAGGGTGTGCTCTAAAAAAATTAATCCACTTGCCTTTCGTGCCAGTGTGAGATTGTTAGGTGTAGTGCCCGAAAGACAATTATGTAATTGTTTTAGGACATAATTAATAATTCATCTTATTATATGCATGTATGCTTATAATTAAGACACTACTGAAAACCCTAAGTACCTCATTTATGTAATCACATAACTCAGTGTATGGCTGTACACACGAGGATTGAGTTAGTGAGATGTACTTAAAATTAACTTAGTCCGTAGCGTTTATTAATCTGAGTACAGGTCTCATAATTAATTTTCTAATAATGCGCCCCGAACACTTTAGGTGTGACAGTCTTATCCGGACTGTCGGTAATAGGAGTACTGGCTGGGGCATTTATATATGATGATAATCATATAGGGCTGGACCGATTTGATTGGAGTTCTCGATATAATTCCGTGATCGAGAAGTCTTATCGAATCACAAGATGATCATATATGGATTAATCTTAATCCTGAGGTGATCACAGACGACTGCTTAGACTTGGGTAGAGTTTGATGTGTTAATAAGGATCACTTCGTTGTATGTGGTCCAACACTTCTCGTTGGCTCTATTCTGGAATGAGTGAGTAGTCTGTGATATCACAGATATGGAATCCATTCCTTCCTCGGAAGTAGATGATGATTCACTTATTTGTAAACCCTAGAAACTGATCGATCGGCCGAGTTCATATTATATTAGTTATGAACTAATTGATCACTAGGTGGTTAATGGTAAATAAGGATAATATGTTTCGAGAAGGGTTTACGGAAATATCCCGAATCGAAATGAACAGTCTATGGAGGATTTATCCGTATGTAATGATTATATCAGTGGACGCTTTCGACTCATTGTTGAGTGTAAGTCATTTATATTCGGTAGAGTTCAGTTTCGGGTTTATGGTGGTGTAATCCCGGAATTATTAGATTGAATATTATTGTCCGGTCTGACGAATAATTTTATTTAATTTATTGTAGCTACTGAATATGGGTCCATGGTCCCCGACGTGGCTCCTAATATAGCATATAGGTTTTCTCGTCGTTTCACCTCAATTAATATTAAATAGTTGGATTGGACTGTTTAATAGATATGTGGATTAATTGTTTAGTTTGACTAGATAATTAAATACACGGAAAGATATTTTTCGTGGACTCGGCCCAAATATGTGTAAAATGCGTGTGGACCTATTTTAATAGGGTGGGGCATATTTTTGTATTAAATAGTTAGAAAGAAATTAGTTTTCTTGGATAATTATTTAATGTATGATTTAATCATTTATTTGTTAAGTGATAAATCATGGAATATTGGATAATATATTTATTTATCCTAATTTGTTTGGGATATATATATTATATTTATCTTTTATTAAAATTAAGGATTAATCTAATAATTATCTCTTAATTATTAAATCCTTGGAGGACAAGGATTACTCTCCTATATAAAGAGGGTTCTCCCAAGCCTTTTACATACACATAATTTCGACACAAAAGTGCAAGTTCATGGCTTGGAGATTTCGGCCATTGTACTTCGGGTTTCGAGTTGGGATAATCCTCGGGATTATTCTGGTAGCATATCGAGGAGGTCAAGCGGCTTGAAACACCATCCACTTGGTGTTGCTTGGAGATACATGTCGGAAGACGGTGGCTTCTCAATTCTTGGATCTTGGATCTCAGATTGTTCTTGGTGTTTATTCACAATAAACCGGTAAGCAATCTAAACCCCCTCGTAGGTTTAGATCTATTATATTTATGTATTTTGGTTGTTAGATCTAGATTTTGTACTTTCCGTTGCGTAATCGGGTGGATCTATGATCCATCCGGCGATATTACATCCTACAAAGTGTTCCCTCACTCCGAGCCCAAGTCTAACATGGAGATTTTGTTAAAGAAATCTATAGAGAGTCGTGAGAAATTTTCTAGAGAAATGGCACACCTATTGTGTCCTACTCCAGAAAAAAGGGAACCGACTTTGGGCGAATTAGTTGCACATAATCGCCATGTTCTTGAAGAGGTTGAAAGTGAAAAGGAGATGATGGTGATTCAAGAGCAAAAGGCCGACCTTGAAAGTTGTGGGGATGAAAACCGCAATCCTTATGAAATCCCACAATGTCTTGATCTAAATGTTTCCGGTGATGATTTCTCGAAGACCGCTGAGTGTTTAGGCCTCCGAATTAACAAGAGTGAAGCCACATGGAAATTCGAACCATCTTTACAAGATAATGGTGCAATAATCCCGGATTCGACATTGATGAACCAAGAAGAAGATGAAAAGGGAGGTAACAATATTGTTCTTGATTCTAATTCATTTGATAATGTTAGTTATCCGTCCTTGAATAGTGATGTTGAATTCATTAATGTTGAGCATATCGAGTATATAGTTGTTGGACCTCTAATAGTCCATAATTCTCTTAGATTTGTCATGAACATTGATAAAGAGATTAATAAATTGTTAAGTGGCACTTCGTTCCTTAGAGCTAAAATGATTAATCGGTTTTTAAGAAGACGTGATTATAGGCTCCCAATGCAATATCTGAAAATCCTTGTTAATATCCTTGATATGTGGAAAAAAAATGCAAAGGGATGGCCTTCTTTGGTTTAGTCCTCCTTGAAAATGGTGTTTACAGATAGTCCAACTGAAGACTATAAATTCCGAATGTGTTTTTCTTTTATTTTATTTTTTTTCTTGTTTAATGAATAAATAACGGAAGATAGTTTTCTTCTCGGTGCATTGGTCTTGGTTTGTTTTGTCTTGTGTCGTCTTGGTTTTTCGTGTCGGTTTGTGAAGCCAGGTAACTTGCATAAGAGGAACTTGCGGATTTTGAGGCCATGGAGTGGAATATTTAGCATGGAGAAAGGCACGATCGGGGTGAAAGGAAATTTCGATGTGTGATTTGAGACCATCTTTAAAAGCGAAATGGAGAGGCAAAAAATAAATTGCAGGAGCTTTGATTTCTCTAAAAAAAATAAAAAAATTGGTGCACAAAAAATGAGTGAATCACACCCAGGGTGTGTTTTTTTTCACACCCTGTGATTCCCCTGTCCAAAAAAAAAGAAGAAGAAGAAAAATAGGGCCATAAATGACGTGGGTTTCACACCTAGGGTGTGATTTTTATCACACCCTGTGATCCTCATGTCTCCAAAAAAAAATACACTTTTTCTTTTTAATTCTTTCCATCTTCCTCACCTTTCACTACAACTTTCATACCCATGGACCACCATCTCTTACCACCACCTCCCACAACTCCGGCCAACCACCACTCCGGTCACCAAAAAATGACCACCATGCCTTTCCGACCACCACCTCTTGCCGGAGTCCGGCGAATGACCATCATAAACATAGACTCTTCGAGAGCTGAACGACGTGCTTGCCCGCTGATTGCTCGTGCTCCCTCTTCGATCAGTGTGACCTTCCGGCGTCATGATTCGGTGAGTTTCTTTCTTGCCCTCACTTGCTTTTCATTTATTTACATTGGGGACAATGTAACATTTATGTGTGGGGGCGGGACACTTGTGTACTTGGTTGTTATTCGAGTCTTTTGTCTTAGGGTCAATAAAAGTCACTTAGGTAGAGTTTATGAGTCGAGTCATTTTGAGTCCGTGTTTTGCTTGGTTTACACATAGAGATGATTCGAAATGCATGAAAATTGTTAGAGACTACTTTGATATGAAAGATGCATGATATAATATGTTTGATTCCACTTGATAAACCACACGTAAATGTGCATTGATTTTTGTTGAGAATGATTGAGATTAAGTGAGTAGACAACTTTCCCGGTGAGATGTTCCGCCATAATGATCGACTACTTGATCTCACCCAAAAATGAGCGTTTATTTTTCTCTTCCATGATTTTGTTCCTTTAGAACTTGTGTTGCATCTTATTGATATTACCATGGTACTTGCATCTACACTAAAATGATTAAGGCACTCGTTTCTTCTTTTACCCACACTTAACACCCTTACTAGCCATATATTATGCCCTCACCCCACCAAAAAAATAAATAAATAAATAAAATTGAATAGCCCGAATCTCTATTTTTCCCGGCCCTAAGATTAATGGGATGTTGACTATTAAATTCTGAAAACTCGATTGCAAAGAAATTAAGCTTGGGGGAGTCCGTTTGTGTCTTGTATATTATTTCAAATCTCAAAAAAAAAAAAAAAAAACGAAAAATTAAAGGAAAAAAGTCAATAAGGAGTGCAATCTGAAAATAGCCTCCTATGTTGTTTTAGTTTTTGTTGTGTGATAAAAAGGGAAGTGACGCCTATGTCCTACCAAAGTATAAAGTCATGTTAGTAGCTCGTTGTTTGAGATTTGTGTAGTTGTTGGATAGACCCCCCTTGAGATCACATGAGTTGAAGAATTAGTAGTCACATGTTTCACTAGTTTTAACGGCCTCGAACCACCCTCACCGTGATATATATACTACACTTATCCTTTTTACCACAGTTTCAGTCATTTTCTTACAATTCCGGGCTACTCTCTTCTACCATACCTTCTTCTAAGTCCTTATGATTTGTGTGGTGCATGTTTCTTTGGCAATTGACATGAGATAATGTACAAGCATATAGTAGGGCAATTTCATTGGAATGAGCTTGAGAGATTAACCGCCTCACAAATATGAGTGTTGAGCGATTTTATCCGTGAGGGTTTACTAATTGGTTGATCTCATTCTTAATGGAAGTCTTTGTTCATGTTTAAGTGTGGTATTTTGAAAGAGGTTGACCATGTTTATATTATGCATTTGAACTATTGAATTAGAATCTATCGAGGACCATGTACTTTGCATCCTACTTGAGATTGTTCCATGTGTGTTCTAAGTGCTTCGTCTTGAGTTGGTATTTTGACTTGCTTGGGGACAAGCAAGGTTTAAACTTGGGGGAGTTTGATAAGTCCACCATATGTGGTTATTCTTGGATCGTTTTGGCCTGTTTTAATGCCTATTTTATGATTTTCGTATGATAAATTGCTTCTTTTGGACTAGATTACTGTTGTGGCTTTGATATTTTGCAGATATGATGAATCCGAGAATAAAAAGCAATGAAAATGAGCTAAAAATGAGTCAAAGTCATGAAGGCAAGAAGAATCACACCCAAGTGTGAAAGAATGTAACAGGGTGTGAAAAAATGCGGAAACTATTCAGATTTTCTGCAGGCCAACGAAATGTTCTGATTGGTGGAGAAAATTTCCAACATAATTTCAAGATGATGGCGCAAATTTGGATGGAGAAAAAAGATTTACACGCTATTTGATTCCTATTTTCTAGGAATTTTATTTTAGGAGATAAATTACACACTTTGAATTAAGGAAAATTCCTATTTATCCTAAAATAATTTCCTTAAATTGAAACAAATCATCATAGACGCAGGAATCATCAGAAAGAGTCGACTTTGCTCCTCTTTTCATCATCATTATCTCCCATCCCCAAGAACGAAGATTTAAGATTCAAGAACGGGGATTTTTCATGGATTCAATCGTTTTATGAAATATATTGACGGGTTTATTTTCTGTCACTCTTCTCTTTTTCCTATTTTATTTATTTTTTTTCTCGTCAAGATATGAATCCTATGATTGTTTCTTGGAATCTTGATTTGTTACGAGAGTAAATATTTGTTTCTTGGATTAGGAGAAGCCTGGCGATGATTATATAGTTTTAAAGACACAATCTTTTTATTGATAAAGGACCTTTTTCATGTTTATGAATTGGATCTTGTATGCTTGTTCATGTAATTTTCCGGAAATAATATCTCGAAGGAGTGAATAACCGTAGGATTGCATGGGAAATTTCATTCAATTAATTGATGACAGAAAAAGTGTTAATTAATTGATAACGTAGAAACCAAGATCAAATCTTTAGGGATTTCTTCAATTAAAATTAGGTTAAACCTAAAGTGGCCTATAATTATGGTAATCCAATGCATATAATTTTATTCTTCATTGTAGGAGACTAAATGTAGGAAAAAACTAGGTAAAATCACGATAATAGTTCGAAAGAATGTTTACGTGTAATATTTGATAATTGGCCTTTATAAATGGAAGATTCAATTTGGTAGAAAGATTGATGAAATTCTGTGTAGACAACGCCGTGTTGGAAAAAAGCCCGTTGGAAACGTGTTGCGACGAAATTTCCGACGAGTATAGCGACAAAATTTGCTACGAATGTTTCCGACAAAATTAGCGACGAAGTTCTTACGAAATGATTCCAACGAATTTCTGACAAATTATTCCGACGAAAAATTGCTTAATTATTCCGACTACATTCTGACGAATTTTGTCACTAATTTGTCGGTAATTTTCATAACATCTGCTGCAATTATTAAAAGAAAAAAACAGTTCGACAACCTTCCGACGAATTTCGTCGGAAATCCGTCGGAAAAATTAGATTTTTTAATTTTAATTTATTCGTAAATTCTCATTCCACCTGTCCAAATAAATCACAATTTCACATTCATCTAGGGCAATATTTAACTAATGCATCAACCAAACCAAGTCAATAAAGGCTCCATATAGCTAATTAGTAAGTTACAAAAGCTTATGTTGTTCCACTTAGGATTCCCAAAACAAAATAAAGTGACAACACAATACATAACAAAATACGAACAATCCATAATCCTCACTATCAAGCACCACCTGGAGTATGGAGGAATCCTTGGACTAGCTGCGCAATCCTTGCTATCTCCGCTGCATTGCAGACAGTGCGCCATTGCTCTCTCTCTCTGGGCCAAACTTTCACGTCGTACAAAGAAAAAAAGTCTTCACGCAACCTAGAATTTTCTTACGAAAGTCGTGATACTGCTGCCACGTCAAAACCTCATTTGGCATCGTGAGAAACCGATCCACTCGTGTATTCTCAAGATAAATTACCCAAGCCTTTAATACGCCCATTCTTTACACCGCCAAGATTCCAAAACACCTCATCGGCTTCACGTAACAACTCATCTGGAATTGGATCTTTCTTGCCAAAATATTCAAATACTTTTGGCATTCTCTCTCTGAAAAGCTCCTATGAGGATTTAGAAAAGGTGTTTCACAATATACTATACATCCGGTCCCAAAAGAATCACAAGTAAAATACATCATCTATCTAAATGAACAAATATATGATAAACATGGCATCACAAATGAATGAACAAATATATGACAAACATGGCATCACAAATGAGGAAGACATAAGGACACACAATTTAGTAACTCAAACTATGTACAATGATCAAGAACTCATCTTATGATGAGCTAAACTGGAGCAAAATTTTCAGCACTGTTTTGAGAGGTTTTAGAGCTACATTAAAGCACCAATATGCACAAACCAATATTGAAAGAAAAGAAAAACACCTACACGCCAACACAATTCACAACCGGCACCATAAGTCCTGCTCACCTAAATCATAGAAAAACTCGAATCCAGATAAAATCAACAATTTTATAGAAAAGTAATTCACTGGATTACCCAATTCATATATCTATATATATCACCATTCATCACACCACTCTACACTTTACCCTCTCCCTTTTCACACCAAGAACCAATCACACAAATCCATCATATCATACAAGAATATTGTTTTTGACACACAGAAACAGAGATGCAACAATATATACATGACATCCTCAAAGAATTACTGTAAAGTGCAAACAAAATATCACGGTATAAAGCAATATGGGGAAAAAGAAATATGTTATAAGATCCTCAAGATTCTGACCAACATTATATTAAAGATCAATCATTGCATTTTTACAAAACAGGGCAAATGCTTAGAACAATGTCTTGAAATTATTTTGAAATTGAAACTAACCTCATTCGGAACATTATGGCTAAATAATTAACGCAAATGTAGGGAAGCAAGCACATGCATGCATTCAGAAATGTAAGCAAACACCCACAACATTTAAGGACGCAAAACTAAACAAAAAAGAGTGAAAACCCGACAGACATATAATGCATACATAATGCACATATAGCATAAAAGACATGCAAAGTAGTGAGAATGACATAACATAAACAAATGACATCTTACAATACATTGTCTCATCAATAAGTTCCAATTCACTCATTAAAGTTTAGACAACTATTGAGAAAGAATGATAGTCTAAGAAAAGTCAAAATGTCAATTGCGTGGGTATAAGACAACGGAATACACTAAAATATATACTAAAAGATTGTCCTCACATCGGTATGATTTACAAAATCATTATATGACAACGAAACACACTAAAATATACGTTTACCAAACGATTGTCCTCACATCGGTATGATTTACAAAATCATTATATGACAACGAAACACACTAAAATATACGTTTACCAAACGACATGCAAAATCATTTTACAAGAATGATGACTAAAAGAAACCCAACTAAATTGAAGAAAAAGTGGCATACTATGGCAACCAAACTCCATTATTATTTAAAACCCTTGACAAATGCGTCAAAAAAAATGAAGGGAAGCAAATCATTGAAGACATTAAAGCAACCTGAAAAAAGTAAAACAATTTTGTTACCTCAATAACTGCAGCACTATCATCAATAGGCACCTTATCTTTCTTGTTTGTGTGTGTGAACATAAACACCTCCGCAATAGCAACAGGACGTCCTAGAACCTTCTCCTGAAAAACAATTAACTCATCATTAGTACGAAGTTCTTTCTAATTTATTGATCGATTTTTCGTTTCTGTTCTATTAGTAAAAAGTAGTAATCATAAATGACAAGTTTGTAACCCACACCAAGTACAAAACGATAAAAATAACAACACTAACTATATTTATTTGGACATTGTAACCCCTCATATCCACAACTACAAAATATAAACGAAATTGGAATCCAACTAACACACTTTGGTATCATGGTAACACTAAAAAGTAAAATTGGAATCCAATCAACATAAGCCTTGAAACACTATTATATATTTTGGTCTATGAATAATGTATATATTAATTAATTAATATATGAGTACACGCAATAAATATATGTCAAATAAAAATAATGTACTTGTACTTACTGGCCATTCTTGACAGACAATGAAGGTTTGGTAAATGAAGAAGTTGGTAAACTAGAAGCAGATCGAGGTTGTGATGTAGATCGAGGTTGTGATTGGATGTCCACATTATCTCCACTATCAGTACCCGGTGAATCACCATGACCCAGCGTTGTTAGTCCAATAGTAGGAGGTGGCGTATGTAGAAATGCAGAGTCATGCTGATGGGAATGTGTTTGGGCTCCTTGTGGGGAGGATGAAGGCAATGGTTGAGTGGCAGGTGATGTAGTATGAGATGGATGTCCATGAGATGACGGTGAAGTAGTAGGACCTACATTACGTTGACGCTTCCCTTGCAAAAGTGCTAAAATATCTTGAGAAGTGTTTTGATGGCCTTTGCACTTATTCTCCTTCCCAACCATGATTTCACCTGCATAAACTAGTTAAAGCATATAGCCACGTAGATGTTACATAATAAAGAACAAAATCAACAACCCAAAAATCAACTTGAAAACAATGATAGTGTTTTAGCAATTAGATTATGTAACACATTAGAAAGTCAAACGAAGAAAATCACATAATAAACGTAAAAAGATACTAAGCGACCAAAACGTCAATGTTTCACTATACAGTATTACTAATTTTCTATAATAAGGAAAACTAATGGATATTAGGAATGAAAAACAGAGAACCTGTATGTTGTAGCAATCAAAATGATCAAGAAGATGGCTCACAATTTGCTGCTATAACGTATCACATCCTGTATATATGATAAAATGGTTGTAAATAACCAAGTGGAATAGTAATGAAAAAATTTAATTCAGCCAATAAACTACTTAATGCATATAGCCACGTACAAGTTACATAATAAAGAACAAAATCAACAACTTGTACAAGCAGTTCACTTTCATCGTAGACTCACACAAACAATGAAGGTGAAAATCAACAAAATATTGGACACCAATATACAACATGAACAAAATATATTACACAGGCATTCAAGGTTCAACTAAGATATATTTTCATCTGAAAAACAAAAAGAAATACCAACAAACTTGATTCAAATACGATCAACCACAAATAACATCATGGCAAATTCATATTCTACAAAATCAAATGAAATCCAGTTGGTTCCTTAATACAGTAGTTTATCATACAAATAAGCCCATAAAGTGAAACATATTCATCATAATCAAATATCATCATCGTCCGATGGTTCTTCATCGGTGCTTCCTTCATCAATTTCATCCTCATTTTCTGAATCTTTCCACAAATCGTTCACTTCATCCTCCATATGTTGTCTCATTGGATCAGTGGATACGTCAACAAAACGCCCAGAAGTAGTATCATTTGTAGGTCATTTATCTCATCTTCATCAACTAGAAATGAAGTCAATTCTGGAGTATCATCTTGATATGGTGCATCAACAATGTCCATATCAAATTGACCACGAGCTTTTATCGGAATAGCTGCTTGCCAATCATGACGTGCCCTAGTAGTTTAGGGATATGGACAATAATAAACTTGACAAACTTGCTCAGGAAAAACAAATGGCTCTTTGTTATTTCGACGCCATTTCTTTGCGAGATTTACATCAACCAAAGTACTAAATTTATGATGTCTTCGAACACCATCAATAGGATCAAACCACTCACACTTGAATAAAACAATGGTAGAGTTTGTGGACCCCCCATAAGTCAGTTCTATAACTTCAATCAATTGGCCATAATAGTCCAGCCCATGCCCGTCCACATGGTTCCTTTTTACCAAGCACACCACAATTATACATGCTTTTATGACTATTATGGTTTACAGTATGAAAAACGAATCCATTCGCATCGCAAGCATCATATGATGTTACAATCCTTTTTGGCCCGAGTGCGATGTCACGTGCATATGCATCGAGATATTAAGTTTTCCGGATTTTGAACCTATAAAACCAATAAAACAAAGTGCAAACTTTGTTTAGTATATGTAAAGTATGTTGTAAATTTTTTATTGAGAAAATGATGTTGTAGACCTCAAAATGTGTATACTCACATAAGAGGAAAACCATGATGCATACTTGGACTCAAGCATGCGATTCTTCGTTGAATCATCCATCATTGTATGTTGTGTTTGCATATCTGCCCAGAATTTTCTGTGGAGATAAATCATGATTAACCGATGATATGCATACTACATTATATTGATTTCTTATGCAATTTGATTCAAGTCTGATAAACATACTCTTGGTAACACTCAACATCTGTGTGTTAAGCAACACAAATAAATGGGTCGCATCATACTCGATTGCTCCATAAACCGTTGCTTTGGCTTTTTGCGGTAAGGTCGAGCGGATGGTTGTAGAGTATCAACTTCCGGGAGTTCTTCTTGAAGTAATGTGAGCAAAAAGTCGATGTTTCCTCAAGAATATAGTCTTCATGATTGAGCCCTCCACCCGGTTTTTGTTTTTCACCTTCATTTTCAAATGATACAAAAATCTCTCAAATGGGAACATCCAACGATCTCGCACGGGCCCACCCATTAGTGACTCGTGAGGCATATGAATAGGTAGGTGCTCCATAATGTCAAAAAAAGATGGTGGGAATATTTGTTCCAAGTTGCAGATTAGCAATGGCATTTGCTCTTTTATTCTCTTGATATTCTCCGTCATAAGAACTGGAGATGTGAGCTCTTTGAAAAATATGCTAAGCTCAGCAAGTGAACTCCATACACTCTCTGGAAGGACATCACGAAATGCCACTCGGGAGAAGACGCAACATGAACACATGACAATCATGGCTTTTCATCCCATGCAATGTCAATGCTTTCGAGATCAACACATCGAGACAAATTAGAACGAGATCCATCCGAAACCTTAACTTCTTAAGCCATCGCAAGACCACCCTTTCGCTCCTTTGTCTAACTCGTATCGTGCAAGTGGTTTTTATTTTCATTAGGTCGGATGTGTAACTCCGGACGATTACAATACAATTTCAAGTCTTCCTAGACGCACCATTATCTTTTGTCTTACCCTTGATGTCCATTACAGTGTAGAACACATTGCAAAACACGTTTCTGATAATGTGCATTGGATCCAAATTGTTTCTGATTCCATTTGTCTTCCAATATGGAAGTTGCCAGAATGGACTATTCTTCACCCAATTATGTGATTGCCGTTTACCGGGCAAGGCGAGTACTACTCCACCCGTGTCACACATCTTAGGTAAATCCTTCACTTGATCCCACACATCACCACCAGTCATGCATGGAGGTGGAAGCTCTCTTCGATCCACGTTATTGCGAAAAGTTTTTCTTGTTATTCTATACCTATGACCAGGGGCAAAAACTTTCGATGACAATCAAAGAAACAAACTTTTCGCCCGTTCTCCAAGCTAAATCCACCGCTTTACCCATGCAATAAGGACATGCCAATTTTCGGCCGTGCTCCATCCGACAACATAGCATATGCAGGATAATCACCGATTGTCCACATCAAAGTTCTTTCAACATGAAATTACGCTTACGATATGCATCGTATGTCTCAACGCCTCATTCCACAAAAATAGTGGCTCATCAATGAGTGGTTGCATATATATGTCAATCTTATGTTTGGGTTTTACGGTCCGGGAGCTAACAACGAAAGAAATATAAACGGCTTCTTCATGCACAACCAAGGAGGTAGATTGTATATTGTCACAAGAATAGGCCAACAAGAAAAATTCTTCCCTGATTGGCCAAACGGTTGAAATCCATCGGTACACAGGCCAAGCCTAACATTTCGACGATTTGAAGAGAACTCTTTGTATTGTCGATCAAAATCTTTCCATGCCTTTGAATCAGATGGATGTGCCATTTTTCCTTCTTCCGAAGACCGTTCTGCATGCCACGTCATATTCTTTGCATTTTCCTCACAAGCATACAATCGCCAAGCGGGGTATCAATGGCAAATCTGCGAGTCTCGGAATGGCACATTATTTCCTTTCCCGGATGAGGTACGAGCCCTAATTTTATATCTAGGATGTTGGCAAAACTTACACTCATGTAAATTGGAGTCTTCCATCCAGAACAACCTGCAACCATTTGCACAAACATCAATTTTCTCATGAGGAAGAGCTAATGCTTTAACAAGCTTTTTCGCCTCGTAGAAGTTTTTAGGCATATCATGACTCTCAGGCAAGTTAGGCAGAATAATGTCCAAATGATCATTGAACAAACTTTGTGAAGCATTGTGTTTTGACTTCAAATTAAGTAGCTTGGCTGTTAAGGACAATACTGAATCATTGCTTCCTGGCCAAAGTGGCTTTTTAGCCGATTCCAATAATTTGAGGAACTCTTTAGCTTTTGGGTTTGGTTCCTCATCCACCGTTTCCATTTCTGGTACATTGAAAGATGGACCGGCTGCAGCATGTACCATTTCTAAGAAAGAGTTAACATTCATGTCTAGTTGGTTATGAGTTGAAGTGTCCTCCATAACGTTAAGAGGCTCAACTACTTCTTCTTCGCCATGGGAAGTCCATACATAATATCTCGGCATGAATCCCCATTTTAATAAATGAAGTTTTACATCTTCTACGTGTATGATACGCATGATATTGCACTTCTTACATGGACATCGAATCATATCCGGCGCCTCCGTATTTTCACAAGAAAAAGTCAAGAAAGCATCTACACCGTTAATGTACTCGATCTTCAACCCACTCCTAGGTGGTCGATGCCATTGATCATACATCCATGATCGCATCTCACTCATCTGTTAGAGCATTTTACGACGTTGGCCAGATTATTATACACAAAAAGAATAATAAGCTTCAAAATGTCAGAGGAAGTGGAAACCAAAGTTTGAATACTGGGACATCCTATTAGCTATCAAATAAAGGACCTTATGGGCTTTGAGCTTGAGCTTGACTCGATTAAACATAAACAGGGATATAAAGTGGTCTTATTTTTCCATGGTCAGTGATATATGTACTTGTCTTAGTCAATTATTATAAGTGGGTAGGCGTACTAGGCGAATGCAGGGCATTTAAGTAAGCAATACAAAATCATCTTTGCATCAAGCAAATACATAAATTCAGACCATTAATGATGTTAATGGCTCATGAAGCAGTACAAAAGGAGCTACAGTTACTAAACCTGCTTACCAACACTAAGATTCATGTTTTGTACCTGTTCAATTTTAGGAAGAAAAATAAATGACACGTAATCATGTGGGCGTAGACTTTGTCTTTTTAGCACACTTTCCACACATCCAACAATTTCGGTGCACTGGAAAATCTCCATGTAAAGAATACGTGTCAAGGTTGTTAGACGAAGTCAAAAGCTCGACTTTTAAGTTTTAGCCATAATAGTAACCTCTACAATCCAAGTTGCTTTGTTGGGACATTGTCAGGATATAATACACATGTTTAAATGACTTGAGAATTCCTATGGAATTCATATGTTCGAATCTTCTCTGATATAGCTTATTAAAGAGCTTTAAGTCAAACATTTATGTATACGTACGAGTCCGACGCTCTAAAAAATGATTGAAGATTCTGCGATTACTCCTCAATTGGAGAATTACAAAACTTTTAAGCAACAAAGCATGATGATGTTTTACTAGTTGTTCATGAAACTTGGACTCAAAGAGGAAGTTAAATCAGGCCCTGAACCAAGAAAAAAACTAAAAACTCATACATCAACTCATACCTGAAAATGAGACAAGGACTTGATGCACAATGACAGTTGATCAGATGCACAATGACAGTTGATCAGATGCACAGCAGGTAACAGGTTAAGGACCTGGAATGAAACATAAGATAGACTTGTTATCATCAGCAAATGTGCACTTACTTTATATATGTCCAAAAGTGGGAGCTTTCATTTAAGTTGTAAAAACAGTCTACCCATTCATACATACTGGCAACTAATTAGTTGCCCAACAGATAATCAATAACTAACTATACAAGACCAATAAAAAGCCAACATAAACTTGAGTCCGTGATACGTTTACATGATGATGAATGTTATGGAATTTAAGAGAACAATAAAAAAGACTGAATCTTATGAAATCCCTGTCTCGTGAATGTATATATAAGTCAGTGTCTGTAATGTATGGAATAGAACAGTTTGAGGTGGCGCTCTGAGCCTGTGATATGTTTACATGAGGATAAATGTGTGATACTATTAGATGAACAAGTAGGCCATACTGTCGGTCAAGAACATTAATTAAGCATACTACATGAAAGGAACCAAACAAGACATTGTATTATTATTTACATAACCAAAAAATTTAACACATACAGTCAGATTAAAGCACCAAAATGTAGTTCTAACTATACACAAAATATTTCAGAAGCATTATCAATGCAGTCTACAAAATAAACTAGATTCTTAAGATTGTTTTTTTTGACATGTTAAGATGGTTATTTCACTTTGTTTAGTTTCAGTTTTTCAATTCCAAAACAGGTCCATACTTGAAGAACAAAATTAAGCATACACTGAAAGCACATAAATATGCACAACACTCTTTTTCACCATAATCAAAGGTAGAAAAGTGTATTATGTCACTTGTTGTGACATAACCGTTGTGCATGTAGTATCCCTTTTTGAGATTAACACCATCCAAACTTTTGCCCACATGTCAAAACTGAAGTCACCTAAGTACCTAATGACCTGTAACAACACAAAAAGTGTATATAAAAGAAGCAGACTGTCACCCAAACAAAAAAACTCTCACACTGTGGCAGACAAAGCAAATGAAATAGGACGTTATTATTGCCATTTGCAAAGCAGCATCACACATTCATAGAAGCACAACAATATGAAATGAGCAGGAAAGATGCTCCATGATTTTAATAGAATTAAGTACTCAAAATGGCAAGAAAGACATATAAACGACAACACACACAGTCCAAGAACAAGCCCCAAGCATAACATACTAGACTCTTCAAGTTCAAACGATAATGTCATTACACCAACAACCTCATTAGGTAATAATTCAGCAATAATATCGCTTCAATATATTACAAGGATCATCAGTGCATCTAAAACAGAATGACAAGAAAATTTCAACAACAGAAAGAGCACAAAGAATTGTTAGGTGTGAGTTTCAATACATAACATTTCTTTTATTTCATTGTTTCGGACCAGCTTCTGAACTAATTGGTTTGCAATTTGATGAAATTTCAACAACAGAAAGAGCAGAAAGATTGGTTAGGTGTGAGTTTCAAGCCAGAGAATTTCATTACGGGTCTTGTAATCGGGTTTATTCGGGATTTATCTTGGATTTAGATAAACCCGAAAAAGGTTCTAACTTTCCATCATTAAAGAAGAAGAATTCTCAGCCACAAAGATTAACCTCCACTAGCTCCGAGGAAAACAACAAATTGGTATGAACAGACTATTTATGTTTATCTTCATAAACAGAGAGAAAAGAAAAGAAAAAATACCTGCAACTGAGAGCTCCGGCGATGCTGGGTACCGGAAATTGACAATTACCGCCAGAGAGGAAGAGAGAAGTCTGGTTCGAGGGTTTTTTAATCACTTAACTGAGATGTTTTGGGCAGGGAGGTTTATTTTATTTTTTGTTATTTATTACGAATATTTTGGCCAAAATTGCGGGATTTTTTTAGTCACTATTCCATAGTGACAAAAAGCCCTTTTTTTAATATCTGATTTTCAATTAAATGTAATATATTTCCAGCGTGTCATTCACCCTGAAACGTATGTGGGTAGGAATGGTGTTCATCGGAAATTCGAAGGAAACAGTTATGATCGTCGGAAATTTGAAGGAACCAATTATGAAAATCATTTTTTATGTTTATCCTATTTTCCGACCAACTTGCTACGATCAACAATGTTCGTCGGAAATTGGTAGGAAAGACCCGAGCGGGAGAAATTCGCGCCCTGAAACATAGGCGGGAGCCTTTCGCGCGTAAGGTTTCCGACGAAATACTTTGCGACAATGCAATTCCGTCGGAAATACGTCGCAAATATTTTTATGATTTCATAATTATTTAAACCGTCGCAGTATCGTCGGAAATGCGTCGAATAATTCCTACGACATTATTTCGTCGGAAATTCTCGTCGGAAAAACATAAAATTCTAGTAGTGGGTATAGCAGCCGAGTTTTTCTGGTAGCAATCCATGATGGGATTTCGGTGGGCTGTTCGTGTGGATCACCGGTAGAGGTCGAACACTTGGGCGGCTCCGTGCATCGCTACTCTCCTTAGACGGTCAAAGCGTCGATTTTTTAAATCAAACAAGGTTACCACCGTCTACTAGATTTATGTGTTTGTTGCTTAAACGAAGTCGATCCTGGTCAAAGGAAATAAATTTTGAATTCCGCTACGTTCCCATGTAGATTTCCTAACATTGCAAATCTCTACTGTATCTAGCTCTGCTACTCTAGCATCCTCAGCAGTTCATCAGTCACAGCAGACTCAGTTGGGGCACATGAGACTTGGTCATATGGGTGAAAGTGGAATGCAAGTCCTTTCTTCTGCAGGTTTTCTTGGGGGATATATGGTCATGAATATGGACTTTTTGAGCACTGTGTGTTTGGGAAGCTACATAGAAGCAAGTTCTCAGCAGGCATACACAGTACAAAGGCATCACTTGATTATATCCATTATAATTGTTGGGGTCCATCAAAGGTGGAATCATTGGGTGGCCACAGATATTTTATGTCATTCATAGATGACTATTCAAGAATGACTTGGGTGGTGGTGATGAAGCACAAGAGTGAGGCATTCAATAGTTTCAAGCAGTGGAAGGTTCTAGTGGAAAATCAGACAGGCAAGAAAATCAAAAGGCTCAAAACAGATAATGGTCTGGAATTTAGCTGGTCAGAGTTTGATACATTATGCAAGGATGAGAGTATTTCCAGACATCGAACAGTCAGGAATACACCTCAGCAGAATGGTGTAGCTGAAAGGATGAATCAAACTCTTCTGTAGAGGGCAAGATGAATGCTCTCTAATGTTGGTTTATCAAGAAGATTTTGGGCAGAGGCTGTAACCACAGCATGCTACTTAATCAACAGGATTCCTCACACAGGGATCAATCTCAAGACACCATTTGAGATGTGGTCTGGCAAGCCTATTGACTACTCAGTTCTAAGGGTTTTAGGAAGCACAGTTTACTATCATGTCAATGAAGGGAAGCTGGAACCAAGGGCCAAGAGGGGAGTGTTTGTGGGGTATGATGATGGAGTTAAGGGTTATAGAATTTGGTCATTAGCAGAGTCCAGGGTCATACTCAGTAGAGATGTGGTCTTCGATGAAAATTCTATGATTAACTCATCAGTGGGGGGGACTATTGAATCTGAAACCAGTGCTAAATATGAGAGGGCTGAGAAACAGGTGGAACTTTAAATGGAGTCAGCTGATATGCAATAACCAGTTAATCCAAGTCAAGACTTATCGATCCGTTGTTTGAACTCGAGTGAGATCCAAGCCAAGATTCAACAAGGATTAGCAGAGCATCAAACAGGGGACATGGTCAGCAGAGTATAGCCGTCAGCAGAGCTAGAAGATCCAATGTTGAGATACCTCCCGAGAGGTATGGTTTTGATGATATGGTTGAATATGCATTTCAAGTTGCAGAAGAGGTGGATGGTTTTGAACCTTCTACTTACAGGAAAGCAGTGACATGTTCTGAAGCATCTCAATGGCATGCTTTCATAAGAGATGAAATTACGTCATTATTGAAGAATAAGACTTGGGATATAGTTAAACATCCAGCTGATAGAAGAGTGATTACTTGCAAGTGGATCTTCAAAAAGAAGGAAGGAATGACTAAGACTTCTTGGGTCAGGTATAAGGCATGTTTAGTTACAAGAGGGTTCAGTCAAAAAGAAGAGGTATACTTTGATGAGATATTCTCACCAGTGGTCAGACACACTTCAATCAGAGTGTTACTAGCAATGGCGGCACAGCAAGATCTTGAACTTGAGCATTTAGATGTGAAGAAAGCCTTTCTACATGGTGACTCAGCCAGAGGGATTTCAAGTTCTTGGCAAGGATGATTTTGTGTGCAAGTTAAAGAGGTCTTTGTATGGCCTGAAGCAGGCTCATAGGCAGTGGTATAAAAGGTTTGACAGTTATATGATACAGCTAGGTTACAACAGAAGTCCATATGACTGTTGTGTGTATAACAGTCAGCTGAGAGACGGATCACATATCTATCTTGTCCTGTATGTGGATGATATGTTGATAGCTGATGAAAAGAAGTCTGAAATTCAAAATCTGAAGAACCTTCTCAGAGCTGAGTTTGAAATGAAGGATTTGAGTGCAGCCAAAAGGATTTTGGGGATGGAGATCTAGAGAGATAGGAGTCAAAAGAAGTTGTTCTTGTCTCAGCAGGGTTATATACAGAACATATTGGCCAGATTTGGCATGTCTGCTACAAAACCAATAGATACTCCTATGGCATCTAATGTTCAAATGTCTGTTTATGCTTCACAATCAGCAGAGAAGAATGAGTATATGACAAAATTTCCCTATGCTAGTGTAGTTGGCCGTCTGATGTATGCCATGGTGTGCACTAGGGTTGATTTGGCTCAGGTAGTCAGTGTTGTCAGCAGGTTTATAGCTCAACCTAGAAAAGAACACTGGAAAGCTGTGAAAAGAATGTTACAGCTTATGTTGGTCTCATTTATGGAGGTGATACTCAAGGTCTGATCACAAGGTACTGTGATGCTGATTATGCAGGTGATGTGGACAGTAGGAAATCAATGACTGGTTATGTTTTCACATTGGGGAATTCAGTTGTCAGCTGGAAAGCAACTCTTATGCAAACAGTGGCTTTATCAACTACTGAGGCAGAATTTAAGACACTTACTGAAGCAGCCAAGGAGGGTATCTGGTTGAAAGGGCTGGTCAGTGATTTGGGGCTACATCAGGATCAAGCAGAGATTTATTGTGACATTTTGAGTGCAATTTGTCTAGCTAAGGATCGGGTTCATCATGAGAGAAACAAGCATATTGATGTGAGGTATCATTTTTTAAGGAATTAGAAGAGGGTTGTAGTGAGGAAGATCAGCACCAAGGAAATCCATGCTGATATGTTCACTAAACTTGATTCAATGAAACAAGTTTCGGTTATTGTGTCGGACTTGTTTGAATATTCAAAGCTTATAATCTGGAAACTCAGCTGAGGGCAGGTTAGCTGAGTGGATTCTGTGGAGTAATCTGGTACAGTACATCTAGCATTGACGAATGCATCTGGTACAAGTACATATGATTATGCAATCTGGTTGACTGTGAATGAGAGTTCAAGTCAAGGTGGAGATTCGTCAGCAAAGTGACTTGAACTCTACATCTGGTGGAACTAATCTGGTAATTAGCTTAGTGATGGCCAGCTGAAGAAGTGTATCCAAGTATGTGAAAGTCAGCTGGGAAGTCTGCTGATCTTTCTTCTAATGTCAGCAGTCTGCTAGAGGTCAACAGAGTGTTTTGGATACAGCTAAGTTCTACATCTAGGCAATGATCAGCTGAGTGAGATCAGCAGAGTGATCCACATCTGGGCATTTATGGAAATCGACAATGATTCTTGGTGGTTAGGGTTTAGGGATCTGTGCCTATAAATACCATATGTATTGATCATTGTGAAGTGTGTAATCCGTCTGAAATACAGTGCGTAATAAAATAACTCTTTTCTGTCCGTGGAGTAGTCGGCACAACGCCGGAAACCACGTTAAATTTTGTGTTCTTATTGTTTCTGTTTTCTTTATGTGATTGTTTACTTTTAGATTGCATCTCTTAATTATCTATCTTGCATCGGGATTCCCTATCATGTTATAACAGTATTTTTAACCGCCTGTTGATTGCATAAATTTTAAATCACACAAATCTGTATGAATTAAATCTAACGGTTATGTGTTTCCTTCCACTGGAGGAAATAGCGCCTTGGTCATTTTAGCTTCGACACAAATTTTGCATTTTCAGTTTGATTAAACTTTAAATTTGGTAATAAATCTAAATTCATCATTCTACGAATTGATTTATTATTTATATGTCAAAATCGATTATGCCATAAACAAGAAGACTCATGAAAGTAAGTAGAAGTAGATGCATCATTACTAGGACAGGCGGTGGTATGGGTCGATGAGGAACAGTCGACTCTTTTCCGCTCTCATCTCTCGGCTTGCTTGGGTTGTCAACCAGTTCAACTACAACAGGCAAAATGGTAGCCGCTGAAGTTTCAGCCCCACTGAAGCGGCATCGGCAGCACCAGACGTGGCCACAGCCGCAACGCCACCCTGATCCACGGTATTCTGGCATTTCTAAGGAACACCCCCCGCATCGATCTCCTCTTAATCAGCTGCCTCGGCCGAAGACTTCGCCTTAGAGGCACCCCTCTTTCTTTTAGGCTTCAATTTCACAATGGCAGTCGAGGCCCCCACTTTGACATTCATAGGCTCACCAAGCAAAGTAACGTTAGCGGACAACATGGACAAACTGACAGTCTTAAGCTCCATGTCTGCGGTGTTGTTCAGCAAAGCATCATTCGCTTGTCTTCTCTTCATTATTTTAGCAAACTAGGCCGCTCTATCATCAACAGCATCAGACATCTTACCTGAAAAAGCAAAGAGTCATTTACAGACCGCAAGACAAAAACAAGGATTACCGACAAATGGAAAGCAAAAACAATGAAGAGGCTAAATAAATAAAAGGAGGGAAAGAACGTTACGCCGATCTTTATTCCGACTTTTCCCAGGTTTTCCTTGGCAAACCTGACACCTGGATGGGTAGGTTCTAGAATGATGGCATTCTGCGTACCAATCTTTATCAGACAACAAGTCAAAAGCTCGACAATAGCGACCTCATCTGGACCAGAACCGGGGATACCGGCCCAAGTACTGTAAGGCCATCGGACGTCAATCAAGGACGTCCAGCTAAACACCCTCTCCTGGTTCACACCGTCCCATCCGAGAAGACTCTGAATTTTATTGATCAACTCTTTCTCACTCGTCTCGAGTATGTATTGCTTGATTTTCGATATTTTGTTATGTTTATTTAATGTTTGGTGTTGATATCTTCTTGTGATGCCAAACAATAGTTCACTTCTTTTAACCGTAAAGTCGTGAACGTCATCTTATACGTTGAATGTCTGTTTTTGGGATATTCTCTTTCCATGGGATTGCATATGTTGAACGCCTATTTGAAGTCTTCTTTTTTATGCTGTCTTTTTGTTATATTTATAAAATTACCTTTTGACTATATAATACAAAGATTATAGGGGGAATGAGGGAGAAGGACAAAAATATTTCATCAATTGAGTAGAAGGACAGTTTTTTGAAACTTTTGCATAAAGGACAAAACTATTTATCCACTATCGAAATTCACTTGTGTTCAAAATTCACTCTTAAATTCACTTGCCGAAATTCACTGTCGAAATTCACTAATTTTCAAAATTCATTGTCGGGATTCACTGATTTTCGGGATTCACTGTCAAAATTCACTATCGAAATTCACTGATTTCGGGATTCACTATGGAGATTCACTGATTTTCGGGATTCACTGTTTGTCCTTCTCGCTATAAAAATTATGCAGTTGTCCTTCTCCCTATAAAAAATATATAGTTGTCCTGTTGCTTAATAATATTCCAGATTGTGTCCTTATCCCTAATTTCCCAAAGATTATATATGGATGTATATAAGCATGAACAAGTGTTTCTTTTCTTCTCTAAAGATTCTTCTCTAAAGATGTAGGATGGAGTAGCAAAAAGGAAAAGCAGAAGGGCTGCAAATGAAGGTAACATATACGGCATGCCGTGTGCATCATACATTTTATTGAAGTTTTCTAATCAATTATACAACTTCTCATGCCAATCAATTTATCTTCTGCAGGACACATTAATGTTAATGAGATTGGAAGGGATTAGAGATTTGGAAGGTGATTGGAAGTTATTGAGACTGAAAGCTTGTTTTTTCTTCTTCTTTCTAAAGTATCTTTATGCTTGGATGTGAAAGCTGGAATATCTGGTCTTCTTTGGTTTTAGTTTTCACTTCATTCAAGTTTAACCTATATGTTTAATATATTGGATAAAATCATTTCTTTCCGTGTTTCGGTCCATATATGTGGATTACCAATATGAAAATTATATACCTTAACCATATATTCTGCGATTGTCACATAAATGTGGAACACAGTATATGAAAGTGTAAGAAAGATTATTAGAGTCCTGACAAATATATTTCTTGTCACAAATTGTCATAAAACTCTGATATTTTATTATGTGCTATAAAATTGTCGCATCACGGCAATAAAAACAAGTGTCGTTAAATTGTCACTTTGAAAACTACGGCAATTGAGATTAATGTTGGGAAAGTGCCACAAAATGCGTCTCTCTAACTGAAAATTTGCCCGTTTTGTTCTCCGGGAAAAAAAGACAAAGTCCAAAAAGATCTCCAACATTATAAATTGTCCCATTCGAAGCAGGATTACGCAAACCTAATTTGAAGCTTTCAAACAGATAAAATATTAATGATACTTAACTTTTCATTTATAAAAAGAAAACAAATCATGCGCATACAGCTTTCATTGTAAAATATATGGCACCTGGATCTTAAGAGTTAGAACTAATCTTCTGAGTTTTAAAATAATGTAAAAAGAAAGGGAAAAAAAAATTGAAACAAAAACATAATATTAAGAAAAAATCATTTAAGAACATAATAGCTTGTTATAAAGCGGATGGAGATAACTTGGATGCAAAAGAAACAGTAAATGAAGCAATCAAACATAAACAATCAAAGGAGAAAAAGAAAAGAAGAACACAGATTTAACGTGGAAAACCCCTCAGTGGGAGAGGTAAAAAACCACGGGCAGAAAAGAGATATTTTATTATGCACTGAATTTTACAGATTTCAACACACCCGAGATAATGAGACAACAATTGTATTTATAGGCACAAATCCCTAAACCCTAGCCGCAAGGAATCTTTGTCTGATGCACCATAAATACCCCTACACGTGTCCTCCTTTTAATGACACTGTATAGCTGTCACATAACAGAATTAGCAGATGTGGGACCTCGTAGATTCAAAGACTCAAAGATGACACCGCACCTGCTGATAGTCACCTCTTTGAAGCCTCGATGAGACTCCACCCTCTTGATGCACGTAATTGAATACACTTCTCACCGCCATCACACACCGAGTCTTCGATTGGTTCCACCCAGATCATGCAGAGTTTAAGTCACCTTATCGACAAATCTCCACCTTGACTTCGACTCTCACTAGAGTCAAACAGATTGCATAACCAGATGTACTTGTACCGGATGCATTCGTCAATGCGGATGTACTTGTACCGGACTATCTCCACAAAGATCCACTCCACCGATCGCCTCGGTAGAGTTTCCAAACAGATTACAAGCTTTGAATATTCGGTAAGTCCAGGCAAAGTGAAACTTACTCTCTTTGAATCGGTTTAGTGAACATATCAGCAGGATTCTCCTTTGTGCCAATCTTCTTCACCACAACCCTCTTCTCATTTCTCAGAAAATGATACCTGACATCAATATGCTTGGTTCTCTCATGATGAACCTGATCCTTGGCTAAACATATTGCACTTAGACTGTCACAATATATATCAGCCTGATCCTGATGCAACCCCAAATCATTGACTAGCCCCTTCAACCAGACACCCTCCTTAACCGCTTGAAGAAGAGCCATATATTCGCTTGATGAGTTGATAAGGCTCATCAGAGCACTGAAGAGTAGCTTTCCAGCTGACCACTGCATTTCCCAATGTAAACACATAACCAGTCATTGATTTTCTACTGTCAACATCACCTGCATAATCAGCATCACAAGAACTTTGTGACTGCACTCAAGATATCACCACCATAAATGAGACCAACATCACCGTACTCTCGGTACACGAATATCCTTTTAACAGACTTTCCAGTTGTTCCTTTCCAGGTTGAGCCATAAACTCGCGACAACACCGATCGCTCGAGCTGCGGATCAGGCCTAGTGCATACCATGGCATACATCGATCGCCAACCGCACTAGCATAGGGAACTTTTGACATATACTCATTCTCTTGGTGATCGTGAAGCATAAATGTGACAAATGAACATTTGATGCCATAGGAGTATCTATTGGTTTTGCAAACAGACATCCCAAACTTGGCCAATATCTTCTCACGCACATAACCTGTTTGAGACAAGAACAACTTCTTCCCGACTTCTATCTCTCCGGATCTCCATCCCCAAGATTTTCTTGGCAAAGACCCAAATCCTTCATTTCAAATTCAAAGACTGAGAAGGTTCTTGATTTTGAACATCGACTTCCTTGTCTGCAGCAATATCGACATGTCATCCACATACAGAGGACAAGATAGATATATGATCCATCTTTCAAAGCAGATCAGTAGTAAACACAATGATCATATGGACTTCTGTTATAACCTGTTTGAAGCATGAAACTGTCAAACCTTTTATACCACCGCTTGGAGCTTGCTTCAAACCATACAATGATTTCTTCAACTTGCAAACATAGTTTTCTTTGCCAGAACTTGAAAACCCTCAGTCGTGTCATGTATATCTCCTTATCCACCTCACCATGTAGCGCTTTCACATCTAATTGCTCAAGTTCCAGATCTGTTTGTGCCACCATTGCTAGTAACACCACGATTGAAGTATGTCGACCACTTTGGTGAAAATATTTCATCAAAGTCAACCCCTTCCTTTTGATCAATCCTCTTGCAACCAAACGTGCCTTATACCCGACCCTTCTCGCCTTTGTTATTCCTTCCTTTTCTTGAAGATCCATTTACAAGTCACAACTCCCTTGTCGGAGGGTTTGCTTGACCAATTCCCAAGTCCGATTCTTCAATAATGACTCCATTTCATCTCCCATGGTCGCATGCCACCGAGATGCTTCAGACATGTCATTTGCTTCCTGTAAGTAGTAGGTTCAAGAACCTCTACTTCTTCAAAAACTTGGAGTGCATATCCAGCCAAATCATCATATCCATATCTCCTTGAGGTATCCCAACATTAGATCTTCTAGGCACTCTGTGGCGGCGCCTAGACTCTGCGATCAATGTTTGTATGACGCCTCGCGAGGTCTCGTGAGACCGGCTTGACTCGGATCTCGTTCATTATCCAGACAAGATAGTGTTGATTTGGATCCACCGATTGTTGCATATCGGTAGACTCCACCTGAAGCTCCACCTGCTTCTCAACACTATCAGTTCAAAGATCGGTTTCGCACTCAGTGAGACCTCTCCACCGATGAGTTTAACATAGATTTTTCATCAAACACAACGTCCTGCCGAGGATTACTCGACTCTGCCGATGACCAAATCCTATATCCTTTCACTCCATCACCATACCCCACAAACACTCCCTTCTTGGCTCTTGGCTCCAACTTCCTTCACTAACATGATAGTAAGTCAGACTTCCAAAACCCTTAGAATCGAGTAGTCGCAGAGCTTGCCCGACCACATCTCAAATGGTGTCTTGAGATTGATTCCTGTGTGAGGACTCCTGTTGATTAAGTAGCAAGCTGTCTTAACACCTCTTGCCCAAAATCTCCTTGATAAACCAGCTTGAGAAAGCATACATCTTGCCCTCTCCAGTAGAGTTTGATTCATCCTTTCAGCCTACACCATTCTGCCGAGGTGTATTCCTTACAGTATGATGTCCGGCAATACCTCTCACCACACAAAATGAATCAAAATCCGTCCAGTAATTCCGCACCATTATCCATCACGAAGCTTCTTGATTTTCTTGCCTAACTGATTCTCCACTAGGGCCTTCCACTGCTTGAAGTTACTGAATGCATCACTTTTGTTCTTCATCATCACCACCCAAGTCATCCTTGAATAGTCATCTATGAATGACACAAAGTATCTGTGACCACTCAATGACTCAACTCTTGATGGACCCCAGCAGTCTGAATGGATATAATCAAGTGTTGCCTTTGTATTGTGCAACCCTGCTGAGAACTTACTTCAGTGCAATTTCCCAAACACACAATGTTCACAAAAGTCCAGATTCTTGACCTTATATCCCCAAGAAAACCTCTTTGAAGAAAGAATCATATACCCTTTCACCCATGTGACCTAGTCTCATGTGCCCACAAATTGAGTCTCATTGAGATCAGTGAATCAATGAGGATGCAACAAAGAAGAAGCGTGCAGATCTGATGAATCCTTGTAATATATACAAGGTTCCTCTTGATGCCTTTGAGGACTACAATCAATCTTTAAAGACATTCAAATTGTCCACCTTCACCCTTGAAATTGAACCCCTTCTTCGTCCAAGAGGTCGAGAGATACCAAATTCTTGGTCATCTGTGGAACATGTCTTACATCCTTCATGTACAAAATTTACCATCCTCTCGTCCTTAACTTTATCGAGCCAATTCCCACAACTTTACAGACCTTCTTGTTGGCCATATAGATTTGACCACCATCTATCTGCTTCATAAGTAGAAAACCACTGCTGTTTGGACAAATATGGTAGGATGCTCCGAAATCAAGTATCCACACATCATTGTGGTGTGTAGAATCCCTCGCAACTAGAACCGGATCCTCATCGATTGCTCAAGAGCCAAAGCCTGCTGCGCTGCACTTCCTTCCTCTGCTTTTCTTCTTCCTTGGACAATTGGACTTCCAATGTCCCCGCTCCTTCTGATAATTCTGACATCGGTAGACTTAGGACCTTTGGACCCCGACTTCTTTTTCTTCTTCTCGCCCATATCCTTTTCCACTATTGTCGCTAGCTACTAGCCCAAAGAAATGACTGTCTGCTCCAAAGACCTTGTGTCTAAGCTCCCCGGCATGTAAGGCGGACCTCACATCCTCCAAAGCTATCTGTATCCTTCCCAACTATGAATGATCGCACAAAGTTTTCATATGATGCCGTAATGACACCAACAGGATTAGGGTCTGCATCTTCATCTTCAATTTTAACATCAATATTCCTTAAATCAAGCAATATTGTGTTCACCGGTCCAGATGTTCCCTCGGTGGACTTCCTTCATGCATCTTCAAACCGAACAACCTCTGTTTCAACAACAACTTGTTGGTCGCTGACTTGGTCATATACTGAGCTTTCAAGCTTCTTCCACAACTTTGTCAGCGGTGTCTTCCTCAAAGAACCTCGATGATAACATCATCGATAAGCACAACATGATGGTTGAATGTGCTTTCTCTTCCGATCGCATAATCTGCTGCACTTTGATTTGGTTTGTCGATAAAGGATTCCACAAACCTGCTTTGTTTCAACGAAGGCACGCATCTTGATTTGCCACGGACCAAAACTGTTCCTTCCTCAGTAAATTTATCGATTTTTACGTTTCTCGCGACATCTTTTCTTGTCAAGATCACAACTTTATCACGCATCCTAGCACCTTGTCAAGGCCTTGGTGAAGACGAAGTTGATCGTCTGCATTGTTTTCCCCTGAACTCGCCTCTGATACCACTTGTTATAAAACGGATGGAGATAACTTCAGATGCAAGAAACAGAAACAGAAGCAATCAAACATAAACAATCAAAGGAGAAAACAGAAACAAGAAGAACACAGATTTAACGTGGAAACCCCTCGATGGGAGAGGTAAAAAACCACGGGCAGAAAAGAGATATTTTATTATGCACTGAATTTTACAGATTTCAACACACCCAGATAATGAGACAACAATTGTATTTATAGGCACAAACCCCTAAACCCTAGCCGCAAGGAATCTTTGTCTGATGCACCATAAATACCCCTACACGTGTCCTCCTTTTAATGACACTGTATAGCTATCACATAATGTAATTAGCGGATGTGGGACCTGCAGATTCAAAGACTCAGCCAGATCACACCTGGCCGATAGTCACCTCTTTGAAGCCTCGATGAGACTCCACCCTACTGATGCACAGAATTGAATACACTTCTCAGCTGTCCATCACACAGCTGAGTCTTCAGATTGGTTCCACCCAGATGCAGAGTTTAAGTCACCTTACTGACATAGCTCAATAAAAAAAAATTACAAAAGATACCATGGTATACCAAGCCTCTTAGTACCACTGGACAACAAAAATCAAAAGTTGAAAAGGTAGCACATTAAAAGAAAAAAAGGATGAAACCGAAAACATCAATGATACTCACCGTTCGATAACAAAATATGATTATTTTCCTCACCTTCCTAACATCCTTAAAGCTCTTGGCTGTCAGTTTGAGCATCTGGTGACATGCCACAAGCCGTAACAATAGGCTAATTAAAGCCCGTTAAACGACAACACTTTTTAAGAAAAATAGCCGAAACATGCAAATATATTGATCAAATGGCGGAAATGCATCAAGATGTTCAAAGTATGAGGATACTGTTTTGGAACATGAATTTGAATAAGTTTACCATAAAATTAGTCTAAAACAGAATGAGAGACATACTACAAATGCACTTAACCACCACCTTAACACCCTAAGAAAGAGCAATGCCCTAACGGCATAAGACAAAATGATGAATCAACACAGATCAAAGCTTTATCCAAAATGATACACTATGCGAGGGAAGCGTAAGTTGCATTACCTATAAACTGATTTTACCTAAACTTTTATGGATAATTGACAACCAACCATGTCCAACACAAATATAGACATCATTGATATCCGTGACAACAGGAAGATAATATAATTACACATTAGGCTTTGTCGATGCACCGAGTAACATGATTAATATTGATGAACATTCTGTTTTCAGCAGAAGTTATGCATCATCTTTGAAAATGAGGAACACAATCCACACTACTCACAATGACAATTACCTTAACCCTGCACTTTTGATGAAAATTAAACTGAGAAGAATAATAAAATTTCAAAAGAATTAATGTAACAATAGAAACTTGTAAATGTTTAAGCCTTGCATTCTGTAACAACATTTCCTCAAAAAGCTACGCTGCTATTCCACAGTAGGATTAACCCCAAATGCCAAATTAATCATTATTTAGTTTGAATAACTGCACTTGAAAATAAAGGTGCAATGGAAAGAGTTGTTTAAATTAAATGGTTGTCAAATCCTCATATGTTTGTGTTTTCTCACAGATAACGGAACATATGAGAAGCAGATATAGATCCATTCCCAATGATTGGGGTGACCCGAACAGGTCCACGTGTCAAATGTATACGGGCTGGATCAGCAGGATAGGATAGAATTTTATCTGACCTGGAAGTTAGCACGACCAGACGGGCCAATCAACTGGATATGATTCCCGATCGAGGCCGTGACAGTCCCGCACAAGAGAAGCGGCCGGATCGGATCGTAGGCGGTCCTCGATCGGATAGATCGACTGTGGCGTGCCCCGATCGGAAAAGCCATCTGGGATGGAAAACATATGTGTACGTGAAGACGTGGGGGGCTACATTACCTCCCACTAACCCCAGTATCATGGATAACCGCCTGAACTAAGGTTGGATTTGATTCCAAATATATATTTGGATACGTAGGCAGCTTATTCCGGAAGTTCAGTCCATTAAAATAACAACAATTACTCTCTGTACAATCCTAGAGCAAGAAAGACCCGATTGTTTACCTGTTTCATTTTGAGTTCGATCATTGGCGCTAGAAGGAGGGTCGTTTTTTGTTTCTAGTGATGAATTACAGAGTAGCAAACATGAAATCTAAGAAAACTCAACTAGCGAAGGACCTAGCAGGTTCCTCACACGATCCGGAAAATTTGGATCAAGACCAAGAGCGAAATCTGGAAAACAACCAGAAGATCAACGAAAGCCTAATGAATTGGCGAAGCAACTCTTAGTGGATGCTTTAAAGACGATGGGAGATCAAGATTTCCAGGTTCTATTCGAGAGTGTGAGAAAGGGGAAGGAAAAAGTAGAAACTCTCGAAGAAGAAAGGCAGTTATCACCAGAAAATAGGGGTGGTCATAAGGAAGGTGCAAAATCCAGTTGCCGAGTCGTTAAGGGCAGAACTCGTCAAGCAGATGAAGACGCAAGGGCCGAATTGGACGCAATGTTAGAAGAGGAGGAGGACGATTTTCATTTGGCTTCACCTTTTGCAGAGTATATAGAAGCATACCCTTGTCCCAGAGGATTCAAGATACCCAAAATCAGTCCGTATGATGGGACAAAAGACCCGTATGATCATATGCACCAGTATATAGTGCATATGCAGTTGTACAACGCTCCAGACAAAATGAAGTGCAAGGCTTTTCCCGCACTTCTTTCTGGAAGGGCTAGGGGCTGGTTTAACAAGTTGCCATCCAGACACAGTTTTAATGAAGAAGTTCATGAGTATGTTTATTGCTGCGAGACCGTTTCAAAGAAACAGTACTCATTTGCTTACTATCAAGCAGAAGTCCGACGAAACGGTTCTACAATTCATCAAAAGGTTTAACGCAGAATCAACCAAGGTGGCGGATGTGGACGATCGGTTTCTGGTGGCCTCGTTTGTAGCAGGACTACGAGAAGGGAGGTTACATGCAAAATTAAAAGGCAAAAACCCCAGAACTATGGAAGAGTGCTTGGCAGTTGCTTTCAAGCACTGTCAGGGTGATGAAGCTAATCGTGCTAAGCGCGAGTTGGAGAAAGGAGATCATAAGAAAGGAAAGGCAGATGAAAAATCTGACAAGAAGCGTAAATCAGTTTGGGATAGGGTGCAGGCACCCATAGCCGACAGATTGGGCAAAAGAGGGGCTCTACAGGACAGAGACCTGATTCCATTGAACAGATCACGGGAACAAGTTCTCGTTATCATGGAGCGTAAAGGCATAGCTAGAACTCCATTTCCCATGAAAGGACCCAGAGAAAAGAGAGATCAGACCAAGTTCTGTAAATTCCACCAGGATGTTGGTCACGATACAGAGTCATGCAGGGAATTAATCAGGGACATAGATGCAGCAGTAATGGAAGGACAACTTGACGAGGTCGTTGATAGGTCTCATAACGAGCAGCCCCCGGGGGCAGAGAGTTTAGGAGGGGACCGCACCATAATGAGAGGAATAGGAACAACGAACAAAGAAGGCAGAGACATCCCTCCCCAGATCAGGACGGTCAGATCGACAACCGTCCAATAAATACAATCAACACGATCATGGGAGGTCCCAGGCGATGCATGATCGTGAGAAGGAAGTAAGCTCAAGAGTCAAACGGATCGGGTCGAGTTACGTAAACGTCAAAAGGTATCAGGAGAAGTGAGATATGGACCAGAGGACCCACTACCGCTAGTCATCAATAATGAAGGGCTGGTCATTGAGGCCGTAATCAACAAGAACTGGGTGAAAAGAATCAGTATGTCGACACGGTGAAGTCTTCATTAACATCTTGTATTACAGGGCCTTCTAGGCCATGAAGTTGAAGGACTCCAGTTTAACACCAGTATCCACACCACTGTTCGGATTTGCAGGCCCGCCTATCCATCCTATGGGCATGGTCACACTACAAACAACTTATGGTCAATTACCTAAGGGAAGGACCCTCATGGTAAATTACATTGTAGTTAAAGCACCCTCAACGTACAATGTCATCATGGGAAGACCAGCAATTATAGATCTGCGAGCAGTTATCTCCCCTGCCCACAACAGTATGAAGTTTCCTGTCAGTTCTGGATCGGTTGAAATCAAGGGAGATGTGGAAATAGCCAGGAGCTGTTATACATCTGTAGTTGGCGAGAAACAGTTGGTTCAACAGGTAATGCTTGAAGAGTTATTACCAGAACAAGAAAAGACTTGGGTATCTGTAGATCAGACCGAGGTCGTTCAGATCGGGGAACAGGGACCAGAATCAGTGGTCAGTATAGGTTCATGGATTCCAGACCCCCATAAGAGGGCTTTAACAGATCTGCTCAGAGAATACCGAGATGTTTTCGCATGGAAAATAGATGATATGCCAGGCTTATCACCAGAATTTATAGTCCATAGTTTAAATATGGATCAGAACAGACCCCCAGTACGTCAGAAAAAGAGACATTTTGCACCAGAACGAATCTCAATCATAGAGCAAGAGGTTGCAAAGTTAAAGCAAGCTGGAATTGTCAAGGAGGTAGTTTACCCAGAGTGGTTGGCCAATCCGGTTTTAGTGAAAAAATCGGACGGATCTTGGAGAATGTGCGTAGACATTACAGATTTGAACAAAGATTGCCCAAAGGACAGTTACACTTCTCCCAGAATCGACAGGTTTGTGGATTCGACAGTGGGTTTTGAGATTTTTGGATTCTTGGACGCGTATAAAGGATACCACCAAATCTTTATAGACCTGAAGGATGCAGAGAAAACGGCTTTCATAACTGAATTTGGCACATACTATTATGTGACTATGCCGTTTGGACTGAAGAATGCCGGTGCTACCTATCAGAGGGTAGTTAATCGAATTTTCCACGATCAGATAGGTAAGTCCATGGAAGTCTATGTTGATGATTTACTGATCAAAAGCAGGTCTTTAGATCAATATTTACAAGATGTGAGAGAAGTTTGCGAGGTGCTTCGAGCAGCTAAGATGAAACTGAACCCAAAAAAGTGCACGTTCGGAGTCAGATCTGGAAAGTTTTTGGGTTACATGATCTCTAAAGACGGGATCAGGGCCAATCCAAACAAGTTGGATGCTCTAAAGATGATGCCACCACCTACCAATATTAGAGAGGTACAAAGATTAACAGGAAGGTTAGCAGCCTTGAACAGATTCCTTTCACGATCAGCACAGTGTGCACTGCCTTTCTTTAAGATTTTAAGAAAAGCTACACCATTCCATTGGGGGGCAAATTGCCAGGAAGCCTTTGACGAATTGAAGAAATATTTGTTGGAATTACCAAACCTGACATCTCCACAATAAGGAGAAGTCGTATACCTCTATCTATCAGTCTGTAATGAGGCCATTAGTGCTGTCTTGGTTAGGACACATGATTCACTCCAGAAGCCAGTTTATTTCACGAGCAAATCCTTACATGGACCTGAAGTGAGGTACTCAGATGCGGAGAAATTGGTACAAGCGTTGGTACATGCGTCCAGGAAACCGAGATCTTATTTTCGAGTCACCCAAAGGGTCGCCTTGACCGATCACCATTAAAGCAAATACCGAGTAGGCCGATATAGTTCAGTCGTTTAGCCAAATGGGTCGTCGAATTGGCAGGGTACGATCTAGAATACAGACCACGAACAGTAGTGAAAGCTCAGGCTCTGGTAGATTTTCTGGCCAAAGAGAAATCCATTTCTATCGATCAGCAAGTGAATCCGAAAGAATCAGTCGGTGGAAGTTGTTCGTTGATGGAGCATCTAGCAAGAGCGGGTCGAGAAGGTCTCCTCCTGATAAGTCCAAAGGGTGAAGAGTTCCCTTATGCTTTGCCCTTTAACTTCCACGCAACCAATAACGAAGCGAGTACGGCAATCGATTACCGGGTTGAACTTAGCTCTAAAACCGGGAGTTAAGCAACTCAAAGTCTACAAAGTGACTCTCAACCGGTAGTAAACCATATCGTGGACAAGACGAAGCAAAGGAGGAACCTATGAAGAAGTACTTATCTCTCGCCCAATCAAGGATAAACCAGCTTTCAGAAGTGCAGTGGAGCAGTCTCCGATCATCACGTAATACCGAGCGATGCCCCTGTCCAAGTTAGCATCGAATTTCCTGTCAGACAAAAAGGTCTTGGTCGAGCAATTACATCAACGAAGTTATGAGATATCTGAGGTGCAACCAATTACACAGAGGGAAACATGGATGGATTCCATTGTAGCATTTTTAAAAGACGGCCTGTTACCAGAGGACGGGATGCAAGCTCGCAAAATCCAACGCTTATCTGACAGGTATGCCCTGTTCAATGACATTCTGTATAGAAAATCGTTCATATCCCCTTGGTTACATTGTGTTACTATAGAAGAAGGCAATTACTTGTGAAGAGAGATCCACTTGGAGATCTGTGGAAACCATTTGGGATCAAAATCTTTAGCTAGGAAATGCAGGTTGTTTGGCTACTATTGGCCTAATATGCAGCAGGATGTGGAGGAGTTAGTCTTGATATGGAGGTCATGTCAGGTCCATAGTAATCTTTCATATCGGCTGCCTGAAAATTTAACTCCAGTTATCTCAGCCTGGCCTTTTGATCAATGGGGTGTCGACCTGGTGGGACCACTGCCAACAGCACCAGGAAGCTTTAAATTCCTAGTGGTAGCCATTGATTACTTCACCAAATGGGTGGAGGCTGAGCCATTAACCACTATCACAGCCAAACAGATCCAAAAATTCTTGTGGAAGAACTTGATATGCAGGTATGGGATTCCGAAGACCATAATTTCAGACAATGGCACTCAATTCGAAGACAGTGGAGTCCAGGAATGGTGTACAGATTTGGGCATAACACAACATTTCACCTCTGTTGGTCACCCACAAGCCAATGGGCAGGTGGAGCAAGCTAACAGGCAAATCAAGCTTGGTTTAAAGAAAAGGCTGGAACAAGAAGTAAAACACTGGGTGGAACACCTCCTAAATATTCTCTGGGCCTACAGGACTACTCCAAATATGTCAACACGTGAAACTCCATTCTCGCTGGCCTACGGATGCGAAGCTGTTATTCCAACAGAAATTGGACTGCCATCCCCAAGAACAACGCTACATAACGATCAGGTCCAAGAGGAGGAAATGAGGCACGCTAAAGATGAACTGGAGGAGAAAAGAGATATTTCTCTGATCCGAATGGCTAAATATAAGCAGCAGGTGTCCTAATATTATAATTCCAAAGTGAAACAATGCTACTTTAAAGTTGGTGACCTGGTCTTGCGCAAAAACGAAGTCAGCAGGCAAGAATCAGGTGGAAACTTAAGTCCTAACTGGGAAGGAGCTTACCAAATCATCAAGGTACATGGAAAAGGAGCATATCAATTGGCTGATAGCAAAGGGAAAACCGTTCCCAGAAGCTGGAATGCGGTTAATCTGAAGAAGTTTTATGTTTAAGGCAAGTGATTGTCGCGCTTATTTTGCAAGTCTGTTTTGCGTTATGACTCTATGTTGAACTTTTGAATTATGTCATGGCTGTAATATATTTCCATTGTTAAACTCTTCAAATGAGAAAAATCTTAAGTCTGAAAAATCAGACCGTTTTCAGATCTCAGGTCAAGTCGTCTATTTAAAGACCTCAGGTCAGGTCGTTTATTTAAAGACCTCAGGTCAGGTCGAAAAACTCTTCAAAAAAGAATATTTTTAAGTCTGAAAAATCAGACCGTTTTCAGACCTCAGGTCAGGTCGTCTATTTAAAGACCTCAGTTTAGGACGTCTATTTAAAGACCTCAGGTCAGGTCGAAAAACTCTTCAAAAGAGAAAATTTTAAGTCCAAAAAATCATCGCTTTCGCACTCGGACAGTCGTCTATTTAAAGACCTCAGGTCAGGTCGAAAAACTCTTAAAAAGAGAAAATTCTTATGTCTGAAAAACCAGACCGTTTTCAGACCTCAGGAGAGGTCGTCTATTTAAAGACCTCAGGTCAGGTCGAAAAACTCTTAAAAAGAGAAATTCTTAAGTCTAAAAAATCAGACCACCTTTAGACCTCAGGTCAGGTCATTTATTTTAGGACCTCAGGTCAGGTCGAAAACTCTTAAAAAGATAATATTCTTAAGTCTGAAAAATCAGACCGCCTTTAGACCTCAGGTCAGGTCGTTTATTTAGGACCTCAGGTCAGGTCGTAAACTTTCAGACCTCAGGTCAGGTCGATATCTCTGAAAATGAAGAAATTCATTGGGTTTGGATATAACTAAATCAAGAATAACCACAAGATGATGAGTCTTTGCCCGAGGCCAATCACATGTCATACTGGGGGGGACAGGATAAGGAGGAACACAATATAATATAAGGCACAAAGGCAAACATATCTCAATAATTGTGCAATGTGCCAGAGGCACCCAAGGTCAAGAAATTCCCATATGAAGGTAAGCAAAATACCAGATTTTGAAGGCAACAACAACAAATAATAATGTTTTCAAATCAAAATTGGAATAAAATGACAAGTTAAACGATTTCATTTCGAGTTGGGGGGAGCTTCGGACTGAGAAGATGAGCCAGTTTGTGGAGGCTTTTTGCCATATTTTGGAAACCAAGTCTACTCCATCTGTAAATTCTTTGAAACTGGTTTCGTAAATCTGAGACCCATCATGCCTGTTCCAGCTCGAGTGGGAATGTCTGGCAGCATCAACAGCTAGACCATCAGCCTTCATATCCTCAATAGCTGAGGAGTACCCAAACCAAATAATGGGGGCAAAAAGCATCTTGATATTATTGGCTAACTCATCGGACTTCCTATAATTAGCAAGAGCTTCAGCAATATGCTCGGGCAGCTTGCTTTTCAAGTTGTCTCTCTCCTCTTCAAGGGTAGCTACCATCCTTTCCAAGTCTGATTTGATCTGATTAGCAGTAGCAAGCTGGGTCTGGATTTCCTCCGTCTTGGCTTTCAATTCATCAGATAAAGCCATCTTCTCAGCAGCAGAAGTGTTCAGCAAATCTTCATACTTGGCTTTCCATTCGGATAAAGAGTTGGCCAGGTCTTCTTCAACTTTTCCAGAACTTCTCAGCCTGGATAGGATCTCTTTACCCAGTTTTGCCCCCTAAAAAAGAATACAAGGAGCCAAATCAGCATATGTTATGTAAAAAGGACAGAACACTACTTGTGAAGAAAACACTTACAAATGTTGACAGGTCTTGATTGGTCCACTCTCTCCAATCATATCTTTCTCCCTAATGTCGCTCGAGGTCTCAAATCTCTCCATCGCCTTGATCCCGAGATCTAATACGCTTTTGAAGCGTGCCTAGTGTCGCTTGTAGTCTCCACCAAAGCGGTCACGAGGAACCATCCGATAATCATTGGTCTCCTCGAGTCACCATCACTGATCTGTCTCGCTTTGAGGCTCGATTGGATGGTCACAACAGCTTGGCGATCGATCCGGCGATTTGGGTTGATAACAGGATGGGGTGTATCCTGACCTCTGGGAGGTTAAGCCTCATCAGCAATCTAGACAATATTGGTGAAGCTTGCCACTGCAAAGGCCAACAAGAAGTCAAAAACATGTCTCAGACAAAAAATAAATACACAAAAATAAAAGGGGAATCTTACTTATATTATATCTCTCCTCAGATAATTCAACATAAGGTTCTGGACCGGCAGTGTCCAAACGAGCAGCATCGATTAAATTAGAATTGTAATGCCTTAAACCCAGGTATATGGGAGATGCCCTGATGTCATTTATCAACCTCTTGTCTGCTTTGCTCTCCAACACATCGCTATTCTTAGTGGAAGTGTTCCACTTGCCTAAATCTCTAGCGGTGTTGTGCCTAATAAAGAAGAAATGCTTCTTCCAATCAGAGAAAGATTGATCCGTTTTCTTAATCAAGCAGACACTACCCAAATTATCAGTTCTCCTACAAAAGCAATACCAGCCAGGACACTTCTTAACCTGTTTGCACTGGTAGAAAGTTCTAAAAAGTACGAGATTGAAGGGGGTGACGAATAGCCTACACCAGATTAGGAAGCCTGTTATAGCTCTTATGCTGTTAGGGACTATCTGACCAAGTCCCAGATCGTAATAACGAAGAATCTCTAGAAAGGCAGGGGGAAGAGAAAACCTAAGACCGCATTCAAACTGTTCCTTGTAAATCAGGCAATATCCAAAGCGAGGAGCAAAGCGACACTCTTTCAGCGCAGTCGGATAGGGGCATAAGTGTTCTTATTTATCCCAAACCTATCACAGATGTCTTTGATATCCGAATCCTTCAATTTGGAGTCGATTGCGTGGCAAGCCATCATTTTCTTAGTCTCGTAGGTCCTTCTCAATGCTCTTATGGGCGCGGATAAGCCGGATATATTATACTCAGTCGAAGGCGATTCAACAAGGGTAGGAACAATAGAAGCAATCAGATGAGGAGGAAGGATAGAGAAAAGAGGGTTTTCGCCGGGGTTGGATATCTCAGGCTGATCTGGATTCATATGGAGTAAAAGAAAATTACACAATGGGAAGAAATACTTACTTGAAAATCGAAGAGCAAATCCACCAAATCTGACGTTTGCGTCTATAAATAATGATGGGTGTTTACAGAGTTTAATGGGTGTAATAATTTTTAACCAGAGGATGGGACGTTTGAGCTACACTTCGATTGGAAAGAAAAGCATGTGCATTTATGGTGGCGTTTGAGATAACGAAGGCAAAGGTAGACAGGCCATCTGGACGGTACACGTGGCATAATCTTGAATCTCAGATCTTAATCCATCAGAAGCATAAAACTGTATCGATTAAGATCTGGGGGGCTTTGATTGGGGGTGGCCCGAACAGGTCCATGTGTCAAATGTATACGGGCTGGATCAGCAGGATAGGATAGAATTTTATCTGACCTGGAAGTTAGCACAACCAGACGGGCCAATCAACTGGATAAGATTCCTGATCAGGCCAGGACAGGTCCCAGACTAGAGGAAGCAGCCAGATCAAATCAGAGCAGGTCCCTGATCAGATAGATCAGACCAGGGCAGGCCCCTAATCAGAAGAAGCCATCTGGGATGGAAAACATATGTGTACGTGAAGACGTGGGGGGCTACATAACCGCCCACTAACCCCAGTATCATGGATAACCACCTGAACTACGGTTCGACTTGATTCCAAATATATATTTGGATATGTAGGCAGCTTATTCCGGAAGTTCAGTCCATTAAAATAACAACAATTACTCTATGTACAATCCTAGAGCAAGAAAGACCCGATTGTTTACCTGTTTCATTTTGAGTTCAATCACCCAGCAAAAAATTGAAATAAGCATACACAACTGTGTCAGTTCAAAATTAAAAAATAGCCATATATGACAGGGAAAACGCTTCTACCGTTTTGACATCGAGAAAATGGAAATCCATGGATGAAATGACTACCTGCTCGTATAGAGTCCATTCAAGAACATTAATGTGCAGATTACATTCATCATATATAGAAGTTGTATTGAAGTTGTTTATCGGCGGTGCCTGGGTATCGTCCTAAACCATCCTTTGAGATTAAAAAGTACCGAAAAAGAAATAGGAAATTTTTTTTTTGTCATAATTAACAAAGAATCCCTCTCCCATATGAAATTAATTCTACATCAAAATTGATTGTCTCAAGATAGTAGTCAAAAATCGCTGTGAAATTAGGGAGGATCAATTACCCTGTAGCTTTCTAAATCAATGACCATTATGATTTACGTATTCTCATCCATATAACCGAGCAATGATCAACGATTACACAGATAAAAGTAAAAATAAAAATTAAAAAAAAAAAAGTATTATTGGGAACAATAAATATGAAGATAAGCACAGATGTGACTAAAGCATATTACAAATGAAATGAAAATGCTAAATTATGAAGAAAATCAGAGAATAAACCTCCATATGATCTGTGGTTCCATCTCCTCCGATCCTTGCGCAGCCACAACGTTTGCAAGAAACATTCCCTTTGCACCGTCAATTAGTTTCTACGTCCATCACATGGCATCATAACCAAATCTTGCGAGAAGAATTATAAAGCTGGTTTCAGCATAATCATTTCAAATTTGACAAGCAAGTTGAGGGATTATGGGCCGAAACTTATGGGGATTTTGAGGGAGTGGTTTCTGAATTGAATAGACTCAGTAGAGGGGGACGGGGAGTATCATGCAGTTAAAATTCTTACCGAATTTGACCTAATTCATTGATCATAGTACTTTATTGGACGTATGGGATATGTGGGGCTACACACGCTTTTTGTTGTAAATGTAACCGGTGCGATGCACGGATGAACGTAAATAAAAAATTGGCTAACACCATTTTCGTTACCGAATACCAAGACTCCAACTTATGTTTAAGGAATACAAAAAGAAGTCAGAACCTAGTGTATAAAAGCATACAACTATCACAATTACACAAAATATGCATGTCTAGCAATCATTCCTGCATAAGGGTGGTTATCATGGAACCAAAAACAACCCATTCATGTTAATGATAAAAACAGTAACAGTAAAAGAAACATACATCTTGATTGCGATTGAATGTACTCGCTATTATTCTTTTGCATTCTCTGCATTTGTATATTTTAGGTTTGTGGGCTTTATTGTGCAACCTTAATGGTCACTTTCCGAAAACTGACTAAATCTCACAGTGATGCTTGTTAGGGGCAAAATAAGTATTAAAAAAAAAAAACGATCGAGGCCTCCAACCTTTCAGACTGGACTGGATCCATTTGAGTCATGAGAGAGAAAATAATATAAAATAATATAAAGTTCTGATTATAAGGTAGAAATGTTGTATTAAAACTTGTGTTGATAAAGAAATGATTGATGAAATGATTGGTCAGAGAAATATTATATTGATAAAGTAATGGTTGAATAGTGTAGGTGGTGAATAAAATGAATTGATTAATATTATTTTATTTGTTGATTGTGAAATGATTGGTGAGAGAAATATTAAAATAATAGTAAATAAGATAGTGGTGGAATAAAATATTAAGTTGGATCCAAATGGATCCAGTCCAGTCCGAAACCAAACGGGACCTTATATCTTCAAAATATGAGCAAAATTTCAATAATCAATTATGAAAATATAAAACCCGTCACATTTCCTACATTTTGTTCTGCATAATCTTAATTATAATACCTCAACCAGGGAAGCTGTTCCACTATTCGGATCAACAGCTCCAAATGGCCATGCATCTCGATGGTTACCGAGTATGACAAATCTGTACAGAAATCTCAGCTCTTTCAGGGAAGTGAATAAAATTTTAACCTTCAGTTTCCTTTAACAGACTAAATCTCACAGTGATGCTTGTCAGGGGCAATGGAAATGTACCTATCCGGTTCTTCTGCTCCTTCAATCACTCCGATAACATTCTGCATTGTGCTTATCACTTGATTTCCCTACACAATTAAGTAGACTCTATTTCCAAATAAAAAAAGGAAAAGAAAAAATGAACCTACAGGGAAAGAAGACATACCAAAGAAAAATACACTATCAATTGCCAATAGTTAAATAAGGAAAAAATATAATAGTAATCGGATAGATGAGCCAATAACTTATCTAAGATTGCACACAGTTTGTGGCCATACAACCAAAATCCAATATTATACCCTGCAACTTCGACTCCTAAACCGAAGGATTTTACAGATCATCTGCATGCTACAATCTTCTCGACTATAGTTAATGTATAAGCTCCTTTCTTCGAATTTCACCAAATTTGCAAATCGACTTCACTATATTATGAAAAGCAAAAACAAATATACAAAAAAATTATTGAAAGAATTACCATGAATAACAAAGACTCATTTGACAAAATCCTTGCTTTTTGAAGACCGAATACGACAAAATAAATTCCCATCTCCACAGGCTGTATAGCCATATAGAAGTACTTCCTTCATCCCTAAATAAGAGTTGTTTTAGCCTGAAAAGTTGTCCTTAATTAATAACATTTATTAGGTTTTTTTTTTATCATCCTACCCTAAATTTAGTATTCATCCAAACAACTTTCCGAATACTAAAGAATTGACTAATTGCATTAATAATAATCAACGGATATCATTGACATTCATCCATTTTCTTAATCTGCGTGAAAACCGTAGTAAAATTTTATTTATATGAACTATAAAAAGAGGCTCAATCCTGATAATACGTATTTGAAAGATATACATGTGGTGCCACCACTGTACGTAGGAGTAATTCCTCATGACGCTGTGCACAAAATTCCCAAGACAATATCTGAAGAATTAGGTAAATCCGTAAATCACACCTTTCTACGGGGAAACCAATTGTTTATCGTTTGAAGCATATGTTGGACTTATTTTTATGTTTTGATGATGAGTGCCAGACTAGCTGTTATAGTACAAAGGCAAAAAGATGTCTAGATCAAATGTATAGACTTATTAGAGTTTGATCCTTGTATAGGTTTGATCAAACAAGCCTTTGTAAAAGGTCACCGATTTATATCAAAGACCGGTCTATATCGATAGGGTAGATAGGTCATGAGACTAGTCGAGAACCTCGTTTGACCGGCGAAGGCGTGAGGCTCAAACTCAGTTAATGAAGGCTAAGAGATCAAACTTAGTGATTAAAGTTAAGGATATGCAATCAGAATTTAGGCAAGTCTGTGATGACCTAAACTGATTACATATACCTTGTATAGAAGGTCTAAGTTCCATAAGTTGGATGATGTTTGGAACTTGGTTATATTCAAAAAGGTGTAATCTAACTTCACAGATAAAAGTTAGATAAAAGAAATCAGCTGCATTGTATTTTATACACAAAGAAATTGTCGCTTCAAATGAGATCGATTGGTATTACAATGAGATCGATGAACTCTGCGATAATTGTTTGGAAAGGTGTCCTAAACCCAATCGAGTTGGACCGGATCCGACCGGGTCGGGTCATTTACAGTCTATTTAGTTCATGTAATAACATTATTATGATTAATAAAAGCACTTATGTTATTATATATTGTTTGTCTTCATATTATTTGTTGTATACATATATTAACGTCCCTAGTATCAATCTGTGATAGAGAAACCATGATAGTGATTATGGTTGATGAGATCTCTAATCACCATAATAAGGTTGGTACTTAAATGTCTCTAGTCTTATATATTATCAAATGGGACATTGATAGTATAATCGAGACTAACACGTATTGGATGTCTTCTATCTTTTAGAAGGTAGGGATAGATCTCGTCTATCGAAGTGTAGAGACACTTGGGCAAGATGCGTGGGCGTGTATTAGAGAATGCGTGACGTTAGACTCGACCCCACTTACATTAAGTGTCACACTATGTGGCGGTTGTGTAATTATCCTTTGACCGAGTCTTCATGGCATCACGGTGTGGATTGTCATGCTTTGACACTATTGAGATTTCTCCTAACCACGGGGCGATCATGCGGTAGTGATTGGGAATGATATTGAAGCATCGCGGAGTATACATGATTGGTCGTCCGGGAATCGCGTATCCTATGATTGGGATTGAATATCCGAAATGGCCTTCTTATAAGGAATGTCTAGCTCTCGAGAATCTTTGCAAAGTGGGAGTAAATGTGTTATTCCGAGGAGCATGATATCCGGATTATAAGATACGATCGTCAATGTATTGACACTCGAGATCTGATCATATGGATATTATTATAGCGATAGGATTGTAAGTTACACGATAATCGCTTCACATGAAAGGTAGTAGTAATTGCTTTTGACTCTTCCGATAATTGGGGTCACGGTGTGTTGCTGTGACGCTATCCCCCGTGATCGTTAGGTATGAAGGGCATTTTAGTAAATTGCACTTTGTGTCTACGGCCAACATATTCGAAGCCTATCGGGTCACACACATATGAACATCGAGCCGGATTAAAATGCGGTTATAGTTGATAACCAAATAAGGAAAGTTTATCTCTAGACTATAAAGGTTATAGTGGTAAATTAATATGGTGGTATTTATTTATTATGAATAAATAAAATACAAGATATTATTATATACAAATTAGATTAATTAAAGAATATTCCGGAAGTCAATTTGTTGACTAATGGGGCGCCACTTTTGTGTGTATAAGATACACTTGGATTGTGCACTTTAATTAATAAAGATTGCCATGATATTAATATAATATATTAATTGATTTTGAAAAATAGATTTATGGTAATAAGATAATTATAATCAATATATGATATTGACAAAATAAATTATAATTAAAGAGATAAATCAATCTAGTTGATTTTCCTTATTTTATTAGAAAAATGTTTTCTTCTCCTCCACACTACTATTGGGGCGCCACCTCCTCTATAAAAGGGAAGTGGGTGTCAAGCTCTTTTGTACAACACAATTGCAAGAATTCATAATTCTTGTGTAAAATAGAGAGCTCTCCATAGTGAGTTTGTGAGGGAAGAAAAGGTCCGGTCTAGCAGCCGGAGTTTTTCTGGTAGCAATCCAAGGAGGATTCCGGCGAGGGGTTCGTGTGGATTAGCGATAGAGGCCGGACGCGTGGACGGCTTGCGCATTGAACTACTCTTCGTTGACGGTCAAAGCGACGATCTAGTAGATCATCAAGGTATAACCGTCAAACTACTTAACGTGTTTATTGCATTAAACGAAGAACGATCTACAAAAGGAAATCAAATTTTAAATTCCGCTGCGTTAAACTAGTGATTTCCTAACAGTGGTATCAGAGACAGACTTCGTGCTTAAGCAATAGGCTTATTTTAATTGCGTAGTATTTAATCAATAGATGCAAGATTTAAATCACGAAACGTTAAAACAAAAAAAAAAAACAAAAATTAGGGTTCATTGGGGGGTCGGCCGACTTGCGCGCCCTCCTCTCAAGGGCGGGCGGCGCGGCGGTAACCCTAGGGTTGCCGTCCGTCGGCTCTCCTCTTCCAATGGGGAGATCAACCCTTTCGCTTTTGTGATATTTTATTGTGCATAGATATCTCGTTTGTTTAGTTGTGTCATATGACCTACCAATAGTTCAAATAGTTTGGACCATTGGGAAACCATATGGCATGTTGGCCTTTCCAAATTTTGATTTGGAATAGGCCTAGGCCCTTTTCAAATATTTGATTTGTAAAAGGCTGAGCCTGAGCCACTTCCAAAATTTTGATTTTGGAAAGTGGCGAGCCTAAACTAAAATTATTTGGCCTTTCCAAATTTTGATTTGGAATAGGCCTGAGCCCTTTTCAAATATTTGATTTGTAAAAGTATAAGCTTAGCCACTTCAAAATTTTGATTTTGGAAAGTGGCTGTGCCTGAGACTAAAATAATTTGGCCTTTCCAAATATTTGATTTGGAATAGCGCCTGCGCCTTTTCAAATATTTGATTTGTAAAGGCTTAGTTTGAGCCTACTTCCAAAATTTTGATTTTGGAAAGTGGCCAGGCCTAAGCTAAATATAGTTTTAGAAAGGAAACAAATAGGAGACTTTATAATTTTAATTTTATGTTTTGAATAGTTCAAATTTAATTAAAATTGAAATCGATTTAAAATTAAATGTTAATTTTAATTTTCGATTAAGTCATATAATTAATTAAAATTTATTTAATTATTTGACGTGATAAAATAAAGACGCATGAGTAGTAGTAGTTAAAATTAGAATTTAATCTTTTTCATAAGATAAAATTGTATGGATTAGATGTGTAGATATAATGTGATTATATGGACCCCGATTGATCATGGACTCGACCAATAGGATAGATGGGAATGTTTTCTTTATGTTGGTTTTGAAAAAATGTCCTAGGCATTATGAAGAACGTGACCTAGTTTACTTTTTTGCATTTATCCCATTCCTCGAGCTCCCTCGTGTGCGGCGGGTGTAATTATTTATTATGTAACAAGAATGGAGCAAGAAGTTCAAGACCAAGGAGAGATAAAGAACCCATTGGCGTACAACAATAAAGATCCTATTGGCGGTTGCGAGATACCCTTAGTTTGTGACCAGCGGTTTCGTCTGGGCTTGTATTCAAAACCGCACTCTAGGAAAAGTCCATGATCATACCGGTTATTTTATGCGCGGAATGTTGTGTATGTTTTACTTTATATGATATCGTAGTAATATGAACATAGTAGATGAGACCATAATTAAACAAAATTAATTAAGTGAATTAATTTAAAATTATTCCCACGCCAAAAATCGAGCCAAAATTGTCTCCCAATATTATAATGACGGTGAAGAGCCTTTGTTCGATCCAACCGATCGCCCACGCCGAGTTGACCTACCACGGGTATATCGTCATTATCGAGATATGATCGTTATGAGATCTCATGAATATTTGGGTTACGACTCGACTAAGAATCTTGCGGTGATTGGCCCACGCCAGACCGCCTGATTTTAGAGACAAGGGGTGGCTATCACATAGAGATGTGAATTGTCAAAGAGTTGACTAGTCAACTATTCAGGGTCAATTTGTAGTGTTTTTAATGATATATTTTACATCAATTTCCCCCGTATATGGATGTTTTTCATAGAAATCGAGCTTATAATCGATTAATTGAGTAAATAGTGTTTTTAATAGGTTAATTGCAAAATGTAACGATTTATGTGCTTAAATTGTGATTTTATGTTATTTTGGGATTGTGTTACGCTTTGGTATATTTTCCTATGTTATAGATACATATTTTGGCATGCAAGAGAATTAAATGATGAGGTTTTGCATGGAAGAGAAGTGAAATGGAAGGAAGATGGAGATAAAGCTTGGAATGAAGCTTTCAAGCAGCCGAACTTCCGATGCAGTTCTTGATATGATATACACTGATTTGACTCTCGACCTCAAGAGAAGATTTGTAGGTCTTGAAGAGAGGATTCTACTGGATTTTGAATCACTTCATTCTGACTTATGAGGCCCGAGATATGAGCGTTACAAGTTTGGATGCTGTTGCTGAATTCGAGTGGAAAATCCCGAAATATACTCGTAATACGACGGGCTAGTCAAAAAGGCGTTTTCTGAAGAAGAGTCCTTAATGAAAGTTGGAGAGTTTTCCGAGAGCTTTTTTATGACATTCGGATCATAATTTTTGGAGGTCTACAACTCAAGATATGAATTTTAGAAGTTTGAGTTCAGACTCTATGCAAACGAGCGTCCGGATCCTAATTACTTCAAATTGACATAGGACTTTTATTGATAGCCGATATTCCTAAATAATTCTCCCAGCCGACTTAAGCTTTCTTTTCTTTTAGCTGCACGCAAAATCCTAATTGAGAAGGAATTAATTCAAATTTGACATATATCCTATAAATATATGCATGCATCTCAACCCTAAGGACAATTTTTGAACATTCACCAAGATATTCTTAGAAGCGAAGCAAAGCGAATTTTCTCTGAGGCTTCAAGGCGGTCACCCGAGCCTTGTGCTCGGGTGATCCTGGTTAGATTAGGATGTCGTTTTTCTTCCGTTTTCGATTCATGGATTCAATCATGTACCAAACTACGTGAGTTTATTTATTTAATTTATTCAGTCCTTATTTATTTTTCATGATCTTTAATTGATTTTGTATCTTTCTTTGATCATGATGCTATGTGTGAACTTTATCGAGAGATTGGTTTGCGATTGATGTTTACAACATACGGAAGTTGCGTAAACTAGATTAACATAGAAAGATAGGATCTTTAATCATTAATTATGTGACAAATTAATTGGTTAATTATCTAGTTTGTTAGATTCTAAAATACGAGAGTTAACCTGAATCTACACCGAGTTTTTTTTTGGTAAATTGATCTCAACATTCGGAAGATGAGAGATTGATAAATTGGACTCACTAAGGAATTAGGAATCCATAGCTTGAGATTAAATTCACTAAGGAATTAGGGATTTGTATCTCGTGTAAAGGTGAAACCACAATTTGAATTAAAATCATGAGATGAACTAGGATTGAAATCACTTGGTTTGTATGATGTTTGATCCCATGTATCCTTAGTTTAGGTTTTTATTATTAGTTCTAGTTTAGATTTAGTTTACTTGTTCTATGAGTTTATTTGTTAGTTCTTCGTTTATTTGTTTTCGTTAGTAACAATTGAGAGGATTAATTAGATTAGATTCAACATCCCTTTTCCCTGAGGATCGATACCCGTACTTACCCTACTATGCTATCAACAACCCGGTATTCGGCCGGTTAGGAGGTAGTTTTGCATGGTAGTATAGGTTTTATAAATTTTCTTTTGTTTTAATGATGCAAAATCTCCCCAACATCAACCAATGGAAATCGAATAAGATTCGATCGGTAAATAGTACCCACCTTCGAAATTGACCCGGTCGATCGGCCCACGTCGGGGATCGAGTCAACTAGATAGGATTCCATCCACTAAAGAATTAATTAAATTCTTGAAAGCCAATAGGGAATAGTTGGCTAGTGGGAGTAAAACCTTATAAATTTCTTAGTGCAAATTTAGGTTTTTGTACATGAGCTTTTACTTATTCTATCTTTATTTATTGTTGTAGAAAATGTCAAACAAATTGAACCTTCGCTTTATCATCGAAAACAAGCTTGACGAAACTAATTTTCTCGATTGGGAAAGAAACCTCAAAATCGCTTTTGAGGCACGAAAGATTGTCTATGTCTTGGACGAGGCCCTACCGGAAAAGCCCACCGAGGGTTCGGCCGCAGATGTTGTCGAGAAGTACAACAAGCAATCGCTTACGACAAAGATCGATGCTACATGTATCATGCTTGCTTCTATGACACCGAATCGCAGAAAAAAGCATGAGTCTATGGACGCCTACTCTATCATGGTCCACCGAAGGAACTTTACGCTTCTCGCCTCGCGACCGAGAGGTGCGAGGTCTCGAAGGCCCTCGTTTAGCCGTAAGATGGCATCCGGAATCATTGTGGGGTCACACGTGCTTAAAATGATCGGGTACATAGAGAGGCTTGGGAAGCTGGGCCACAAGTTGGAACGAGAGTTGAGTATTGACTTGATTCTGCAATCTCTACTTGACTCATTCTCGCAGTTTGTGATGAACTATCACATGAACAAAATAGATTGCTTGAACATGTTGAAGACTGCTGAGGGCACTGTGGGGAAGGGAAAGCAAGTGTTGCTGGTCACTTCAAGCAAGGGCAAGCCAAAAGCCCAGAAAAAGTCCAAGAAGGCAAAGGCAGCACCTAAGCCAACGCCTAAAATAGCGAAAGACAAATCCAAGGATGCTTGCTTCCATTGCGGTGAGACCGGACATTGGAGGAGAAACTGCAAGGGCTTCTTGAGTACCAAGAAGAAGCATTCTGATGCTTCGACTTTCAGTATATTTATGATTGAGATCAACATTACTTCTTCTAAGTCTAACCACCGGTATTAGATCTTGGTTGCGGTTCTCATATTTGTACGAATATGCAGAGCACTAAGAAGAACTAGAGATCCGAGGAAATGAGAGGTGGACCTACGCGTTGGAAATGGAGCAAGTGTTCTTTGCTACCGGCCGTAGGAGTTTATTTTCTTTCATTGCCCGAAGGGCTAGTACTAGAACTCAATAATCGTTATTTTGTTCCCGCTCTTTACGAAGAGTATTATTTCTATTTCTCGCATTAGATGTTGATGGATTTTCTTTTACGCTTGAGAATAAATGTTGTTCTTTTCACGTGATGGAATCTTTTATGGTACTTGGCATACTTAGCAATGGTCTCTACATATTAGATATGAATGTTGACGTGCTTAATATAAATAACAAGAAAGCCAAAACAAATGACTTGAATGAATCCTACTTATGGCATTGTAGACTTGGCCATATAAATAAGAATCGCATTTCCAAACTCTATAAAGATGGAATGTTGGATCAATTCGATTACGAATCGTTTGACACATGCGAAGCTTGTTTACTTGGCAAGATGACAAAGTCACCTTTTAATGGCAAAGGGATAAGATCCAATGAATTGCTTGAGCTCATACATACTGATGTATGTGGCCCAATGTCAATTCAAGCCAAAGGAGGATACTCTTATTTTATAACTTTCACTGATGACCATTCACGCTATGGTTATATATACTTAATGAAGTTTAAATCTGAAGCCTTCGAAAAGTTCAAGGAATTCGTAGTGAAGTGGAGAAACAATCGGGTAAAGAAATCAAAACACTTCGATCCGATCGAGGTGGAGAATACCTAGACGGAGAGTTTCAAGATTATTTGAAGGAGAATGGGATTCTGCCTGAATGGACCCCCCCGGGACGCCACAGATGAATGGTGTATCTGAGAGGAGGAACCGCACCCTGTTAGACATGGTGCGATCCATGATGAGCTATGCAGTTCTCCCAAAATCATTTTGGGGGTATGCTCTAGAAACCGCATCCTACGCACTGAACCGAGTTCCATCAAAGACGGTTGATTCTACACCATACGAGGTATGGGCAAAGAAGAAACCAAATCTGGCATATCTTAAACCTTGGGGTTGTCCAACTTATGTGAAGCGGATGATGCCTGACAAATTAGAGGCCAGATCCGACAAATGTCTATTTGTGGGATATCCTAGAGAAACTAGAGGATACCAATTTTACCATCCTGAGGAACAAAAGGTGTTTGTTGCCAGAACTGGCCACTTTCTGGAGAAAGAGTTTATTCTGGATAGGGTCAGTGGGAGTAAGATTGATCTTGAAGAAATTCGAGAACCACTTACGTGTTGGAAAGGTGTCCTAAACCCAATCGGGTTGGACCGGATCCGACCGGGTCGGGTCGTTTACAGTCTATTTAGTGCATGTAATAACTTTATTATGATTAATAAAAGCACTTATGTTATTATATATATTGTTTGTCTTCATATTATTTGTTGTATATATATAGTAACGCCCCTAGTATCAATCATGATAGAGAAACCATGATAGTGATTATGGTTGATGAGATCTCTAATCACTATAACAAGGTTGGTACTTAAATGTCTCTAGTCTTACATATTATCAAATGGGACATTGATAGTATAATCGGACTAGCACGTATTGGATGTCTTCTATCTTTTAGAAGGTAGGGATAGATCTCGCTCTATCGAAGTGTAGGGACACTTGGGTACCGCGTGGACGTGTATTAGAGAATGCGTGACGTTAGGATCGACCCACTTACATTAAGTGTCACATTATGTGGCGGTTGTGTAATTATCCTTTGACCGAGTCTTCATGGCATCACGGTGTGGATTGTCATGCTTTGACACTATTGAGATTTCTCCTAACCACGGGCGATCATGCAAGAGTGATTGGGTATGATATTGAAGCATGCGGAGTATACATGATTGGTCGTCCGGGAATCGCGTATCCTATGATTGGGATCGAATATCCGAAATGGCCTTCTTATAAGGAATGTCTAGCTCTCGAGAATCTTTGCAAAGTGGGAGTAAATGTGTTATTCCGAGAGAGCATGATATCCAGATTATAAGATACGATCGTCAATGTATTGACACTCGAGATACGATCGTATGGATATTATTACAGCGATAGGATTGTAAGTTACACGGTAACTGCTTCACATGAAAGGTAGTAGTCATTGCTTTTGACTCTTCCGATAATTGGGGGTCACGGTGTGTTGCTAGACGCTATCCCGTGATCGTTAGGTATGAAGGGCGTTTTAGTAAATTGCACTTTGTGTCTACGGCCAACATATTCGGAAGCCTATCGGGTCACACACATATGAACATCGAGTCGGATTAAAATGTCAAGTTATAGTTGATAACCAAATAAGGAAGGTTTATCTCTAGACTATAAAGGTTATAGTGGTAAATTAATATGGTGGTATTTATTTATTATGAATAAATAAAATACAAGATATTAATCATATATAAATTAGATTAATTAAAGAATATTCCGGAAGTCAATTTGTTGACTAATGGGGCGCCACTTTTGTGTGTATAAGATACACTTGGATTGTGCACTTTAATTAATAAATATTGTCATAATATTAATATAGGATATTAATTGATTTTGGAAAAATAGATTTATGGTAATAAGATAATTATAATCAATATATGATATTGACAAAATAAATTATAATTAAAGAGATAAATCAATCTAATTGATTTTCCTTATTTTATTTGAAAAAGGTTTTCTTCTCCTACACACCATTAGGGGCGCCACCTCCTCTATAAAAAGGAAGCGGGTGTCAAGCTCTTTTGTACATCACAATTGCAAGAGTTCATAATTCTTGTGTAAAATAGAGAGCTCTCCATAGTGAGTTTGTGAGGGAAGAAAAGGTCCGGTCTAGCAGCAGGAGGTTTTCTGATAGCAATCCAAGGAGGATTCCGGCAAGGGGTTCGTGTGGATTAGCGATAGAGGCCGGACGCGTGGACGGCTTGCGCATTGAACTACTCTCCGTTGGCGGTCAAAGCGACGATCTTGTAGATCATCCAAGGTATAACCGTCAAACTACTTAACGTGTTTATTGCATTAAACGAAGAACGATCTAGAAAAGGAAATCAAATTTTAAATTCCGTTGCGTTAAACTAGTGATTTCCTAACATTACGGATAACAGTCCGTTGATGGAAGTAGAGGAGACACTACATACAAATGTGGCGCCACCCTCTACCGTAGACACAATAGCACCTCGAAGATCCACCAGGGAACGCCGTGAACCCGAGAGGTACACTAGCGTGTATCTCATGGAAGATGAGGACCCTAGAACTTATGAGGAAGTGCTATTAAGGCATGACAAAGAGAAATGGCTAGAAGCCATGAATTCTGAAATAGAATCTATGAAGGACAACCAAGTTTGGAACTTAGTTGATCCGCCTGAGGGAATAGTTCCCATAGGGTGTAAATGGGTCTTTAAAAGAAAGACCGACATGGACGGTAACGTGACTACCTACAAGGCTAGGTTAGTGGCAAAAGGTTATAAGCAAAGACAAGGAGTTGCTATGATGAAACCTTCTCGCCTGTTGCCATGTTAAAATCCATTACAATTTTGCTCGCTATTGCAAAGATACCATGATTACGAATCTGCAGATGGATGTGAAAACACTTTCCTTAACGGGAACCTGTCTGAGGAAGTGTATATGACACACCTGAGGTTTCACAACCAATGACGCCAGGATGGTGTGTAAACCGCAAAGATCCATTTATGGATTAAAGCAAGCTTCGAGTTGGAATCTTCGCTTTGATGAGATTATCAAACAGCTTTGATTTCATCAAGAACGAAGATGAGCCCCGTGTTTACAAGAAGGTTAGTGGGAGTGCCATTGTGTTCCTAGTGCTTTATGTGGATGACATATTGCTCATAGGGAATGATGTGCCTATGTTACAATCAACAAAGCTTGGTTATCCAAGAACTTCTCAATGAAGGACTTGGGTGAGGCAAATTATATATTCTAGGAATAAAGATCTATAGAGATAGATCTAAAAGGTTGCTTGGTCCGTCGCAATCCACCTACATAGACAAGATGTCAAGAGATTCAACATGGAGCACCCAAGAAAGGATTGCTTTGCCCATGTCACATGGGGTCTACCTGTCGAAGGAATGAGTCCTAAGACAGAGGGAGGAAAGGGCACAAATGAGTAAAGTCCCTTATGCTTCGCAATCGGGTCTATCATGTATGCCATGTTATGCACAAGACTAGATGTCTCGTACTCTCTTAGTATGACTAGTAGGTACCACCAATACAGTGATGGTCACCGGATTGTCACAAGAATATCCTTAAGTACTTGAGACGTACTAGGATATGTTCCTGGTTTTCGGGAATGATGATTTAGTATTACGAGGTTACACGGATGCCGCCTTCCAAACGACAAGGATGACTTTAAGTCACAACTGGATTTGTTTTTACGCTTAACGACGGAGCAAAGAGTGGAAGAGTTCCAAGCGAGAGACTACTGCAGACTCTACAACGGAAGCCGAATACATAGCGACCTCGGAGGCGGCAAAGGAAGCGCTTTGGATGAAGAAGTTCATTCTCGAACTTGGTGTGGTTCCCTCCATTGAAGGTCCAAAGGCCTGCCTGCATCTTGTGATAATAATGGAGCGATATCTCGATCAAAGGAGCCAAGGTCTCATCGTAAGTCCAAACATGTGCTACGGCGCTATCACTTGATTAGAGAGATAGTAGATAGAGGAGATGTAAAGATAGAGAAAGTCCACACGGATGATAACATAGCTGATCCGTTAACCAAGGCATTGTCTCAAGCTAAGCATGAGAAACATGTTCACTTGCACGGGCTTAGGCATATGGGTGATTGGCTTTAGGCCAAGTGGGAGATTGTTGGAAAGGTGTCCTAAACCCAATCGGGTTGGACCGGATCCGACCGGGTCGGGTCATTTACAGTCTATTTAGTTCATGTAATAACTTTATTATGATTAATAAAAGCACTTATGTTATTATATATTGTTTGTCTTCATATTATTTGTTGTATACATATATAGTAACGTCCCTAGTATCAATCCGTGATAGAGAAACCATGATAGTGATTATGGTTGATGAGATCTCTAATCACCATAATAAGGTTGGTACTTAAATGTCTCTAGTCTTATATATTATCAAATGGGACATTGATAGTATAATCAGACTAGCACGTATTGGATGTCTTCTATCTTTTAGAAGGTAGGGATAGATCTCGCTTATCGAAGTGTAGAGACACTTGACCAGACGTGGACATTTATTAGAGAATGCGTACATTAGATCGACCCCACTTACATTAAGTGTCACACTATGTGGCGGTTGTGTAATTATCCTTTTGACCGGAGTCTTCATGGCATCACGGTGTGGATTGTCATGCTTTGACACTATTGAGATTTCTCCTAACCATGGGGCGATCATGCGGTAGTGATTGGGTATGATATTGAAGAATGCGGAGTATACATGATTGGTCGTCCGGGAATCGCGTATCCTATGATTGGGATTGAATATCCGAAATGGCCTTCTTATAAGGAATGTCTAGCTCTCAAGAATCTTTGCAAAGTGGGAGTAAATGTGTTATTCCGAGGGAGCATGATATCCGGATTATAAGATACGATCGTGAAAGTATTGACACTCGAGATACGATCGTATGGATATTATTATAGCGATAGGATTGTAAGTTACACGGTAACTGCTTCACATGAAAGGTAGTAGTCATTGCTTTTGACTCTTCCGATAATCGGGGTCACGGTGTGTTGCTAGACGCTATCCCGTGATCGTTAGGTATGAAGGGCATTTTAGTAAATTGCACTTTGTGTCTACGGACAACATATTCGAAGCCTATCGGGTCACACACATATGAACATCGAGTCGGATTAAAATGCGGTTATAGTTGATAACCAAATAAGGAAAGTTTATCTCTAGACTATAAAGGTTATAGTGGTAAATTAATATGGTGGTATTTATTTATTATGAATAAATAAAATACAAGATATTAATTATATACAAATTAGATTAATTAAAGAATATTCCGGAGGTCAATTTGTTGACTAATGGGGCGCCACTTTTGTGTGTATAAGATACACTTGGATTGTGCACTTTAATTAATAAAGATTGCCATGATATTAATATAAGATATTAATTGATTTTGAAAAATAGATTTATGGTAATAAGATAATTATAATCAATAAATGATATTGACAAAATAAATTATAATTAAAGAGATAAATCAATCTAGTTGATTTTCCTTATTTTATTAGAAAAATGTTTTCTTCTCCTCCACACTACTATTGAAACGCCACCTCCTCTATAAAAGGGAAGTGGGTGTCAAGTCAGACAACACAATTGCAAGAATTCATAATTCTTGTGTAAAATAGAGAGCTCTCCATAGTGAGTTTGTGAGGGAAGAAAAGGTCCGGTCTAGCAGCCGGAGTTTTTCTGGTAGCAATCCAAGAAGGATTCCGGCGAGGGGTTCGTGTGGATTAGCCATAGAGGCCGGACGCGTGGACGGCTTGCGCATTGAACTACTCTTCGTTGACGGTCAAAGCGACGATCTAGTAGATCATCAAGGTATAACCGTCAAACTACTTAACGTGTTTATTGCATTAAACGAAGAACGATCTAGAAAAGAAAATCAATTTTTAAATTCCGCTGCGTTAAACTAGTGATTTCCTAACAATAATATACCTCGGTTAATTCAAGATTACATTGGAAGATTACATGGATAAGGACAGCCAACTACCTCTGATTTATCAAACAAATCAAGGGCTGAGATTAAAAGAACGTTGGGATGATTCAGGATTTTATCCAATGGTTATAAGTCAAAGGTGGATGATCGCCTTCATCAAAAAATTACGATGATTGTCACCCCACATGAATAGTGACAGAAAGCAAGTCAAATGGGACAAAAACCAGGAACGGTTATATTTGAATTTCAAATACAAGTCACATGCATTCCTACCTATAAATAGAGGACTTTCAACTCAGAAAGAGTAGAGGATTGATGAACATTAAGAGAAAAATATAAGAGACTATTCTGAGCTGAAAAACACCCTACTGAACTTACTGAACTTAAAGCTACTGATCCAGAAAGATTTTTCAAGTGTATTCTGTATTCAAGCTACATCAAGTATACACACTTGAAGACTGCAAGCTGCTGATTATATCATCCTAATCAAGCTACTACGACTAAATCATTTATTTGATTCAATCTTTATTTTATAAAGAACCTGCTGAAGACAGTGAAGCACAGTTGTGTGAAAGACTGTTGTTTGTGGTGGAGCTGGTGAAGAGGCAATCCTACCTTCAAGGACCAAAGTGGAAGACTCAGGAAGCGACAATTCTACATGTTCCCGGCCAGCTTTGTGAAGCCATAGTCATTGGTGAAGGACAAGCAACCTTAGGAATCTTTGTAACTGGAACATCAAAGATCTCTAGTGATTTACCTCCAACATCACAGGAGAAGAGTGGACTGAGTTAAAACAAAGTAAGGAACCTAATTATCTTTGCTTCAACTGCAAGAAGCCTGGACACTTTAGACCTGATTGTCCAGACCTACTAAAGACCATGAGTCAACAAAGAAGACATGGCAAGAAGGCTATGGTTGCTGAAGATGAATCAGGGTGTGAAGTAGAATCTGAAAAGGGAAATGAATCAGATGACACAGCATTGGTTGCTGATATGGAAGATTATGCTTTGATGGCTAATATGGATGAAACTGAGGAGGTATACAACAATGTATCAATAAACACTCATGCTGGAAGTGATTGTGAATCAACTTGTGGTTCAAATCCCAGAAATTCTAACAATGAGGAGACTTTGGGTGCCATCCTTAATCAACTGAGGATAATACAATCTGGTTATGAGATTGTGAAGGCTGAAAAAGAAGCTCATCAGTTGGAAGTTGAAAGATTAAATGCTGAATTAAGAATTCTTAAAGGCAAAGAAAAAGAGGCTGGACAGAATCAGCATGATCCTGCTGTAAAATCAGTAGCTGCCGAGTCTGCTGAACCATCTTGTTCATCTACTGCATAAAAATCTGGAAAGCCTTATGGTGATAGAACAGGGCTTGGATTTGAAACTCAACAATCCAAAAAGAGTGGATCCAGTAAGATTACTGAACCTAGTACCAGAATTGGTCTTAAGTTTGTACCTGCACAAGATCCAACTCCAAGTAAGGTTGCTTTGAGCGATAAAAACCTCGAGAATACTTCAAGGAAGCAAAATCGAGAAGTCAAAGAAGTCAACGATTCTTAACAAAAGAACAAATCCAAAAATAGGATCTTTGGACCTTCTAGACCTCATCGATAGCGGACTGCTACCAAGTCTCACTGAACCACAAAAGGTAAAGGTCGAAATATTCCAAGGATAAGAATCCAAAATCTAAAAATGTTTCATTCAAGGGATACTTATCTCGGGGGAAAGGTAGACTGCTCCCTACAGTGATGATTGGAATATTCCTGTACTCTTGATAGAAACAACCAAAGATAACCATACTTTGCTAAGGTAAAATCTAAGCAATGGAATCAAAGAAAGGACTCGAAGAAAGGACTTATAAAAGGCCTCAACAGGGACCTCAAAGAGACTCCATACTACTGTAGGCTGCTCTAATGCAGACAACAAACAAATGGTTATACTAATGCTTCTAACAACAAGAATAACTTCAAACAGCATTATAAACCAAAAGGCCAGAAAACATATGTGAATCCTACACAACCAACTGTTAGAACTTATGGATGTGTGGAATACATGTATGAACCAAAGTATGACACCTTTAGGAGAAGACCTTATGGAAACTTACCAAGGGTCATGCTTACTACTGACCACTATGGACCCAAACAGGTTTGGGTACCTAAAATGTATTAACTTTGTTTTGTAGGGTGTCTGGTACTTTGACAGTGGATGTTCCAGACATATGACAAAGAAGAAGCATGTTTGTCAAACTTTGTGGCAAAGGATGGTCCAAGGGTGAATTTTGGCAACAAGAATACACCTGGATATACAAGAGGATATGGCACACTTGTGAGAAATGGACTTACAATCAAGAATGTTGCATATGTGGAAGGACTGGACTACAACTTGCTTGAGCAATTGGACAATCTTGTGACATGGGATACAAGGTCACTTTTGACAAAAACAACTGTATTGTCATTAGTGAAAGAGGTTATCAAGTTGTACTGGATGGTAGAAGACAACAAAACATGTATGTTGTGGATTGGTCTACAACAGTTCTAGAAACCTGCCGATTGTGCATACCAAATCAGAACTCAATTGGTTATGGCACAAGAAGTTGAATCATTTGAACTTTGATGATGTCAATCAGTTGGTGAAGAAGAAGCTGGTGATTGGTTTACCTAAGATCACATTCAAAAAGGATGCTATATGTGATGCTTGTCAGCAAGGTAAACAGATAAAGTCAAGCTTCAAGTCAAAAACTAAACAATCAACTAATAGAGTGTTGGAGCTGATGCATATGGATCCTTTTGGACCAATAACTCCAACAAGTGTAACAGGAAAGAAATACACTTAAATGGTTGTGGATGATTATTCACGGTACACTTGGGTGATATTTATGAATAAGAAAAGTGAAACACTCAAAAGCATGCCTAATCTTTTAAAGAGATTACATGAGAAGAGTTTGACAGTAGTAAAAATAAGATCAGATCAGGGTACTGAGTTTCTCAACAAAGTGATAAGAGAATATTGTGAACAGAATGGTGTACTGCATCAACTTGCTACTGCTGGTACACCTCAGCAAAATGAGGTTGCTAAAAGAAGAAACAGAACTCTGAAAGAAGCAGGAAGGACAATGATTTGTGAAGCATTGCTACCTAAAAGATATTGGGCTGAAGCAGTTAATACAGCATGCTATACACAAAACAGAACCTCAGTGAACAAGAAGCTGCTGAAGACACCTTATGAGATTTGGAATGGAAGAAAACCAAATATATCCTATTTCCATCCATTTGGAAGCAAATGTTTTATCTTAAATCACAAGGTACATTTGAAGACATTCCAACCGTCGTCGATGAAGGAATTTTCTTGGGATATTCTTGATCGAAAGAAGGCATTCAGGGTACTGAACAAGAGGTCACTGAAACATGAAGAAACAATCCATGTTGTGTTTGATGAACCTAAGTTCACTGGAATGGAAGATGAAGATTGTGAACCTGCTGAGACTCAACGAGTCACTGACCCTGATTGTGTTGAAGTTTTGGAAAGATTCAATGACTTAAAAGTTTCTGATACTGCCCCTGCTGAACACCCTGTTGGCAATATTATTGATGCAACAACTGAAGCAGTTCAAGGATATGCTGAACCCCCTGCTGTTGAAGAAGCTACAGCAGTACCTACTAAAGATGAGGTTCTTGATAATCAAACTAACCAGAATCCACAATGGTTAAGGAATCACCCTGCTGAACAAGTTATTTGCAATGTACAGCAAGGTGTAAGGACTAGAAGGCAACTGTAAGCCATGTTTACTTGTTTTCTATCTCAAATGGAACCTAAAGTTGTTGAAGAAGCAATTTCAGATCCAGATTGGATAATTTCTATGCAAGAAGAATTGAATGAATTTGAAATAAATCAAGTTTGGACACTAGTTGAAAGGCCAAGTCATGCAAATATCATTGGTACTAAGTGGGTATACAGAAATAAACTTGATGAATCTTGTACCATTGTAAGGAATAAGGCCAAGCTAGTTGCAAAAGGCTATTCTCAAGCAGAAGGAATAGATTTTGATGAAACTTATGCACCTGTTGCAAGATTGGAAGCTATCAGATTATTCTTGGCACATGCTGCATATAAGAAATTCAAGGTAATTCAAATGGATGTCAAAAGTGCATTTTTGAATGGCATCCTAGAGGAGGAAGTGTATGTACAGCAACCTCCTGGATTTGAAGTTAAAGATCAAGAAGACAAAGTGTATAGACTCAACAAAGCACTTTATGGATTGAAACAGGCACCAAGAGCTTGGTATGAGACTCTATCTCAATTCTTGGTGGACAATGGTTTTACCAAAGGCACCATTGATAAAACTCTTTTCAGAATCAATGAAAAGAACCGCACCCTGCTGGTACAAATTTATGTTGATGACATAATCTTTGGTTCTGAAAATGAATTGTTATGTGAAAAGTTTGCAAATCTAATGAAGAGCAAATTCCAAATGAGTATGATGGGAGAAATGAACTACATTTTGGGATTGCAAGTTAAACAGATGAAAGAGGAATCTTCATTCATCAAACCAAGTATACCAAGGAATTACTGAAGAAGTTTGGTATGGAAAACAGCACCAAGATATCAACTCCAATGAGTACAAATATCAGATTGGATGAAGATATAGAAGGCAAAGATGTTGATCAGACTTTATACAGAAGGATGATAGGCAGTCTGCTGTATCTCACTGCAAGCAGACCTGATATATCCTTTGATGTAGGTGTTTGTGCAAGATTTCAATCTAAACCTAAAGAAAGTCACTTAGGTGCAGTCAAGAGAGTTCTCAAGTACCTAAAGGAGACTTTGGGAGTAGGGATATGGAATTCCAAGGATGGAAGCTTCAAAGTTATATCCTACTCAGATTCTAATTTTGCTGGATGCAAGATTGATAGAAAAAGCACTACAGGAACCTGTCAATTTATGGGAAGTAGACTGGTCTCCTGGTTCAGCAAGAAATAGAACTCAATATCAACTTCCACTGCTGAAGCTGAATACATTGCTGCTGGAAGTTGCTGTGCACAAGTACTATGGTTAAGACAATAATTAAGGGATTATGGAATAGAAGAGAAAGAAATTCCAATTATGTGTGACAACACAAGTGCAATTGCAATCACAGAAAATCTTGTTTTGCACTCAAGGACCAAGCACATTGATGTAAGACATCACTTTATAAGAGATCCTGTTGAGAAGAAAGATGTGGTGGTTCTATATATCCCTACTGAAAATCAACTTGTTGATATTTTCACTAAAGCACTTGATAGTGAAAGATTTGCCAAATTAAGGACTGAACTTGGAATTATTAGAGTTGACTGATAACCAGCAGTGTACTGGAATTCACCATGATGATTAGTCTTTGCTATGTTGGGTGAGCTCACTTAGCAGATTAGTCATTGGTATCAACAATTCCATGTACTTATGTTTGGACAATTGAGCAAATGAGGTTGCCAAGGGGATTGGTCTTTGTCATGATGGGTGAGCTCACTTGGCGGATCGGTCATTGGTATTAAACTTCATCTTGTATTATCAATTGAACAAAACAAGAAGAAATCAAGGATCGTGAGTCACATTGTCGGCGCTGTTGAAGCGGCTTTATCGCCAGATCTTCAGCCGAGCCAACCTGCTTGAGGACAACCTGCTTTGAATGGAACGTTACACAGTCAAACTTTATTAAAGTCAAAGAGCAATTGGCGGGATATTTATTCTATCCTTTATAACCACGATTACATGATCCAACGGTTACAATACGTTTTGGAAAATAATGGGCCACGTGTCAAGCTAGCATTCACTCAAATTAATCATGGTTAACATCAATGTACGTGTTCTGACAGTTTCAACCACCCTCTATCTATATAAACTGACCTACATGCCGAAGATACTCTCTACTTGCAAAATCTGCTTTATCACTGCATATTTACACTGTGTGAACACAGATTTGCAAAACTTTCTCCTTCATCTTTTTCTTGTAACAATGGCGGAAAAGATTGATGTTCAAATAGAATCAAGCCAAAGTGTGAGAGGCTTTGTTGTTGATGCTAACAAAACTAAATTAGCTATCAACATTGGTCGAAGAATAAGAATATATGCCGGATTGGAGAATGTACTGAACATTAGATTGGAAACAATCTCATATACTAATATTGTTAGTTTCTGGAAGAATATTGTTGTTAAGGAAGATACAGAGGCATTCAAAACAACTGTGAAGGCCCAGGAGCTTGAGATTTCCCCAAGTCTACTGAGGGAAGTTTTTGGTTTTGAAGAAGTAGTGGATGGTCCAGTAAATCCTGAAACAACGGGACTGTCAAACATGGATTTTGTTGATAAAATCAAGACAAATAAAGACACCAAATCAATTCTAGGCATAAATTGTAGAGATATTGGGAATGAGTACAACCTGCTGAGCAAACTCATTGCAAAGAATGTATTAGGTTTGGTTGGAAGTATGGATACATGACCCAAGATAGAGCTGATGATGATCATTTGCAGAAGCATGAAGTTTGATTGGGCTGGATATTTTATTCATTACATGAAGAAAGTAGCCAAGGAAGAAAGAGAAGGGAAAAGGAAATCCAAGGCCTTACCCTTAGGATTGATGGTTCAGACCCTGCTGAATCATTTGGAGATTCCTGATGTTGCACCTGAGAAGATCAATCAGTCCAGATACAAGAAAGAGATTGATTATGCTATTCCTGGTCTGGATGATGATGAAGAAGATGTTGCAGAGGCTGCTGATAATGATAGTGATGGAGATGATGGTGATGCTGGTGTTGAGCAGGTCAAGAAAACTGTGAAGAAATCTGCTAAACCGGCTGCACCAAAGAAGACCACTGAGAAAAGAAAGGCTGCAGATACAAAGAAGATTATTGAGATCTTAAAGCCTAAGAAAACAAAGAAGCAAACAGCACAGACTGCTAAGTCTGCTGAGGGTCCAGCTGAAGTTGAGATTACATGACCTCTTTGTGGGTGCAAGAAAAGCTGTTGTTGAAATCTTGAGGGAACAACGAGAGAAGCCATAGATGAAAAGGAAGTCTACTGTACTTGAAGTTGAAGATGAGCCACTTTCCAAGAAGATGAAAGAGGTTGTTCGTAAAAAGAAACATGAAAAGGGGAAACAATTGAAAATCATAGAGGCTCAAAGGGCACAAGAATAAGAAGAAACAGTAGAAGAAGAAGAAGAAGAAGCAGTAGGAGAGGCTATTGATGCTGAACCAATAACTATTATCAAGCCTACTGAGGATGCACAGGTTGTTGTTGAGCGGTCTGTGGAAGAATCACAGCAATCTGATGCACCAGAGCCTGCTGTAGAATATGTTACATCTACTGGAGAGGCACAAGTTGTTGTTGAGCAACTTGTGGAAGAACCACAACAAATCGCTCAACATGTCCCTGATGTGGAAGTTGAGGAATTGGTTGAAGAACCACAGCAAATCACTGAACCTGTCCCTGCTGTGGAAGTTGAAGAATTGGTTGAAGAACCTGCAAATGTTGCAAGAAGTCAGGGGGAAGAGCAGTCTGCTGCTGACCCTGCTGATGAGCATGTAAGTCAGGAGGAACCAAGTGTTGTACAGATGGAAGTAGTAGGTACAAATATACATCCTCAGCAACCTACTGACTTCGAAGCATCTGTTGAAGAGACAATAAATCTACTTGTGGGAACTTTTTGAGGTCAGTAAGCTACTGAACCTGCCACTAGAAAGCCATCTATGCCATATGAGAAGGCATCTAAGAAGGACAAAGTAGATCCTAACTTCAGAAAAATGCAAAAATATTTCCTTTGAAAGTTTGGATTCTACAAGAAACAGAAACCAGCTGCTGATCCAATGAGTGGATTTGAAGAATGGGCATTTGATCAGCTGGGTGTGGACAGCCTGTTGGACTTGATAGACACAAGCATGCTGCAATCTAGGCTGATGGATCTATTGGATGCAAGAAAGAAAAGTGGAGCAATTATGTTTAGAGATCCAAAGTACACACCAGACAGTGACTCATCAAATTCTGATGATGATCCCCCCATGTTCCCTGGGGAGACCAATGGAGTGGCTAGAGAAACATCAATTGAAGCCACTGGTCAAGGAGCCACTGATGGCAAAGAAGTTTGAACCCACGAGGCGGTAAGTCTGTGAGGCCATGAGATGGAGAGATGGATGAGGATCTGCGGGATCTCACCATGGATGATCTGGAGGCACTGATCAATGATGAAATAAGTGGTGTTGCAAATAGGTTGGTTAGTGAATCTTCTACTTTACTTGATAAAGAACCTATTGCACAATCTGAAGATCAACAGAGTGCTGATCTGGATGATGAGAGGGTTACTCTCCACAGTGAATGTTCAGGGTTAAATTGTATGATTTTTAGAGATATATTTTATATCAATTTCCCCCATATTCTTATGTTTTTCATAGAAATCGAGCTTTATATTGAAATATTGAGTAAATAATGTTTTCAATGGTTAGGTGCTTAAATGGTGATTTTATATGATTTTGGAATTATGTTACGCTTTGGTATGTTTTCCTAATTTGTAGATACACATTGGTTATGGAAAAGATGATCTTAAAGAGAGAAATTCGAGTGGAGAAAAAATCAAAAGGATTTATGGAAGAATAAAAGATTTAAAGAAAGAAATCAAGTTGATTGATCCAGCCAGACTGGCGTCCAGGGAGCTGAACTAGCGTTCAGTGTGGACGAGCGTCCATCAGAAGAAATTTAGATCAGAGAGTTTGGACGCTGAAGTAGACGGGCGTTTGGCACAAGTTCAAAGCAGAATGGACGGACGTCTAAGGAATTGGACGAGCGTCTAGAGGAAGAAAATCGGATCAGGATTGAAATATCGCATTTTGGACGGGCGTCCACCCAAAACGGACGAGTGTCCGTTGGCCGACTTAAGCAAACCGACTTTGTTTTCTATAAAAGGCCGCATATCCCCAACCCTAATACACACATAATTTCTCATACACTAAAACCTAGAGGAGCAGCCGCACTTTGGGAGTCTCAAGGCCGGTCACCCGAGCCTTGTGCTCGGGTGATCCGGGTTAGATTAGGATGCTTTTCTTTTAGTTGTTGATTCATGGAGATCATCCATTGTACCAAACTATGTGAGTTTAATCCTTTTTAATTTATTCAATCCTTGTTTTATTTTCATGAGCTTCAATTCGTTTTGTATTTTTCTATGCGCTTTATGATACCATGTGAATTAGATCGAGCGATCAGTTTGCTATTGATGTTTTACAATACGAGAGTTGCGTAAACGCTAGATCACCATAGAAAGATAGGATCTTTAATCGTTAATTAGTGACAAATTAATTGGTTAATTATCTAGGTTGCTAGATTCTAAAATACGGGAGTTAACTTGAATCTACACCTTCGTTTTGTATGGAAATTGGTCTCAACATTCGGGAGAGGAGAGATCGATAATTGAATTCACTAAGGAATTAGGAATTCATAGCTTGAGAAACGGATTCACTAAGGAATTAGGAGTTCGTATCTCGTGTAAAGGTGAAACCACAATATTGAATTAAAATCATGAGATGAACTTGAATTGAAATCACTTAGTTTGTGTAATGGTTAATCCCATGTATCTTTAGTTTAGGTCGTTCTTATTATTCTTAGCTTAGGTTTATTTTTCTATGTGTTTATATGTTTGTTCTTTTGTTTATTTGTTTTCTTGAGTAACAATTTAAGGAATTAATAAAACTAGATTCAACATCCCAATTCCCTGTGGATCGACCCCTTACTTATTCCGCTTTACTAGCAATTACCCGGTATTCGGCCGGTTAGGAGTTAGTTTTGCATATAGGTTAGGGTTTATAAATTGTTTTTGTTTAGTGATGCAAAAATCCTCCGAACAGTGAACCTAGTGCCAGCTCAGAGGAATCTGTTCAATATCAAAACTGGGTTGACACTGAAGGCACCCTGTCCAACACTGCAAATCTACTGAGAAGGATTGGTGATCTTGGGGAATTTCAAAAAGAAAACATGGATATATTCCCTGATCAAGTTGTTGTGGCACTTATTGCACCAGTTCAAAGAGTTGAAGAGGAGGCAGTTCTTTGAGTCTCAAACAAAGACTGGACACAAGGTTGGAACAGGAGAGTGCAGTGCTGAGTCTCAAACAAAGACTGGACAAAGGTTGGAACAAACTTTGGGTTTGGAGGAAACCCCTGTTGTTGAAGAGGCTACTGTAGTGGAGCCTACTGGAGTCAAGACCATTATAGGGAAAGATGGTCAACAGACTGCTGTTAATGAGAAAGAACAGCTGTTGGACTATGACTTTAGTGATGAGGAGTTCCAAATGCCTGAAGTAGAAGATTTTTCTATTGATCCCCCACAGGCATTTGTACCTATTTTTGAAGAACCAGCTCTTGATCCTATCTTGGAAGAATATCAAGGACCTAACCCTGCTGGATTAGAAAAGAGTTGGGCAATGGTTGTGAGCAATCAGAGGCCACAATATAATGTGGAAGAGCCTGCTGATGGTACTGATGGAAGAATGACTGGAGAAGTGCCTGAGGAGGTCTTGAATGAGTTAAGGGCTGTGAGGAATTACATGCAACAGTTAAGAACTCAACTGGATAGACAAGAACAGAGATTTGAAGAACTGATGAAACTGATAAATGACAACAGACAATCTGCTGATGCAGTTGCTTCAAATTTCACATCTACTCAGAATGCTGCCAATGGTATGATGCTAGATGTGAGGGGAATCAAGGTAGGAAGCACAACAAAAGAAATGTTTCTGAAAAATTAACTTGAAACCATCCACCAGAAACTTGACAAGCTTGCTGAGGCACCCAAGCCTGCTGAGGCTGCTGGAACATCTCAACCTGCTGGATTGGATCCTAAGCTCACTGAGAGGATCAATCTACTGGAGCAGACTTTGCAATCAAGGATTACTGCAGTTGATACCAGAACTGAGATTATGGAAGGACAACTGAGTAATCTGATTATCACACAGGAGAGTGTTCATGGTCTTTTATCCCGTTTTGTTGATGATGTCACTAAGGGGGAAGAGGGCCAAACAGCAGTAGCAAAAGAGGCTGCAAGGATTTTTGCTAAGAAGAAATGGAAGAATGAGATAAATGCATTCAGGGAACCTGCACCTGGCAGAGTTCAACTTACTGATGATCTCCTTAAGCAATACAAGAATGAATACTATAACAGAAGGAAACCTTACCCTGACAAGGGATTTCATGAAGGTTTAAACTCATTCTTGGGATTGAAGTTTTGGGAAGCAAGAGTTAAAGCCTTGAGGGCAAGTTTTAGAGGTGGATGAGGTGGAAGAAGTTGTAGAGGTGAAAGGAGATTGCCTATCACAAAAGCTAAAGACTCTCTGAATTAATTTAAAGAACTTTACATGAGAATGGGATTCAGAGTCAATCAGATCAATCTCCTTCTACCAGAAGCTTGGAAATGGTGGAAAGAAGTCAACTCCTACATTGATTTTACATATACCTTGTATAGAAGGTCTTAGTTCCATAAGTTGGATGATGTTTGGAACTTGGTTATATTTAAAAAGGTGTAATCTAACTTCACAGATAAAATTTAGATAAAAGAAATCAGCTGCATTGTATTTTATACACAAAGAAATTGTTTGTTCAAATGATCGATTGGTATTACAATGATGATGAACCTGCTGATAATATACCTCGGTTAATTCAAGATTACATTGGAAGATTACATGGATAAGGACAGCCAACTACCTCTGATTTATCAAACAAATCAAGGGCTGAGATTAAAAGAACGTTGGGATGATTCAGGATTTTATCCAATGGTTATAAGTCAAAGGGTGGATAGATCGCATTCACAAAAAGGAATTACGACAATGTCGATCCATATGAATAGTGACAGAAAGTAAGTCAAATGGGACAAAAACCAGGAACGGTTATATTTGAATTTCAAATACAAGTCACATGCATTCCTACCTATAAATAGAGGACTTTCAACTCAGAAAGAGTAGAGGATTGATGAACATTAAGAGAAAAATATAAGAGACTATTCTGAGCTGAAAAACACCTACTTGAACTTCATCGAACTTAAAGCTATCGATCCGTAAAGATTCTTCAAGTGTATTCTGTATTCAAGCTACATCAAGTATACACACTTGAAGACTGCAAGCTGCTGATTATATCATCCTAATCAAGCTGCTGCAACTGAATCATTTATTTGATTCAATCTTTATTTTATAAAGAACCTGCTGAAGACAGTGAAGCACAGTTGTGTGAAAGACTGTTGTTTGTGGTGGAGCTGGTGAAGAGGCAATCCTACCCTTCAAGGACCAGTGGAAGACTCGGGAGCAAACAATTCTACCTGCTCCCGCCAGGCGATTTGTGAAGCCATAGTCATTGGTGAAGGACAAGCAACCTTAGGAATCTTTGTAACTGCAACATCAAAGATCTCTAGTGAATTACCTCCAACATCACAGGAGAAGAGTGGACTGACAGGATTACACCACCTGGAACCACTATAAAATTTGCATACTTACTTTCAACATTTACATTCTGCACCTCGTTTATTATATACATCAATCAATTGAATCTAGCAACTGAAATCACACACATACACTACTGAGTATCTAATACTTAGTATCATATTTAACAACTAGTATTAAGGCTTAATTTTGACATAATTCCGCTGCACAAATTCATGAAAGCCGAATCGACAAGAGACTCATCATTTATCGGCCAGACTCTTGAGGTATCGGCAGACTCATCAACTTCAAAGAGTCTTGAGTTGTCGAATTTGTTAACTCCAGTTTTAAGTGTTAAGTTTATTCACCCCCCTCTAAACTTAACCAAAGCCTTTTCTAGGGACCAACAACATAAAATTGCAGTACCTTTAAATCAGCAGCAAAAATAATGCGAAGTTGACCTTCACGAGCCACCCGGAGTTGCTCATATACACATTCTTGAACAACATTTTCATATTCCAAAATCATTATTCCAAAAGGGAATCTACATTCCCGGGGCAAATCCAGAAACAAAAGGTCATCTATGACTCCACTTCCAAACTTGATCTCATTTAGTCTTGGAAGAACTTCAAATGTAGCATCTGATATAACAACCGAAACAATGAGTAAAATGACTTGCAATATAAACAAAGGTAAATAAATACATAGCCAGTTCAAGAATTTCAAAAACCATAAGGTTGAATAGAATAGAACATAACCTCACTACTCAATTCCCTCTCTTAAACACACCACACACACACACAGACTCACCAACAAAACAATAAAAATAAAAAATCAGTACAGCAAGCAATATGCAAGAACTTGGTATGCAAAAACGGACTTATATCCAACGCCTAAGAAGAAAAAGAAGAAAGTAATTTTAAAAAATGCTATGCTTACCAAATCCTCTTCCTGATTTAGAAACACAAATGTCACATTGCCATGCATCCTGATTGATAGTAGAAACTTCCTAGATAAAAGTATTTCCTAAAGAAGACATGACGGGGAAGGGGAAAGGGCCAAAGGGAGAGAAAAGAATACAAAAGAACACACAATATCACACATATTCGTCTTGTACCTTATAAGAAGGAACTAAACTGAAGTATGGAGTACACACAATAATCATTTCCACAGAACCGAAAGGACATCCTCGAAAAAATTAACATAGCTGCCTGTGGAAATACTCCAAGGGAGTGATGTCCAACATTATCATAGAGTGAAAAACACCATCTTTTCTTAGCACATGGCGAGTAATACTCTTCAACAAACTTCCTCCAATACGCAATACTATTATCCTACACTATCATGTGTGCAAAATCATTAGATCAAGACACATATTTTGTGGAAGTTATTTGCTCATGTTGTAGCAGAGGGGATATTTTGTGGTTTAAGTCTATTTGATCCAAGCTCAATCTTTCAGAACAAAGTGGAAAGAAAATCCCGTTCACGCTGTTGTTCCATGTTGCTTGTACATTTTATGCTGTTGTGTTTATCAGAAACTACCTCTGTACATTTACAACACATCAGCAAGTAATCAATTGTAGCAGTTGATGAATAATGATATGAAGGGACACACAAACTGCAATTGTTATACCAGCCCTTAAAATTCAGCAAACCGAGACACCAAACCGAGCGTCAAACTGAAACTAATGTAGACGCCTTTAAAATTCAACAAAAAGATTCACCGCTATTAATAATACACAAACGTGGGAGCAGGAAAACTGAACAGAAACTACCTCAGTACATTTACAACACATTATCAAAGAAATTAAATTTACAAAAAAGAAGTGATTTTTTTACAGAAAAGTGTTAAACCTGGATTACTTTGGTTCTTGAAATTAACCTCTTCCTTCCCTTTTCGGCTGCAATTTCAAATCAAACAAATTAAATTTACAAAATAGAAGTGATTTTTTACAGGAAAATGTTAAAGCTGGATTACTTTGGTTCTTGAAATTAACCTCCCCTTTAAAATTCAGCTGAATTGAAAGCATACGACAGGTAAAAATTAAGGCGTAATGGAAAGGGAATCACCTTAAGGTGAGAGATGAGCCTATCAGACGTCTCGAAATCCTTACGTGTGAATGCAGCTTTGAATCGTTCAAATGTTTGCGAAGCCTCTGTGAATTTAGGATCCATTGGTGTTGTTCTTGAAGATGGAAAAACTGCTCCGACGGCCACCGCAACTATGGGTGTCGATCAATCGTCGCAGCTTTGATTCGTTCAAAGGTGTTGTTCTTGAAGATGGAAAAACGGCTCCGACGGCCACCGTAACTATGGGTGTCGATCAATCGTTGTAGCTTTGAATCGTTCAAATGTTTGTGAAGCCTTTGTGAATTTTGGATCCATTGGTGTTGTTCTTGAAGATGGAAAAACTGCTCCGACAACCACCGTGACTATGGGTGTCGATCAATCGTCTCGCGCAATTAGAGTCGAGTAGGAAGACCTCCAAATTCGTCATCTAAGAATTCATTGTCTCGTGAAGCCTCTAATATATAAAATTGGATGAGCATGAGATGTAAAAAGAGAAGTGAATTTAATGGGGCTGAGGGGCTTCATTTGGAGCCATCGCCATTTGTGGGAGAACATGGACGGGTTTTGGAAGTCGTGGATGGAAGTTAGAAGTTTGCGACGAAGATATGGGAACGTGGAGTGGAAGATGATTTCTATGACAGTTTTATTCTTTTTTTTTTTTAAATTCTATTTTTACTAATAACCGGGTCATGGAGCGGGTCAATTAGTCAATTGGCAGTTATTCACAGAAAAATATTAATATAGACTAGTAGGAAACCCGTGCGATGCACGGAAAACGATATATTTAAAAAGTCGATCTGAGTAAAAGCCGAACCCTGATGCACCACTATGTTTGACGCGGGTATAACGCAAGAAGAGGTGTGTAATGGAATGGGACGTCTATGTAAATGTGAAAGTATTATTGTAATCTCTTTCGTTATCCGAAGAAATACTGAACACTCTGGAACACATACCTTTTACTAAACAACAACATGGAAAAATGTCAATCGATCCCTCAGTTTTTTCTCCTCAACAAATTTCTGCTTGTTGATAATTATAGTTCATCCTCAAATAGATTTAAACACAAATTTTGTGCTCACCATACATTTTTCCACTTAAACACAAATTTACCCGGTATGTCAAAGACGCCCACGTGTGATTCCTCGCATTGCAAATGAAACACATCAACAACATTGTTGCAGCTTTTGAAAGCTCGAAGGTATGAAGTAAACAATTCTGAAAATATCATATATTCATAACGTCAGTAACATATGAGTCTGAATTGAAATATATCACATAAATATGAGTTGCAGCATAGAATAAAATGTTTCATTTATTTCACATGAGTTTGAATTGCAGCATAAATGCAAAAGAAATGAAGTAATGGTAATGGTAAAAAAAAAAAAAAAAAAAAAAAAAAAAAAAACTATGCCTATTCTTTAACAACTAAAAACAGCATTTACCATTTACTTTCCTGTACAACCAAATCATACAAGTATGATAGTTCAAGAATGATCCCTTACAACCTTGCGAGAAAAACCAAATTATCACACTCTTTTTTTCACAACATTTATGAACTCTCCAAGGATCTTTGCTTACCAAGTCCTAAGCCCACATTGTTGACCACATACAAATGTCTAAATATATATGTATACACATTTACGACATAGAAAATGATAAACTTTCAACACATACCGATTCAACCACACATTCCCACAACCCATATACACCACCAGCAGAATAGAAGTGTTTTGTTTAACTGACACATTATAATGTCAAACCTCTATACACCAATAGCGGAATATAGATGTTTTGTTTTATTGACAAAGTAAATGTCCCGAAAAATAGAAGACGAAAAATTCAAAGGTGGTAGAACATGAGGCACATTACATTGGAACAAAACAATGGTAAACTTATATGGTTATATTCAATACATTAAGAAAGTGAGACATGAAGCTTATATTCAATATATATAGTCAGACCGAAAACCATGGTAAATTTATATTCAAACACAAATAGAAAGCACAAAGATCGTTATTTTAACAACTAAATCCTCAAAATTGAATGAATAAAAAACCGAAATATAGTACCGGATAGTTAATAGAATTACTTTTGCTGAGGTATAATGAAATGTATGTGAGCCATGAATACAACTGATGCAACTGTCTTCGGCTTCTTCTTTCTTCCTGCCGGTGACACCGACCACCACTTAAACATGAAGAAGGATCATTAAAAAAACCAAAAAAAAAAAAAAAAAAAAGCAAACTCACAATTGATATTCGGAGTAGACAATTATCAAACAACTGTCTAGATCACCATTGATGACACCTCCCATCGGCCATCACCATACACTTCTATCCCTGTCTTCCCAAAGACCCACATTAATTCTGAAGAACCTGAAAATTCCTCCTTTTTTTTCAATCTTACCCATAGCATCAAAAAATGCAATTTTTAACCACCAATAAGAACACTTACATTACAATGATCAAGACGCACTACAAAAAAAATCGATTTTAGTGACAAAATTTTAGTGACAAATGCTAAATTTGTCACACACGATTGCATCTTGTGACAACAGCTTCATTTGTCACTGTAAATGTATTTATCAGTGACAACAAGACACTGTTGTCACAAAAGGTTTAATGTTTGCCACAAGTACCGTGACGTTCTAAGAATGGGATTATAACATGATTTCATATCAGCTTTTTGTGACAAGAAACTTGTCATAAAATGCACGGTATGATTTTATTTCCTATGTTTATTATTATTATTTTTTTGAAAAACCTATTTTTATTATTTATTGAGCGAGTTTTGGTCAAAACCCATATATAGTTATTTTTTATTATTTTATTTACGCTATTGAGAGACAAAACACGTTAACCCTAAATTACCGCCGACATCACACATACTTCTCATTTTCTCATTTCCACCACTACGGGAAACCAAATAGGGGTAATGGCAAATATAGTCTCTTTTGGAAAAGAAATGGTCAATATAATCTGTTACTGTTTGTACTTAAAAAAAAAAAATTGACCGCGATTTTCTCCCATTTTTTTTCACAAATGTGCACGATCTTAAGGTCCTCAAATCCCCTATTGGGTTCACCTTCCCAATTAGGGTTTAGTTTGGTACCAAAAACACCTAAAACGCAAAAATTTGACGTGAGAAAATGGTCTAAAAAGATTGTTTAGACCATTTTCTTAGAAGAAAAGACTAAATAAGCCATTTCTTTAGTCAACAAGACTAAATAAGCCGGCGCCCCCACAAGAAGATATCTCCAGGTCCAGGGTGAAGATCTTCGCCGGTAGGAACGCTAGATCGGCCAAATCACTGTTCACGATCTGAAAAGAGGATAAAAGGTTCTGTTGATGTCGAGTCTCCCATTCTTCCTTGGATTGGCTTCTTCGTTTTCTCTTTCGCGGTAGCAATTTTGCTTCGTCTTGGGAGGAAACCGGCCTAGATTCTTCGCCGAAATGTTAAAAAGTCTCGGTCTCAGGTATTGTTAATGATTTTTAATGTATTTCGTTTCGATAGGCATGAGTATGTGATTTTCTAAAAATGTTCGTGGTTTGGCCTGATCAATGTATAATGATATTTTTTCTGTTAATGATTTTTACCATCGATTTTTCCTGTACAGGCCGTTCGATGATTTTTGTGGTGCGGAAAAACTGATTAAAGGCCTCATTCTCTTTGCACAAGTAAAGTAATGATATTTTTTCCTGTTTTATGATTTCACTTCTTTTTTTTTTTTTTGTTTTTTTCGCATATGACTTGACAATATCTGGTTGATTGTGAAGTAGACTAAGAATTTGTTTGTCACTTATAATCATTCGTATTATATCTCGAAACGGTAGTGAAGAATCGATTTGAATTTTGAACATTCATGCGTTTTTACCCTTTTACTTTCTTTAGGTAGCCACACCGTGTAATTTCACGATTTTCTTGCATTCAATAGTTATATTATAAGTTGTTCACTAACTTATGGTATTGATATTGTATAGGTGCACACACTAATTGCATACGACCATCGAGACGAAGTTCTTGGCTTTCATATTTTGGTGAGTCATGGGTACAATATCTTTTTAATTTTCTTTGTTTATTTATATGAATATGACAGTAGTCTAATGATGTAGGATACTCGAGACGGTTTGCATACTCGAGATTGATTTGCATATTGTTTGGCAGGTCCTGAAAAAGAGCCTAAGTTTGTAATTCTGGGAGAGAAGGCTTAGGCCTATTTGATCCGAGATTCAAGGGAGGATATTGGGTTATCCATAACTAAGTTACAGAAAAACCCCCAGGTTATTCATTTCTTTATCATTATTTAGAAAGAGAAAAACACATTTCCTGCTTGTTTAAGGGCTTTGATAAGTTTATGGCTTGTATCACTGGTGTATTATGTTTTGACATCAAGCTTATGGTCTCAATGATATTGTTTTTTTAATTTATTTATAAGAAAGCTTGTTCTTGTAGTTCTAAAACTCTGTCAATCTGAAATGCTAAGTTCATGTGATCTGCTTAGCTTGATTAAAGTGTATATCTATTTTGGATAAGTCTCAAGGTTTGTCTAAAACCCGCTTAGCTTAATGTATTTTAGCTATAATTTTGTTTTTGCTGTATGTTCTGTCCTGTCTTTTAAGGTAACTTCTAGAGCACCCAAATATATGTAGTTCTGATATTTATGTATTATAGAAACCAACTTGTGCTATATCACATTTACTATGTTGTGCAGACTTCTACTTTCATAGATTGTATAAATTTCATTTTGTTGGATGACATTATTTCATGAATGCACCTAATGACTGCCTTGTGCTATTCTTGAGTTTTAAACCTTTGCATGCTATAAACTTGCAGGTTCGGAGGTCATTTTTTTGGTAAAAACATTATGTTTGGCATCATTTTTATCAAGATAGTTACTGACCCCTTTCAGCATTATCCTTTAATAAGGATTTCCATCATTCTTTTTTTAGTTTTATGCATTATTCACCAATGTTTCTCATGGACTTGTCTCCCTCCAATTCTTCCTCTTTTCCAGTCTTTCTGCACTGATGGGCCATTGGCATTGGACTGTATTTTTTTGCAGTTTGGTGTGTAGTCGATGATGTTTTGATATTTGGAGGGCATTCTTCTTCTGCTTTTGATGCTTCAAAGTTATATAGGCAACATCTCGATGGATTTCTGGTTGCAGAGAATACATTCATGTATTATGTCTACAATTTTGAGGTATAGTAAATTTTTTTAGTTTCCTTGTTTCCGTTAACAGCGATTTTGTTTGGTGATATTTCTTCCATGGGTTTTGTTGCTTATTTTTTCTTCTTTCACAGCAATATCCCATGAACATCACAGTTATCCTAGGCTGTTTGGGAAGCTATTTTCACACTAAGATATATCCCATCAACTTAATTGTCTTCACAAGAAGATGATTGATACAATTATGCAGATCATTGAGGGCCAAGAAGTTTGATATTAAGAAAACAAAGCAAATGGGGCCTGGTATGATTTAATGGACGAAGGACTTTGGTGCTGACAAGATAATGAAGGTAAAATTTAAGAATTGTTAATACAATCTCAAAGGAACAGAGTGTTTTTTTGCTATCTGTTTAGGTCAATCTGATTTTGAGTATGTGTGCAACCTCTGTTGTTTGTCCAATTCAATTTAATTCGGTCCTATGCTTCTGTCCAGCTGTTTGCATATATGATCAGATTTTGTAGTACAATTTGTCTGCTTTGCTGTGTTCTAATTCTATCTTTAACATTAGGGTATGTCTGTTGCACATGTTCAGGTTCAGGTTTGCTGGTTTAACATTAGATTAAGTGTTTGTTTTAGTACTTGTTTGGCATGAATTAGAAGTCTATATAAAAAATGCTTACTTTATGCAAATCTGAAGTCCAGATGCAAAGGTCATTAGATTCAGATTCATATTGAAAATGCATCACATTTTGATTGACAGAATTGCATGGTACTGTACAATTTTCATGCACTTAGCATACTGATTGTTAAGATCTAAATGTGAAATAATTATTAACAATCATGCACTTAGCCTGCTGCTTCTTTGTGTAGTCCCGGTTTTTGGACTACACAACAGAAGTGCAGCATATCGGTTTGTCACTCTAGTAGATGTAAGTCCTTTTTAATTGACTATTCAATGTAATCTAGATCAATATTTACTTTTACTGGAAGTTAATTGCATATTATGTTGAAGAAAAAAGTGGTGTCGTTGTTGTAAATGAATGATTGAACAGGTGATGTATGAGAATAAAGGAAGATTGTTATTTGCAGCAGAGGGGACTTCTTTTGAACTATTTGAAAGGATAAAAACTATAGCAAATGCAACCAAGAACTTCTTCAAGATCGAGAAAGATTGATGATTCTGATCTTTGCGTTGATAATGAATTGGGTTTCGCTAAAGATCGTACCATTAGCAGGTTTCCCATCTTTACTTGTCTTTAGCCTGTAGCAATTGCACTAGTCCTTTTTTTAGTGAGACCAAACTGAATCCTGATCAGTTTTGCTCTGTTTATGCATCGGGATTGTCTGCATGCTCATTTTCAGTTTAGTCTGCTATTGGCATTAGTACCGTGCCTGAAAATCTGACTTTATGTTTCTTATTGACACAGGTCGGTGAATAAGAGTAATCATATTGGGTACCAAGCTTGTGCATATTGGGTAGATTTGTTGAGTTGTTTCCACAAACAGCATGTCAGCTTGAATCGGTTGGTGAAGGATTGATATGTTTTTTTTTTAATTATTGCAGCTAACTGTGAAGGATACGGTGATAATCAACCCCAAGGAGATGTATTGAGCCTTTTGAGTCATCTAATTGGTACAGATCATCTACTCATTTTTCTTTATGTTTACTTTTTTAATACTAATAAATGGATGTACCTTGAAGCACGCATTAGTACACAAGAAGTTACTAAATGTTGTCGAAATATTAGGATTTAGGAGTTACTAAATGTTTCTTTGTTTTATTATTATTATTATTATTATTAATGGTTTGTGACAAAAGTATTGTCACATTTAGTGTTTTATAGTAACAACAGTCACTAAAGATCTGGAAAGCTTTAGTGACAACAGTCAATAAAGATGACTTCTAGTGACAAAGTGTTTGTCATTGAAGAAAAAATGTGTTTCTACCCTTCGGTGAGAGAAATCATTCAGTGATGAATTCTGGAGTCTTTTGTGACAAAGATATCGTCACATGTAGTTCTTTATTGTGACAATAGTCACTATAGATCTGGAAAGCTCTAGTGACAACAATCACTAAAGATCCGGGGAAGCTTCAGTGACCAATATTAGGGTTTGGTCACAATAGAACACTTTTTGCGACAAATTTTACAATTGTCTCTACAGAACCCTTTAGCGTCGGCACATATGCGACAATCGTCGCAAGAAGAAATTTTGTCGCAAAAGGGCTCTAGTGACAAAAATAAGCATTTTTACTGACGATTTTTTTGTCACGAAAAGATCTATTTTTTGTAGTGACGACGGAATTTCTTCATAAAAGATTTGATGGAAAACCATCAGCACCAAACAAACTTTGTATATAATAATTAACTGGGGTCTATTTATATTAAACACAATTTATTCCCGAGGGGTCTATTTATACTAAATCTCCTCCCCATCAAACCCAAACGCCAATAGGGATAGGGGAAAGGCATACCACTTCGAGTGCAAATTGTCCCAAACCAAATCAGTTTCACCGTTTATTGGTCATTAAAATATACAATTAAAAAAATTGCAAGCTCAGTAAAAGTAGTAAAACAACAATGTCAAAAAAGGTATCCTAAAAATAAGTAAAGAAAACAAACCATTGTCTCCGGTCGATAAGCTAATCCCCATTGATTGGAAGACACAATCCTCGGAATCTCATTAATTTGCATCAAATAAGCTTATAGTAATTCAGACATCAAAATGGAGGAAAAAACAATGATAAGCTAAGATGTATATGCCGTGAACTACCAATTAATTGAACCCAAAGGTAGTTCTTTGCGTGCGATCGCGCTTGAGTGGATTCTTCTTCTTCCCACATTTCACAAATACATGTAATGGTCCAACATTTATTAGTCAACAAAGAAAACAACATGGAGTTGATTTAGGAGAAATTAAAAACCAAAAAACTTTATATTACCGGGAATTAGTACCCTTAATACTTTTCAACATCAATTGGCCAACTTCGTGGCGAGAAAACATATCCTAAAAGTAGTATAACGGCCTCCAAATACTTGCCTATATATGGTACTTCACTTCAATTCCATCACCTCACACTACACTCCGTAACCCTCACAAAGATTGCCATATTTTCGGATATGAGATTCTCGTCACATACTAAGGTTGTGTTTTCCTCAAATTGACTTTTTACGAAAAGGAATGTCAGCAACCGTCATGAACAATGCCGATATACTTTTGAAAGTCAAACATTGCGGATATATGAAATACTAACCGGAGAGGATGAATGTTGGATTGTTGCATTTTCAACCTTCTGAAAGAATCAGCACACCCCAAAAACCTGAGTTGCCAAAAGATTAATGATGTGAAACAAAAAAATCCCCCTGGTGCAACAACTTAAAATTACGATTTTTTTACAGCAAAGTCAGATTTAACCACCATTTTTACTAACCGTAACTGATCACTTTGTTGGATTCTTGATAATTTAGTATCCTCAATCCAAAGCTTTGTCGCCATATATCTTTGTCACGAAAAACATGCATAAAGCCAACCATAGAAGTATAACAATAATACGAATGTACCAAATAAAAGTTCAAGCATTCGATCAGAAATCAAACAAAATAAAAAGATGGCCGGTAAGAAATCAAACAAAATAAAAAGGATGACAAATAAAATTAATGTTTACCGTAATTATACAAAAGTGACAATGAAACCATAGGGGAAATTAAAGCAAATGGGTTTACTTTCATGATCAGATGACCCAATGAGCATAATTGCAGATTCGGAACATATTATACGGATTTTGACCAGGATGACCTACCAGAATGGCTGTAACTGATTTCTTCTCTACCTATCTCTCATGTTTTGTGTTTTCTGTGGCTAAAACAATTATAGCAACGACAACAACGGAAAAAATTGAGCGGCGATCATAGCAATTTTGTGACCGCCTATGATGATAGAAGGGGAAGGGGAAGTGGAAGTGGAAAGGGAAAGGGAAGGGGAGTGCGGAGATTGAGGGGAGTGAGGGGAAGAATTGACGATCGGGAGGTTCTGAGAATCGGCGCTTCGATCGGGTAGGTTACAGAATCAGTAGTTTTGCAAAATATCGGAGGCTGAAATTTCGGGTGTGATTTATTTATTTTATTAATGTTTTAGGCTTTAAAAAGTAATTTCTCCGTAACATCAAAGGTGCGCGTGTTTTTTAGCGGGTTTGGAACGGGTTTGAAGCGGGTCAATTGGCTAATTCCGGGTCAATTGACAGTTATTTTCTTGAAAATATATAATAAGATATTATATACATTTTTATATAATTTAATAATTATTAATCAAGTCAACTATTATACAAGTCGAGCTCGATATTCTCTCATATCATCATTCTTTATAAGAAAATAGTTGGAAAAGCAAGTGTAGGTGTCCACGTGGCATGGTTTTTAGGGCTTCTATGAGTTTTTTTCTTTTCTTTTTCCACCCACGCTTCTTTCTACAACTTTATAAGCAATTACACGCAATTAACTGTTAGAGAAACGTTCCATCTTCTCTCAGCTGATCGTTTCCCACCCTTCGCTTATCAACCGACAATTAATTGCAGAATGGATCTCCATATTCTTTTATGTCAATTGATGCTTATTCATGATTCAATAACATCCGAACGGTCCATTACTATGCCACTGATTTATTCTTTCAAGTAGTTAATGTCGAAGAAAGTGAAAAGGCAAGATAGGATGATGTTTGCTAACCTGAATTTGTATTTAAGCTCATTGTGTAAAGTCTTGTAATGTTGTGTTGTATATCTCAATGTATTGGTACAAGAGGTATTTATAGTGCTTAGCACTTTACGGTGGGTACATAAATACAGTAAATAATTACAATAAAATAAATACAACGACGAGACAAATACTCTAAGTATCGGTGAGTAAACTATCCTCAACACGCCCCCGCAATCGCGTGGGTAAGGGAAGCACACGCAGATTGGACTTGAGAGACTGAAAACGCGGATTGCCCAAAGGTTTGGTAAGGGGATCCGCAAGCTGATCCTTGCCACTAATAAACGAGATGGAGAGCTTCCCTGCTGCGACAAGTTCACGAACGTGGTGAAAATCAATTTCGATGTGTTTCGTGCGAGCGTGAAACACCGGATTGTGGGCAAGGTAGGTGGCACCAATGTTATCACACCACAAGGTAGGGGAAGCGGACAGAGACACATGCATTTCACTTAAAAGACTGCCGAGCCACTGGATTTCAGCTGCAGTATTGGAGAGGGTCTTATACTCGGCTTCAGTGCTGCTTTTGGAGACGGTAAGATGTTGCTTGGTGCGCCAACTAATAAGATTGGGGCCCAAAAAAAATACAGTACGCACCAACGGAGCGGCGGTTGTCTTCATCAGCAGCCCAGTCGGAGTCGGAATAAGCACGCAAGGAGGAAGGAGAGCCCGGAGACAAAAATAACCCTTCAGATATCGTGTGTTTAAGGTACCGAAGAATACGTTTCACAGCAGACCAATGGTCTTCGGTGGGGGCATGCATGAACTTGCTCACTTTATGAACGGCAAAGGCAATATCAGGACGGGTAAAGCTGAGATATTGCAGGCCGCCAACAATGGCCCGATACAACGACGGATCCGAGCATGGAGGACCAGTTCCCGATGCAAGACGTGTGGTAGCTGCCATGGGAGTGAGGCACGGTTTAGCCTTGTCTAGGCCAGCCCGCTGAAGGAGCTGAAAAATATACTTCCGCAGCTCCGCTGAGTAAGGTACAAGCCAGCTGGAGTAGAGAGAACCTCAATACCCAAAAAATAAGAAAGGGTGCCAAGATCCTTAACCGGAAACTGAGAACCCAAGAAGGTGATAACCTGGTCAATAAAATCTGAAGATGTACCTGTAAGAATAATTTCATCCACATATATTAAAATGTACACACGAGCACCAGCACCGGAATAAATGTAAAGGGACGGATCAGCCTTAGAACCAACAAATCCAAAGGACAAAAGAGCATCGGTAAAGCGAGAAAACCAAGCACGGGGTGCCTGTCGAAGACCGTAAAGGCTGCGATGAAGACGACAGACATAATCCGGATAGTCCGGGTGAACAAAACCCAGCGGCTATTGCATGTAAACCGGTGTATCAAGATGACCATGTAAGAAGGCGTTCTGGATATCAATTTGCCGAAGAGACCAACCCTGAGAAACAGCAAGAGATAACAACAGTCGAATGGTAACCGGTTTAACAACCGGACTAAAAGTCTGAGAAAAGTCAACGCCTTCAGCCTGATGGTATCCTTTAGCCACTAGGCGTGCCTTGCACCGCTCAAAGGAACCGTCTGCAAGGTGCTTCGTACGGTAAACCCACTTGTTTCCAACGATGTTCATAGAGGGATGTAAAGGTACTAAATCCCAAGTGTGATTGCGCAACAACGCATCAATTTCCTCTCGCGCAGCATCGCGCTGCACTTTATGTTTAGAGGCTTGGTATAGGAGGTGGGGTCGGTTAAGGTAGCAGTGGTTACAAGAGCTTTAGGAAGTGGGTAACGAATGAAGGCGGGATCATGGATAGGTTTGAGGGTGTTGGTGCGGTGCGAGTAACCATAGGGTGGGTGTTAGATGGTGCGGGTGGTGGAGGAGGCGACGTGGGAGTGGGGGAGGCAGCCAGGGAGGGTTCGGGTTGGGTAGGTGAGTCGGCCAAGGGGGCGGGTGGGGAGGGAGAGGGGGGAGCGGTTGGGAGAGGTGTGGGTTGGGGCAACGAGGGGAGTGGTAAGGTGGTTGGGAGAGCCACGGTTTGAGGTGGGGGAGAGGTGGGCGTAGGGGAGGTGTAAGGGAAGACAGATTCGTCAAAGACAACATGTCGGGCAACGTAAATGCGACCGGTGACAAGATCTAGACACTTGTAGCCATGGTGATGCGGGCTATACCCGAGAACGATGCAGGTGGTAGAACGGTAGTCAGTTTTGTGATTATTGTAAGGATGGAGGTATGGCCAGCAGACACAACCAAAGGTACGAAGAAAGCTATAGTCGGGGAGACGACGATACACTATTTCGAAGGTAGATTTGTTGTGAAGGACCGGCGTGGGTAGACGATTGATGAGGTAGACGGCAGTGATAAAGGCATCCTCCCAGTAAGGTAAGGGTAGTTTGGCTTGGGCGAGAAGAGATAGGCCGACCTCGACAATTTGGCGGTGACGCCGTTCAATGGCGCCGACTTGTTCGTGAGTGTGAGGACAAGAGCGACGATGGTGAATGCCAAGCGAGGCAAGAGTGTTAGAGAGGTGACGATATTCACCTCCCCAATCAGATTGAAAGGCTTTAAGTTTGGTATTAAATCAAGCGTTCGATTAGAGCCAAAAATTTGGAAAAATTGTTTCAACATCCGATTTACGTTTAAGAGGATATAACCAAAGAAATTTTGTAAAATCATCCGAAAAACTGACATAATATTTTGACCCATAAATAGAGGTCTCATCACAGGGTCCCCAAACGTCAGAAATAATTAAATCCAAAGGTGCAAAAGATGTAAAAGACGAAGTATATAAAGGCTGGCGATGATTTTTAGCCAGTTGACAAGGTGCACACACAGAGTGTGGCGTTTTATTTAAAAAAGAAATGGAGCTACTGCGTAAAGCTTGTTGAAGGACCGAAGGAGAGCAGTGACCCAAACGGCGATGCCAGGTGGCAGAAGTGAGCGGAGTGGTGACCAAGGCTTGAGCAGGAGACGAAGTGGACGACCTGGAGAAGTGGTAAAGACCGTCCTGGACATATCCTCTAAGAAGTATGGTGCCCGAATAATCCTTCACAAGAAAATAAGTGTCATGAAACTCGAAGTACACAGAATTGTCGGAAGCAAAACGATGAACAGACAGTAAATTCTTAGTGAGGGAAGGGGAGACAAGAACATTGGACAATAAATAACTACGAGTAGGAGTATGAAAAGAACTAGAACCAAGGTGAGAAATGTGTAAACCTGAGCCGTCGCCGACATGAACTTTTTCTGGACCGTCATAGGGTTCAGACTGGAGGTTGAGGTTGGTGAAGTCATTGGTCATATGGTGAGAAGCCCCGGTCAGGCAGCCAGTCGTAGGTAGGAGGGGGGGGAGTGTGCGGCTGGGTGTTGTAGGCTTGAGGGGGGTTCGGGTAAGGGAGGGGGTGGAGCCGATACAGGGAAGGGACGTGGATTGGGGTGGGGATTATGATTGGAAATGGCATACCTCCAACGACAAGTCTGCGCAGTATGCCCAAATTTGGCACAAATTTGACACTTGAGAGATGTATCACCAGTAGGAGGGGGCAGGAGCACGGGTGCATTACGGTCACCACGACCACGCGTCCACCCCGGTTGGAGGAATTACCACGGCCGAAATTTACCGGAGCAAACCGTCTTTGCACTGCTTGAGAATAATTGTAATTAACCGGGAAAGATTATTGTTGCGGTTACCTCCATAGTTGGCGCCACATTGGTCGGTGGGAGAATGATGGGCGGTGAAGGCGGAGAGCGGGCTTCGGTGGTGAGAAGCCGAGAGTAAAGATCATCGACGGTAACGGTGGAGCCATTGGACACCATTTGAACAAGAGAGTCGTATTCGCTTTAATCCAAATAAAAGATAAGCAATGAAATCATCATCGGAGACCGGATGACCGGCAATGGCAAGGTCGTCAGCGATCTTCTTCAGTTTAGAAAAATAATCTGCGGCAGAGAGAGTATCCATGCGAGTGCCGGTGAGTTCACGGTGAAGCTGAACGAGACGGGAGCGGCTTTGAGAGGCGAAGGCCGCTTGAAGCTTGCTCCAAATTGAGGAAGACGTGGTGGCCGTGTAGACTTGAGTGAGGACGTCGTCCGATAATGACGACGTGATGGTGCTCAAGATCAGATTGTCGGTTTGCGTCCAAAGGGCAAACTCAGGGTTGGGTATGTCGTCTTCTCTCCATGCCACCGGCGGTATTCAACAGGGCGGTGATCGTGCCATCAAGATAGCCGAAGACCCTTGACCACGAAAGTAAGGTACTATTTGTGCCTTCCATAGGTGAAAATTATGGCGGTGAGTTTGGTGATGCGAATGCAGCAGGAGGGAGTAAAGGATGGGTATTTAGCGGGAGTGGTGATCTCGGAGGTGGTAGACATGGCTGGTGCGGTGTTTGGGAGAGCCGGAGAAGACAGGCCTGGAGAAGGCGGTGCGGCGGCGGTAGGTTTTAAAAAAATAGGTTATTTTACGAGAGGAAACAAACTTTCTCTGATACCATGTAAAGTCTTGTAATGTTGTGTTGTATATCTCAGTGTATTGGTAAAAGAGGTATTTATAGTGCTTAGCACTTTACAGTGGGTACATAAATACAGTAAATAATTACAATAAAATAAATACAACGACAAGACAAATACTCTAAGTATCGGTGAGTAAACTATCCTCAACACATTGCATCATTTTCTAACATCTGGATTAATGTTCATATCATTTTGGAGTATTTAGTTTCTTTTTTGGGAAATTCCGTATTGCGTTGCAATAAGTGGGTTTGTTGTAGCTGTTGCTGTGTTTCTTAATTTTTTTGGTTTGATTTTTTGAAAATCGGGGGTAATTTTCTGTTGTTTGATTTTCCCGTCGATTATAATATAGGTTTCCCCCTGTTTTCCAGTTGATTTTTACCGATTTTGTTCTCATTTTTAAGCTCAAATTCAGGATATCAAAGAAGCAACGATTTTGTTAGTTTTTGGTAGTATAGATTCCACAACAAAATGATCTGGTTGTGGAACGACTCATATCGAGTACGTCAAGGCAGGTATTGCGTTTGGCTGTTGGTTTTGAGTAGTCCATTCTTTTCATTTTTAACTATCCAATTCTCATTTTTTATTATTATGTTTCCTTCTTCCTGCATTCAAGTTTTATGGGGTTTTAGTGAAGTGCCGGTAGCTTCTTTTTGTTACATAAAGAAATTTAAAAAAAATAAAATTCAAACCTTGCTACCACAGATTAAACGAGCATACGTTTCAAAGAAAAATGGGGTGGCCGAATATTTTCCTCTAAATTGACTATCTTATCTAAATTCAATAAGATATAGCTTGTATGCTTTCTAAAGTGTCATGACATGACCAAACTAGGCAGCCCATGCAATCCAGGTTCACATTATTGTGTTGTGAAAACATCCATTGCATCTGTGATCAAGGCACCAACAATATGTTCAATTGTGTTTGTTACTTCTGCACAAACCTCCACAGTACAACATAAAGAGTTTTTCACTCCAATGACCACCAAGATGTTGGATGAACTCAAAGAAATTCAAGTTGAAGGAGCCATTTAATCAGCTAAGGGTGCAAAAAGAACAATTCAATTTCTACAATCACATGTGAAGATTGATGAGAAGGACTTAAAAGTTTCAGATCCAGAAGCAAACAAAGTAGAACCATAAAGTGAAGTTGAGCAAAGCCCTGCAAAGAAAACCACGAACAAAATAAATAAAACAATGTTTCTGCCCTATGAGCTTGACTTTGTTTGCTACTATGTTGCCCTGATTTATGTTTTCTAATAAAAAAAATTTGCTTACACATTGTATGCCATTACATGGTTCGTCTTTATAATGGTTATAAATGTCTTTTGCTTGCACGTTGGAGTATCAACAAAACCATCGGAAGCTACCTTTTGTAACGGTTCTTAATATGTCTTTTGCTTACATGTTGAAATAAAAACAAAACTATCATCAACTATGTTCAAAACTTGTTCAATTTCTGATGAGTATGTGAAATAATCACTATATGTCTGTTTCCTTATAATGGACAATGATCGATCTATAACTGAAACGAACAATTAATCGGGTCTTACTTGCTCTAGGATTTTACAGAGAGTCGTAGCGTTTTTCTCTTGGACTGAACTTAATCAATAAGCTGCCTACGTATCCAAGTATATACTTGGAATCAAGTCCCCCCGTAGTTCAGGCGGTTATTCGTGATAGTGGGGTTAGTGGGCGGTTGTATAAACCCCCACGCCTCACGATCAATAACTGCTCTTGGTTCAGATGAGGATGTCTTCGATCTGCTTCAGGCGACCAGGGACCTGCCTTGGCCAGGTCAGCCTTCTTTTCCTGGTTAGGAACCTGCCCTGGTCCGCTCGCTTCTCCAGGCCAAGGACCTGCCCTGGTCAGCTTTCTTCTTCCATATCAGGGACCTGCCCTGATCGATCGAGTGCGGTCCTGTCCTGTTCTGTCTGATCGCTCCGTTCTGCCTGACACGTGGACTGATCCGGGTCACCCCCGATCAAAGCCCCCTAGATCTTATTCGATCAGGTCTGGCCTTTATTATAGATTAAGATCTGAATTCCAAAGTCGCTCCACGTGTACCGTCCAGATGGCCTCTCCACCTGTGTCTCGGTTAACTCAAACGTCCCATAAAGTGCACACGCTTTGTCACTTCAATCAATGCGTAGCCCAAGCGTCCCATCCTTTGGTTAAAAGCTTGTTAAATCTATCGGATTACGCAAAAATCCATCATTATTTAAAGACACAGAGATTCAATTTGACGACTTCGCTCCCTCAATTAACTAGTAAGTCCTTCATCTTTGCTTCAATTGAAATCTATTCTCTTTTTTTTTTGCTCCTTATGAATCCAAATGCACTCGAGATTTCCAATCCCGGTGAAAATCCTCTCTTCTCTATTCTTCCCCCGCACTTGATTGCCTCTATTGTTCCTTCCCTTGTCGAATCACCTCCGACCGAATACAACATTTCCGGTTTATCTGCGCCCATAAGAGCATTGAGGAGGACCTACGAAACCAAGAAAATGATGGCTTGCCACGGAATCGATTCCAAATTAAAGGATTCAGATATCACAGATATCTGCGATAGGTTTGGAATAAACAAGAATACTTATGCCCCTATCCGTCCTGCACCTGGAAAGAGTGCTGCTGCTCCTCCTGCTGGGTACTGCACTGTTTACAAAGAACAGTTTGAATGCGGTCTCAGATTTCCTCTTCCTCCGGCTTTCCTGGAAATACTTCGATATTACGACCTGGGGCTTGGCCAGATAGTTCCCAATAGTATAAGGGCCATTACCGGTTTTTTAATTTGGTGTAGGTGTTTTGTGACCCCTTTCTCCTTGTCACTGTTTAGGACCTTTTACCAGTGCAAACAAATTAAGAAGAACCCTGGCTGGTACTGTTTCTGTAGGAGAACTGATAACTTGAGTGGTGTCCGTTTGATTAAGAAAACCGATCAGTCCTTCTCTGATTGGAAGAAACACTTTTTCTTCATTAGGCACAACACTATTAGGGATTTGGGTAAATGGAACACGGCCACCAAGAATAGCGATGTGCTAGAGAGCAAAGCAAATAAAAAGTTGTTGAAGGATATCAGTGAGTCCCCGATATATTTGGGTTTGAGACATTACAGTTCTAATCTGATTGATGCTGCTCATCTGGAGACTGCTGGCCCAGAGCCTTATGTTGAACTATCAGAGGAAAGATATAATTTAAGTAGGGCCTCTTATTCGAAGCATTTATGTTTTCCTTCTGTAGCCTATTTTAATTTTTTTGTTGTTATTTGCAGTGGCAAGCTTCACTGACATCATCCAAATCGCTGATGAGGCTTCACCTCCCAGAGGCCAGGACGCGTCTGGTCCTGTTATCAATCAAGACGTACCAGATCAGACTGCCAAGCCTGTTGACAGTCATCCAATTGAGCCTTCAAACGAAATTGATCAGGGTGAGGGTGATTCTGAAGAGACCAATGACTATCAGTTGGTTCCTCGCACTGCTTTGATAGAGAATGAAACCAGACGTGCCTCAAAGCGCATTAGATCTCAGGATCAGGCTGACAAGGATGCTGGGACCTCAGAACGCCATCAGGGAGAAAGATATGATTGGAAAGAATGGTCCAATCAAGATATATCGACATTTGTAAGTGTTTTGTTTCATAGATAATAACTTGTTTCCTTTAGAATATATAAATTAATTGTACCACCTGCTTTCCTTGCTAGGGGGCTAAACTGGGGAAGGAAATTTTGACCCGACTAAGGAATTCGGGTAAGGTTGAGGAAGACTTAGCCAACTCTTTATCGGAATGGAAAGCTAAGTATGAGGATTTACTGAATACCTCTCTGCTGAGAAACTGGCTTTATCCGACGAGCTGAGAGTTAAAAATGACGAGTTCCAGACTCAACTAGCCACGGCTACTCAAGTCAAAACCAAATTGGAAGAAATGGTAGCTACCCTTGAGAAGGAGAGAGACACTTTGAAGAGCAGGCTACCTGAGCACATTGCTGAAGCCCTTGATAGCTATAGGAGGTCTGATCAGCTGGCTGACAATATCAAAATGTTGTTTGCCCCAATAATTTGGTTTGGGTACTCCTCAGCCATTGAGGACATGAAAGCCGCTGGCCTTAATGTTGATGCTACCAAGCTCCCCCACGCGGGCTGGAACAGGAACGACGGATCTCAAATCTACGAGACCAGATTCAAGGAGTTTAGAGATGGGGTGGACTTGGTCTCTAAGTATGGCAAGAAACCTCCACCTGTTCAAACCGGTTCCTCGTCCCAATCTCAAGTTCCTCCGAGTTCCAAGTGAAAACATTCAGCCTGTCCTCTACTTTATTTTTGATTTCAAACATTGTATAACATTATATTTTTGCTGTTGTTGCGTTGCTTTCCAATTATCTTTATGAAAGTTTTTGATTTTGGTTCCATCTGCGTATTGTTTGCCTTTCACGCCTTGTAATGCATTCCTTCATTATATTCATCTCCCCAGATTATGACGTGTGATTTGCTATGTATCACACGTCAAATCAGAGTTGATCAGACTTAATCTGATTTTGAGGAAGTGAATTATTCTCCTTAAAGAGATTTCGACCTGGCCTGAGGTCTAAAGTACACGACCTGATCTGAGGTCTAGAATAAATGACCTGACCTGAGGTCAATGAACGATCTGATTTTTCAGACTTAATAAATTTTTCTCTTTTAAAGAGTTTTCGACCTGACCTGAGGTCTAAATAAATGACGACACTGAGAGGTCAATGAACGATCTGATTTTTCAGACTTAAAAATTTTTCTCTTTTAAAGAGTTTTCGACCTGACCTGAGGTCTAAATAAATGACCTGACCTGAGGTCAATGAACGATCTGATTTTTCAGACTTAAAAATTTTTCTCTTTTAAAGAGTTTTCGACCTGACCTGAGGTCTAAATAAATGACCTGACCTGAGGTCAATGAACGATCTGATTTTTCAGACTTAAAAATTTTTCTCTTTTAAAGAGTTTTCGACCTGACCTGAGGTCTAAATAAGTGACCTGACCTGAGGTCAATGAACGATCTGATTTTTCAGACTTAAAAATTTTTCTCTTTTAAAGAGTTTAGCAACAAAGATATATACAAAGAATTCAATATAATTAAGAACTTTAAAAGGTCATAGTGCATAATAGTTTACAAGATAAGATGACAAGCACTTGCCTTAAACATAAAACTTCCTCAAATTAATTGCATTCCAGCTTCTAGGAATGGTCTTCCCTTTGCTGTCGGCCAATTGATATGCTCCTCTTCCATGTACTTTGATGATGTGATAGGGACCCTCCCAGTTAGGACTGAGAGTTCCGCTTGGTTCCTGCCTGCTGATATCATTTTTTCGTAGGACCAGATCTCCAACTTTAAAATAACATTGCTTTACCTTGGAGTTATAATACTGGGAGACTTGCTGCTTATACTTAGCCATTCTGATTAAGGCAATATCCCTTTTTTCTTCCAGCTCATCCTTAGTGTGCCTTATTTCCTCTTCTTGGATCTGGTCGTTATGTAGCGTTGTCCTGGGGGATGGCAGTCCAATTTCTGCTGGAATAACAGCTTCACACCCATAAGCCAATGAGAATGGGGTTTCATGTGTCGACATGTTAGGGGTAGTCCTATAAGCCCAAAGGATGTTTGGTAGATGCTCTACCCAGTGCTTTCCCTCTTGCTCTAGCCTCTTTTTCAAACCAAGCTTGATCTGCTGTTAGTTTGTTCCACTTGACCATTTGCCCTGGGATGACCAACAGAGGGGTGAAATGCTGTTTTATGCCCAACTCTGCACACCATTCCTGAACTCCACTGTCTTCAAATTGAGTACCATTGTCTGAAATAATGGTTTTTGGTATTCCGTACCTGCATATCAGGTTTTTCCACAAGAATTTTTGGATCTGTTTGGCTGTGATAGTGGTTAAAGGTTCAGCCTCCACCCATTTAGTGAAATAGTCAACAGCCACCACTAAGAACTTGTAATTTCCTGGTGCTGTTGGAAGTGGCCCTACCAGATCGACACCCCACTGATCAAAGGGCCAGGCTGCAAAGACTGGAGTCAAAATTTCAGATGGTCGATGGGATAGATTACCATGAACTCGACATGACACAGACGCCAAGACTAACTCCTCTGCATCCTGTTGCATTTTAGGCCAATAATAGCCGAACAACCTGCACTTCCTAGCTAATGCCCTTGACCCCATATGGTTTCCACAAATCCCAAGGTGAATTTCTCTCAATAGGTAATTACCTTCTTCCACAGTAACACAACGTAGCCAAGGAGATATGAATGATTTCCTATACAAGATCTCATTGAATAAGGCATACCTGTCAGATAAGCGCTGAATTCTGCGAGCTTGACCTCGGTCTTCTGGCAACTGGCCGTGTTTTAAGTATGATACAATGGAATCCATCCATGTTTCCCTTTGTGTAACCGGTTGCACCTCAGGAATTTCATAGCTATGCTTTGTTTAATCAAGCTCAATAAGAACTTTTTATCTCGATAAAAATTAGAGGCCAACTTAGACAGGGCATCTGCTCTGGTGTTTTGCGATCTGGAGACCTGCTCCACCTGTAATTCTTGAAACTGGTTTATGAGTGACTGGGCCAGAGATAAATATTTCTTCATAGGTTCCTCTTTTGCTTCATAATCTCCCCTGATGTGGTTTACTACCAGTTGAGAGTCACTGTAAACTTTGAGCTGTTTAACTCCTAGCTTTAGAGCTAAGTTCAAACCGGTAATTAGTGCTTCGTATTCAGCTTCATTATTGGTTGCCTGGAAGTTAAAGTGTAAAGCATAGGGGAACTCTTCACCTTTTGGACTTATGAGGAGGAGACCTGCTCCTGACCCATTCTTGCTGGACGCTCCATCAACAAACAATTTCCATTGACCTGATTCTTTCGGATTCACTTGGTGATCGATAGAGATTGATTTCTCTTCTGCCAGGAAGTCTGCCAGGGCCTGTGCTTTCACAGCTGTTCGTGGTCTATACTCCAGATCATAGCCTGCCAGTTCTACTACCCATTTGGCTAAACGACCCGAGTTATCTGGTCTGCTCAATATTTGCTTCAATGGCTGATCGGTCAAGACGATGACTGGGTGACTCTGGAAGTAAGACCTCAGTTTCCTGGTCGCGTGTACCAACGCAAGTACCAACTTTTCCGCGTCTGAGTACCTCACTTCAGGTCCATGTAACGCTTTGCTTATGTAATAGACCGGCTTCAAATGCGCCTGTTTGCTTAACTAGTACAAGACTAACAAATTTTCATCACAAACTGATAGATAAAGGTACAGAACCTCTCCTTCCTGGGGGGAGGTTAGAGTTGGTAACTCTAACAAATATTTTTTCAGATCATTAAAAGCTTCTTGACAATCGGTCCCCCAATGAAATGGTGAAGCTTTCCTTAAAATCTTGAAGAAAGGCAGTGCACGCTGTGCTGAACGTGAAAGGAATCTGCTTCAATCTTTGCCGATCTTCTGTTAATCTTTGAACCTCTTTAATATTGGTAGGAGGTGGCATCATTTTCAAGGCATCCAACTTGTCCGGATTGGCCCGGATTCCATCTTTGGAGATCATATAACCTAAAACTTTCCGGATCGACCCGAATGTACACTTTTTGGGGTTCAATTTCATCTTAGCTGCTCGAAGCACCTTGCAAACTTCTCTTACATCTTGTAAGTATTGATCTAAAGACCTGCTTTTGATCAGTAAGTCATCAACATAGACCTCCATTGACTTGCCTATCTGGTCATGGAAAATTCGATTAACTGCCCTCTGGTATGTGGCACCTGCATTCTTCAACCCAAACGGCATGGTCACATAATAATATGTGCCAAATTCTGTGATAAATGCCGTTTTCTCCGCGTCTCTTGGGTCCATGAATATCCGTGATACCTTTATACGCATCCAAGAATCCAAAATTTCAAAACCCACAATCGAATCCACTAGCTTTGTCAGTGCAGGTGAGGTGTAACTATCTTTAGGACAAGCCTTATTTAAATCAGAAAGTCTACACACATTCTCCATGATCCATCTGGATTTCTTTACTAGAACCGGATTGGCGAGCCATTCTGGGTAAACCACCTCCTTGACAATTCCTGCTTGTTTCAATTTGGCAACTTCCTGTTCGATGACTGAGATCCTTTCCGGAGCAAAATGTCTCTTCTTTTGACGAACTGGGGGTCTGTTCTGATCCACATTCAAGCTATGTACTATGAATTCTGGTGACAAACCAGGCATATCATCTGTTTTCCATGCGAAGACATCCTGGTATTCCTTGAGCAAATCTGTTAACGTTCTTTTATGGGGGTCTGGAATCCATGATCCTATATTCACCCTTGACTCTGTTCCTGGTTCTCCTATCTGAACAGACTCGGTCTGGTCTGCCGTTATCCAAGTCTTTTCTTCCTCCGGCAACAGCTCTTCAAGAGTCACCTGTTGAACCAACTGTTTCTCACCGACTACAGATGTGTAACAGCTCCTGGCTGTTTCCACATCCCCTTTAATTTCGACCGATCCCAAGCCGACTGGGAACTTCATGCTGTTGTGGGCTGGTGAGATAACTGCTCGCAGATCGATGATGGCCGGTCTTCCCATGATGACATTGTACGCTGAAGGTGCTTTAACCACGATGTAATTTACCATGAGGGTCCTGCCCTGAGGTAGCTTACCAAAAGTTGTGGGTAACGTGACCATACCCATAGGGTGAATAGGTGGACCGGCAAATCCAAAAAGTGGTGCAGATACTGGTGTTAAATTAGAATCTTTTAACTTCATGGCCTGGAAAGCCCTGTGATATAATATGTTAACAGCACTTCCCGTATCAACGCAAATTCTCTTCACCCAGTTTTTGTTGATCACGGCTTCAATGACCAGCCCTTCGTTATTGATTACCAGCGGTAGTGGATCCTCTGGTCCGTACCTCACTTCTCCCGATACCTTTTGACGTTTACCAGAACTTTGGTTTTGACCCGTTTGACCTGCTAAGCCTTTTTCCTCCTCATGATCTGCCCGCTTGGGGCCTCCCATGATCGTGTTAATGGTGTTTATTGGACGGTTATCGATTTGTCCGTCCTGGTCTGGGGATGGATGTCTCTGCCTTCTCTGTTCGTTGTTCCTACCCTTGTCATTCTGGTATGGTCCTCTCCTAAATTCCTGCGCCCCGGGTCGTTTTTTACGAGATCATCCCACCACCTCCACGAGTTGTCCTTCCATGACGGCTGCATCTATATCCCTGATTAACTCCCTGCACGACTCTGTATCGTGACCAACATCTTGGTGGAACTTACAAAATTTGGTTTGATCTCTCTTTTCTCTTGGTCCCTTCATAGGAAATGGAGTTCTGGCTATGCCCTTACGCTCCATAATAGCAAGAACTTGCTCTCGTGACCTATTCAACGGGATCAGTCTCGCGCCTGCCAGAGCGCCTCGTTTCCCAATCACATCGGTTATGGGTGCACACACTTATCCCAAACTGATTTACGCTTTTTATCGGATTTCTCCTCTGCTTTTCCCTTTCTGTGATCTCCTTTCTCCAACTCGCGCTTGGCACGGTTAGCTTCTTCCCCTTGACAATGTTTAAAAGCAATGGCTAAGCATTCTTCCATAGTTTTGGGGTTTTTCCCATTTAACTTAGCGTGTAAACGCCCTTCTCGTAGTCCTGCTACGAATGAGGCTACCAGAAATCGGTCATCCACATCAGCCACCTGGGTTGATTCTGCATTGAACCTCTTTATGAACTGTAGAACCGTTTCGTCGGATTTTTGCTTAATAGTAAGCAAATGAGTACTGTTCCTTTGAAACGGCCTCGCAGCAATGAACATGCTCATGAACTTCTTCGTTAAAACCTGTAAAAGTCGGTAATAGATCTGGACGGCAACTTGTTAAACCAGTCCCTAGCTCTTCCAGATAGGAGCGCGGGAAAAGCTTTGCATTTCATTTCGTCCGGGCGTTGTATAACCGCATATGCGCTATATACCGGTGCATATGATCATACGGGTCTTTGGTTCCATCATAGGGGACTGATTTTGGGTATTTTGAACCCTCTGGGACAGGGCATGCCTCAATGTACTCTGCGAAAGGTGAAGCAAGATGAAATTCATCCTCCTCGTCTTCTAACATCGCATCTAACTCGGCTCTTGCAGCCTCATCAGCGTGACGGGTTTTGCTCTTAACGACTTGATCACTGGATTCTGCAACTTCCTTATGACCACCCCTGTTCTCGAAAGATAACTGCTTTTCTTCTCCAAAAGTATCTACCTTTTCCTTTCCTTTTCTCACACTCTCAAAAAGAACCTGAAAATCTTCATCTCCCATGGTTTTTAGAGCATCCACTAGGAGTTGTTTCGCCATTTCCTTAGTATTTGGTTGATCTTGCAGTTGCTTTTCTGGGTTTCGATCCTGGTTCTGATCCACATTTTCCGGATCGTGTGAAGAACTTGCTAATTCTTTCCCTTGTTGATTCTTTTTTGGTGGCATTGTTCGATTACTCTGCAATTTCCCCGCTAGAAACAAGAAAAACCCTCCTTCTAGCGCCAATGATCGATCTATAACTGAAACGAACAATTAATCGGGTCTTACTTGCTCTAGGATTTTACAGAGAGTCGTAGCGTTTTTCTCTTGGACTGAACTTAATCAATAAGCTGCCTACGTATCCAAGTATATACTTGGAATCAAGTCCCCCCGTAGTTCAGGCGGTTATTCGTGATAGTGGGGTTAGTGGGCGGTTGTATAAACCCCCACGCCTCACGATCAATAACTGCTCTTGGTTCAGATGAGGATGTCTTCGATCCGCTTCAGCGACCAGGGGACTGCCTTGGCGAGTCGCCTTTCTTTCCTGGTTAGGAACTCCGCCGTCCGCTTCGCTTCTCCAGCCAAGGACACCTGCCCTGTCGCCTTTCTTCTTCCATATCGTGGACCCGCCTCGATCGATCGAAATCGGTCCCGTCTGCTCGCCTCGACGCTCCGTTACTTCGACACACGTGGACTGATCCGGGTCACCCCCGATCAGACAAATATGTTTACAAATTCGTGTTTTTTAAATCTTTCCTAAACTACCCCTAATATTACCTTTTTTATACATACGTATGAACGAAATTCCCTTAACTAATATTTTAATAAAAAGTTGGCAATCGTCATATTTTAATAGATTTATATATACAATATGCATCTTGAACGGGCCGTGCAATACATGGTCTTTAGCCACTAGTTTTTATTATAAATAAAAAACTAATGTGTTCTAAAAAATAATGGAGCTCACGAGTTGAGTCGAGTTATATATAGTATTTGACGAGTCGAGTTCGAATATGCCTTTTAATGGCGATCGAGCTCGAGCTGAGTTTCAAGACCGAGGTTTTTTAGTTGAGTTGAACTCAAGCCTGAAGAGTATCGACTTGGCTCGACTCTATTACACTAAAAAACATATTTATGTGATACATACATCATATTTATTACAATAATCCAAGTACATTATAGTATTATACTATTGTACTAGTATAAGTGATATTAACCTTATACCCATTGTAGCGACGGACCGATGGATGAATGGGTTAATAAGGGTAAATGATTTATTGTTACGTTATTGTAATTATAGGTTGGTTGTGCTTGGGTGAGAGTCAATTTGAAGTTAAATAAACATGTTATAATGTTTAAGGTTGATTGATGTTTGACGAACTGTCAATTTGAGGTTTAATTAACTTAATTATAATGTTTATGGTTGATCAACTGCCTTGATTGATCGTCAATTTGACGTTCACTTCACCCAATTACAAGGTTTGTCGTGGATCAAGCTTGATTGACCAGTTTGAGGTTTAGTTAACCCGATTAAAGTGTATGTGGTTGATCGTTCTTAATCAAAGTTCAAACTGATGTTCAGGTAACCCGATTGAAATTATTAAGGTTGATCGGGCTTGATCCACCGTGAATTTGAGGTTTGGTTAACCTAATTAAAGTCTTTATGGTTGACTAGGCTTGACCGACCATCAATTTGATGTTCAGGATAACTCAAGGTACATACGTTTGGAGTTAATCAGGCTTGATCGACCTTAATTTCAAGGTTCAGTTAACCTGATTACGGTGTTTCGGTTGAATGGGTTTGATCGTCCATCAAAATGAGGTCCAGTTAACCTAATTACAATGTTAAAGGTCGATCGGGCTTGATCAGCTATCAATTTGATGTTCACTTAATCCGTTTACCGTGTTTAGGGTTGATCAAGCTAGATCTACTGTCGATTTAATGTTTTCTTAACCCGATTATAGTGTTTCTAGTTGCTCGGGTTTGATTGATCGTCAATTTAGGTTCTGTTAACTTGTTTACATGTCCGGCTTTGGTTAGTCGGGCTTACTCAACTAACAATTTGATGTTATGTTAACACCATTATACTATTTAGGGTCAATCAAGCTTTTATGAACCATCAATTTGAGGTCCGGTTAACCCGGTTAAAGTTTTATCGTTGATCGGGCTTGGTCGAACGTTAATTTGATGCTTAAAATGACCCGGTTATGGTGTTTGTGGTTGATCAAGCTTGATCGACCGATAATTTGATGTTCATTTAACCCGATTAAAGTGTATTTGCTTGATCGAGCTTAATCGATGTTCAAATTGAAGTTCAACAAACCTAGATGATTAAGGTTAATCAAGCTTGTTCGATTGTCAAATTGAGGTCCGGTTAACCCAATTACAGTCTTTATTGTTGACCAAGCTTGATCGACCCTCAGTTTTAGGTTGTGTTAACCGATGAAAGTGTTTATGGTCGATGAGGCTTAATCAAAGTTCAAGCTGAAATTCAACTAACCCAGTTGCTATGATTATGGTTCACCATTATGGACCGACTATACATTTGAGGTTCAATTAACTGAATTGTAGTGTTTTGGTTCACCATGCTTGATATACCATCAATTTGATGCTAAGGCTAACCTTATTCGAGTGCTTGGGGTTGATCATGCTTGAACAACCATCAATTCATGGTTTAGTTAACCCTATTATACTGTTTGGGTTTATTGTGTTTGATTATTCGTCAATCTAATATTCAATTAACCCGATTACAGTGTTAAGGGTTGATAGGGATAGTTCAACTGTCAATTTAATGTTCACCTAACCCAATTATATTGTTTAGGGTTGTTCAAGATCGATCGACCATCAAATTGAGGTTTGCTTAACCTCATTACAGCGTTTGTGGTTGATCAGTTTTAATAGAAGTTCAATTTAGAGTTGGACTAACCCAATTACAGTGTCCATAGTTGATTAAGCGTCAAAGGGGGTATGATGGTAAATAATTTTTTTTGTTATGTTACATTAGTATTTAAATGATACAACGTCAATTATAATGTAACTCAAGTATTTTATAAAGTTATTATTGTATAAAGATGATGAAAACGTCAAATCAGTTTTAAACTGAGGTTAATGGATAAGGGGGTAAACGAGAGGTCAAAAATTTATTGTTAATATTGATCGAGCGGTTATCCTCCCCCATACATAATAAAAATCCCTTCCCCATTTCCCTAATTTTTTTTATAAAAAAACATGTGTGTTTTGAAAATATTTCTAATATTTATAACTAATCACAATTATCCATTATAAACATATAATAAGGAGAGATTGAGGGAAAAGGACAAAAAAAAATTACAAAATAAATAAATAGGACACACTCTTTTTTTTAGTTGTAAAAATGACAAACAATTTTAGACGGGACAAAAATAAACCCTCAATAAAAGAAACGCGCATACCATTTCTTCCAGGTTCCAACTTAGGTTTGTTTGTTTGTTATTTTTTTCTTTTTTCAAACACCCGTAACTTTTGATTTATAACTCCGATAATCGAAATTTTTTCACCAAAATTCATATTTTCTTTGATCTTTAATTTGAGCCCAAATACGATACCCTTTTGATGTAAATTTTGAAAGCCGAAAAAATATTTGCATTAACCGGAGCGTTGTTCTTGTAAATGACCGTAACTTTTGATTTAGAACACCGATCATCAAAATTGTTTTACCAAAGTTCATATTTTTTTTATCTTCATTTTGAGACCTCATTTGATACCTTTTCGACGTAGTATTTGAAAGCCAAATTTAATCGCAGCATTTACACTAACACAATATCAGTATCAGTATCACTATCATTATCACTATCAGGCTCATTTAAGGCTTAATTCAAGTGACTACTTCAAGGCACACATATTTGGCTCATATAAGTCTCATTTAAGGCTTAATTCAAGGGACACAATATCATATCTGCCTCATATAAGGCTCATTTAAGGCACACAATATCACTAACAGTATCATATAAGGCACACAGTACCAGTATCAGTATCAGGTTCAAAAGGACTCCTTTCGATTTTTTGTTGCAAGGTCTATGTCCCCCATGTCCTTGATATGAACTGAATGTCTTCTTACAGTTCAAGCACTCATATTTACTTCTTTTCAGAGCATGTTTCGATACTACTTTTTCTTTAATTAGGATCATTTCTTTTAGGCCTCTTCTTGTTCTTTGGTTCAATCACATTAGGCCACTTGTTCTTGGATTCATAAACAGCTGCATTCTTGAAAAATCCTTCGAAAGACGTATCTGATTCGCCTCTAGCACACATCTCTTATGGTTGTTTTGTTTCCACTCCTGTTTTTCTGTGCTAACACAACAGCCAGATCTCACAACTAATATGAACTTGCCCATCCATCTGGTATTTGGTATCTTTTGCATTGTATGGATCCATATATTTTGTTATAGATAGAAATCCTTTAACAGACCAAATTCTCAAAAATGTCGTGACAAATCTTCAGGACAAGAGATTGGTGGGAAGATCCTCTCACCATTACCATGTATGGGGCTTGCACTTCTGTGCCTCACTGCCTCCTGCTATATAGCTCCCTTGGAGGAGATGGACGGTATGCAACTATAACATCTGCCCTCATTTTTCAGCAAAGGGTCACTGTAAAAAAACATTCAGTGTGATGAATCGAATTTGGTGTTTCCCCTCAAAATGGAGTAGAATCGCCTCCTTCTGAAAGGGTGTAACGCCCCGCTCCCGGATACCGAGCCCTTATCCGGAAGAGAAACGTTCGGCGTATATAGCATTAAATAAATCTAATATTATACGCAAGCCTCTACGTCGTCGTATCAAATAAAAGCAAACGGAAGCTAAAAAGACTCGGGTAAAAATGTAAAAGCTACTATGAACGGAAATTTACCATACTAAAGATAGATAATTAAGATTACAACGATGAAAAACCCAAAGACTTATACAATACGATGCCTTAAAAGTAGAAGTACAACAAATCTAGGAGAAGAAATACAACCAGTCTAATACAACCGTTGATGCACGTAGATCAAGTGATAATATAATACTTGACCACCATAAACCAATACTAGCAAGAGGACTAGGTCCATCGTAGTATAGCTATAGCGAATCAAGGTCGATCCCACAGGGAACCAATTGTGGATCATTTATATATAAACAATTAATCATTCATGCCGAGCACATAAAGGCGGTCTACGACCAACAAAAGACAAGAAAAAGTAAACGACACAACACATAAACAACGTAATTAACCTCCCCAATTATTATGTTATCGTTTGGATCTAGAGATTCTATATAATTAAGCGATACTCGACAACTATTAACCCGATTCGTATTTCTTTTATATCGCTACGGAGTCATCCCTAAACTAGATCTAGCTCCGGTAGGCCATCTAGATCACTATGCTACATCACGTGACTTCGCTTTTTGGCCTCCATCTCATATGACTCATGACGCTTACACAACTAGGGGACGCCGATATTAACCGTATTCCTCACCTAGGCAACATTCATTTGTTCAGCATACTGTAGTTTATCACATCGCCTCCGTCCTATTAACACTAACTTTTTGTATCATGTTAATCTACGATGTACGTATAACTAGGTGTCGACAATTCCTGAATACAGAACAAATCTAGATCTCGCTGAAAGTTCCGGAAGATCAATTCATGAGCCGACCTAGGAGCCCTATATTGGTATGTCCTAATCATACGCTAATTAAAACAGACGAGCAACGTAGCCGTAGCCATACCTACTAAGATAAGAAATTCTAGGTGGACAATCACACAATAAAGACGTGGCTAGATTGACGCGGCGAAAACCTAAATCTTAGCGAGTCTACATACGTAACGGATAACATAGAGACTCATAAAGCAATTATATAGATCTACTAAAAACACGGTTGTCGATCATACCAAAGTCATCTATAGGTCACCGGATAACAGTTCTGGGCGTGTGGATCCTTATAGACAAGGAATCACCACTGCCTCATATCGTATCCTTAGATCTACATCGTTCGGTGAAGAACGAACAACCTCAAACGATAAACAATAATTGGGGACTTAATTACAAAGAACTAATAACAAATAAATACAAGAACTTACATTATAGCAGAACTTGTATAAAAACTGCTCTAAGAAAAACTGAGAATTTTATTATAAACTGAGAAGTGTATATGGTCGTGTAGAGTGTGGTGTATGGCGTGTACAACATGACTTTATTTATAGGGGTTCAAGCTAATTAAGAGATATACTTTAAAATATCAAAACAAATAGAGATAACTCCCGGCCGATCTCCAAAAGAAAGGCAAAATGCGCCCCCCCCCCCCTTGGTGCGTCCCTATTGGCGCCCATCTTGGATTGCCTTACTCCTCTTTTCGTGCTTATCCGATCTTTATCTTGAATTTCTTTTGATTTATCTTGAGATTTAATTCTTCCATTTGTATTTATCCTCCAAAATTATCCAAATCTGCAAAATAGATATTTATTCCAAAATAAATCATATTTAAATAAAACAGATAAATATAATAAAAATGGATAAATACCGATTTATATAATAAAAACGGATAAACACCAAATTATATCTTATAAATGGATAAATACCAAATTATATAATATAAATCACATAACATTAAATAATCAATATAACACGTGATTTAATTATAAAATATATATTATTAGTCTCGATTTAAGGTCAACGTTGATGACTTTTACGAGTATAATTTGACCGTCATCAACTACCCCCCACTTAGACTTTGCTCGTCCCAAACAAAGTATCAATAAGTCATTCCCCAAGACAACATTTCTCATGGTCAAATCATACTTATACAAGAAACTCGAGTCAACTCATACCATTCATGCTCATAAGGTATCCATTATTCGCTACTCGCTACGAATCGAAGTGATGTGTGCATGTGCATTCAGTTTTATACTTTCGTGGCAAGATTAAAGTTTATGCTAACTTCGGAATCTCAACCTACCAACATCAGCATTCCTACTTCTTAAGCCTCGCATGGGTAAAGACATGGTGCAATAATCAAGAGCGTTATCCAGAAGGTTTTTGGACTTAGAGACCAAGAAAAATACTCGAAGCCTCTTAAAAATTTAATTTTTTCTCACTTTTTCATATTTTCAAGCATTAACACATCTCAAGAAAGAAACTTGCTTTAAAAGTAAATTATGCATTGCAAGAATCCCCTTTCACGGATTGGTCAATATCATGAATATTACCACAAACACGAGGCTACTTTGGTAATGTTACTACAAGCCCAGTGTTTAACGCTTTGTCAAAACACAAATAATTCTCAAGCTTATTACTCCGCTTTGATGGCCAGAAGATAGGAATACATCAACAGATAAATATCGACACTAAGTCTACATAACCAATCATCTATGCAATGTACACATAATTTCTTCAGTTATTATGATTCGCGCGGTAAAAACTCGATTCAAAGATTTAGTAATCGAATAATAAATAACTACTTGCAACAATCGGCATGAATATCCTTAAATTTACATTCACATAAGTATAAAATGATCACGTACTCATGCAACTTGGTTCCTTTCCTATCAATTCTTAGCTAGGAACTAACAATTCTAAGGGTACGAGATAAATAATATGGCATTTATTCAATTTATTCAATTTTTCGCCGTTTCATTCAATTTTCAATTATAGCTTATCATAGCTAAGTCTCCTACCCCCCACTTAAACATGGCATTGTCCCCAATGACAATAAAAATGAGAATTTAAGAAAAAGACTTAGCTCTGGAAACGGCTCTCAAGTAGATGCAGAACATCGGAGTAATCTAAGCACGTCGTGGAGAAGCAAGTGAAAACCTATTTAAGCAAACCAAACAGAAACTCCACGAAACCGTTAATAACATGTCAATGGAAGTTATAAAATAAGGTGGCAGTAATTAGATATAAAATATCCAAAAACAAATTAAGCCACTTTATTCCATACAACCAATGACAAGGAAAACCAAGGAGTTAAAACGACTTGTTCAGACACGAATTCTAAAAAATTATATAGACGCAAAAGGAAAAATACTAAATGTAAAGAAAAATAAACAATCAAGTAAAGATGGTAGTCTTCATCTCTAATCTCCACCGCTTAAATATTCCTAAAACCGGGTGGAGAAGACAAAGATCAAAAAGCATTACCCCATGTGAGAGAACACGAGGTTTACCGGATTGATAAAGTATGTAATCCAGCGGAAAAGAGAAACTTGGTAAGGTATAACAGATTGGATGTGACCTATAGGCTAAAGATAAGATCAGATACTGAGCGCAGACTCTTCACGCTTGGATTGGATTTCAACAACTTAGGGAGATGTAGCTTCTCCTCGAAATTACTAATAACCCAATGTATCACGTAAAAGTCATAACCGTCATCAACAAGGCCGGATCGGTGTGATAGCTTAGAACGAAACTCATCATCTAGAAATGCCGGAATAGGCGTAAAAGTGTGAAATTCAAAACTTCCGGTAGAAAGATAAGTTGTATTTTGATCGAACCAAAAACTTTTAAAAGCTAGCTAGGTTCAGAGCTACACGTACCCCAGCTAGGATCATGAAACCCAAAATGATAAATGATAGGCATTAAAACTTAGCAATATTTCAAATTCCGCAACACAAAGGTATTTGTAAACAAAATGGAGGTTGAGAGTATGATGGGTTTAGAAAAAGATATATATAAGGATGGTAAGAAAAGATAAAGGGTGGGTAATAAATTGTGTTTTGGGTGGGTATTGGTTAAGGGATTGGGTGAGGGTGGGAGAGTGAAAGAAAGAGAGGGGATGAAAGAATGGTTAGAAATGTGAATTGTGAGGCAGATTGGTGAGAGAATAGAAAAGGTTGAAGGGTGAAAAGGTACAAAGGAAAGGATAAGGGTAGTTGCAGAACGAATTGCACACAACTTTGTATTTTCTCTCGGATCGCCATTCTAAAATGTTTTGGAAGTTGACCAAAATTGTTCTTGTTCGCACCAATCATTCTCTGTTACATTTTCAATAATTCTCAAGCTCTCTTAATGCTTCCATCTTAAGGTTGATTGCTAAATTTCCTTTTCTTTAGCAATTTCTCGACTCTCCTACGGAACTCTATTTCACGTGGCCTATATTGAATAAAAAAAGTTTTGCACATCCTTAGCCTAACGGCCATAGGAACACGGAAAAATAAAAAACCTCAACATATGTCACGTTACTCTTATTTGACACAAAGAAAACAAAACCTAAAATCCTAAAAGGAAATCCTAAGGGTTTTAGAAGTAGTTCTGATTTTAAAGTCCTCAGCTCGACTTTCCATAAAGCATCCTTGTCAGTCATCCTTCATAGTTCGCCAGACTTTGACCCTTTGAGCACTATAAGAGGTGGGCTCGTCGCTTTTGCGGATTAATACCCTTCCCTTGGTTGTGAGACCTAGGAAACGACATTCATCCATACCATTTATACAAAGCTCTTACCTCGGCTCACGTTTTAGGAACTAGTGAATTCTAAGAAGATTTAGTCCTAGGGACCCATTTTAATCACATCGTCTATAATACTGCTTCATTATGCTCTCTCAAAACTCAACGTCTTCTTTAGATTGAAAATTCTTAAAACTACACAAATTGTTGCTTCCAGGGCCAGTAGAAGCAATCTCATGCATAGGACAATGAGATTTTGACAGAACTACGAGGAACTCTTTATTCACTGCTTCCTTCAACTACTACATGTTTCCTTACACCCTCTAGATGAGACATATTTGGGGCAGAACCTTCCACACTGGTAAAATTAATCTTACAAACCAACTCCGGGCTAAGATTCTCATTCAGGTTCATGTATAGGCTAACTTATGTTCAAAAAACCATAAGATTGTAAAACATAAGCAAAAAGGGTGGTACCTTGCCTTCAACATTATACCACGAAGAATTTGAACCTTTTAATATTTATTTTCTCGGAGCCATCTTGGTGCTTTAAAGGTGTTTCTTCCATTGCTTTCCCATCGTAGATTCGTAGCTCCACATGTCGCTTTGGTTATTTTCTCACGCCACGAAAAAATTATCGACTCGTATTATTGCTCTCACCGGTTTCTCGCAAACAGAAGAAAAACAAAACGAACCGTGGATCGATTTTAACATGGTTTCCCATGTCTATCGGACCTCACGGATTAAACATACGGAGATAAACAGACACGTGAAATTCCGTAAAATCGACCAGGCTCGGCAAATGGCCGAGAGGCGCCTTCTTTGGGAGTGAAGCTCTGCTTTTTCGTAACTGGAATTTTTACACAGAGCGCATAACCGTAGGGACTCAAAAACGTAAAAGCAGACTCTAAAACAAAAACTTAACATGAATAAAAAAAATTTTATATATAAAATTGACCGTTGGTTCCCCGGCAACGGCGCCAAAAACTTGATGCACGTAGATCAAGTGATAAAAAAATACTTGACCACCATAAACCAATACTAGCAAGAGGACTAGGTCCATCGTAGTATAGCTATAGCGAATCAAGGTCGATCCCACAGGGAACCAATTGTGGATCATTTATATATAAACAATTAATCATTCATGCCGAGCACATAAAGGCGGTCTACGACCAACAACAGACAAGAAAAAGTAAAGGACACGACCCGACACAACACATAAACAACGTAATTAACCTCCCCAATTATTATGTTATCGTTTGGATCTAGAGATTCTATATAATTAAGCGATACTCGACAACTATTAACCCGATTCGTTTTTCTTTTATATCGGCTATGGAAGTCATCCCCTAAACTAGATCTAGCTCCGGGTAGGCCATCAAGATCACTATGCTACATCATGTGACTTCGCTTTTTTCGGCCTCCATCTCATATGACTCGCACGCTTACACAACTAGGGATGCCGATATTAACCGTATTCCTCACCTAGGCAACATTCCTTTGTTCAGGCGTACTTCCTAAGCGATCGCATCAGTCTCCGTCCCATTAACACTAACTTTTTAGGTATCATGTTAATCTACGATGTACGTATAACTAGGTGTCGACAATTCCCGAATACAGAACATATCTAGATCTCGCTGAAAGTCCCGAAAGATCAATTCATGAGCCGACCTAGGAGCCCTATATTGGTATTTCCTAATCATACGCTAATTAAAACAGACGAGCAACGTAGCCATATCCATACCTACTAAGATAAGAAATTATAGGTGGACAATCACACCATAAAGACGTGGCTAGATTGACGCGGCGAAAACCTAAATCTTAGCGCTTTACACATAATGTAACGGATAACATAGAGACTCATAAAGCAATTATATAGATCTACTAAAAACACGGTTGTCGATCATACCAAAGTCATCTATAGGTCACCGGATAACAGATCTGGGCGTGTGGATCCTTATAGACAAGGAATCACCACTGCCTCATATCGTATCCTTAGATCTACATCGTTCGGTGAAGAACGAACAACCTCAAACGATAAACAATAATTGGGGACTTAATTACAAAGAACTAAGAACAAATAAATATAAGAACTTACATTATAGCAGAACTTGTATAAAAACTGCTCTAAGAAAAACTGAGAATTGTATTATAAACTGAGAAGTGTATATGGTCGTGTAGAGTGTGGCGTATGGCGTGTATAACATGCCTTTATTTATAGGGGTTCAAGCTAATTAAGAGATATACTTTAAAATATCAAAACAAATAGAGATAACTCCCGGCCGATCTCCAAAAGAAAGGCAAAATGCGCCCCCTTGGTGCGTCCCTATTGGCGCCATTCTTGGATTGCCTTACTCCTCTTTTCGTGCTTATCTGATCTTTATCTTGAATTTCTTTTGATTTATCTTGAGATTTAATTCTTCCATTTGTATTTATCCTCCAAAATTATCCAAATCTGTGAAATAGACATTTATCCCAAAATAAATCATATTTAAATAAAACGGATAAATATAGTACAAATGGATAAATACCGATTTATATAATAAAAACGGATAAACACCAAATTATATCTTATAAATGGATAAATACCAAATTATATACTATAAATCACATAACATTAAATAATCAATATAACACGTGATTTAATTATAAAATATATATTATTAGTCACGATTTAAGGTCAACGTTGATGACTTTTACGGTTATAATTTGACTTTCATCAACCGTTGCAAAGAAAATAATCTAGAAGCTTCGTCAAGACTTTAAGTCTTCAAAAGCCGTCGTCTACACTTGATCAACCTTTTCGTCTTCTCACCCCATAATGCATACAAAAGAAAATGCAAAGGAGGTAAGTACAAAGTACTTAGTAAAAGTGAGAAGCTACGACAACAATTAAGATTTATAAAGAAAAGATATTTAATCGTTTAGTTAGTTATCTTTGTGTGACTGACTCAATCTGGGGTTCATTCCATGCCAATCGACACGTCATGACTAAACGTTTCTAGCTTAGCTTATCTTTGTTACATCATTACTCAAGGACACTATGCCTGGCATTCATCAGACTGAAGATATACTTGCTAACTAACGGTGATTAGCACCGATTAGCTCCGGGGTCTTCCCGGTATGCGTATACGTCCGATGAATTTCCTCCACTTCCATTCAGCCGATTATAGGCCAGCAGCATTGTTCACCTTTTAAGAACGTATCACATCGCCGATATGAAAGAGTGGATAACCGAGAATAAGTGATGTTTTATCTTTTACTACACATATGTATTTATTATCTGTTGTTAACTAGCCACCTGAGTGTTTTCAAGTAAGCTCCCTCACAAATACTACTCTCTTCCTAGACCACTAGACACGGACAAGTCCTAGAAATTACACAGACATTGATGAACTCTAGTTCATCAAAGCACAAGCCCTTTCATGCCCTTCCGATGGGTCCGAACGTCAACTCCCTTTAAGAGTACATTCGGTGTTTTAACTGAACGAATCAGAAGTTCAATTGAGGTTTGTTCATGTTTATCCAATATTATCATATCATAAATAAGGTTTTAAAACTATAATAACATGATTATGAAGCCCGAAACCAAGATGAAACGATAAAATAGTAAAAATAAGATAAAACAGGTCAAACGCCCGTTTGACATCATATGGACGCCCATTTGGCATCGAACGCCCGTCCATTAAACCCAAACGCCCGTCCATAAAAAACGGCTACATCCTGAATCAAAAGTCTAACCTCAAACGCCCGTTTGCCTAGTGCAAACGCCCGTTTGAGCTGTTATGATCGCAAACGCCCGTTTGCCTAGTGCGAATGCTCGTTTGCCTGGGTTTCTCCCAAAACGCTAAAATCTTCAAAACACGATCTCTAAACCGTTTCTAACCTAACTAACATCAAATTAACCCCAGTAGAACACAGAAAAACATATCTAATCAAACTATAGCATCTATGATCATTGATCAATGAAAAGACACATCTTTCTATCATCTAAACACCTTAAAACTTGATCTAAACATTATAAACGATAATTGGAATCATAGGAAGAGCCTCTTACCTTATTTGCTTGCAAAACCGACAGCAAAACACCAAGCAACTGCAACAACTGTTGATCCTCAACCCCAAAACCTATGTGATCAACAAGAAACCCTAAAATCCTATTTCTTTGAAGAAAAACGAAACTAAAAAAGCCTGTAAAACTGAAGATTACCTGGGTTTACTGCTGTGAAACTATTTTTAGATTATTCTACGCTTCAAGACGATCGTTCTGACTATTCACGGCTGTGAAACAGAGCTACGGATTAAAAGATACGAATTTTTTCAAGAATCGAACTCTACGAATACCAAAACTAGGGTTAAACCGAAAACTTACGAAATTGAGAGATGTTATTTTCCAAAGTTGCGTCTCATCGTGCTGATAACTTTTCTCTCCTGCGGCATCTTGAACAGATGAACGGATTGATCACACGGTTCTTCCGTTTATTTCGTCTTTGCTTCTGCGTTGTTGCCTATGTTATGCGCCTCCTCTCTTCTTATTTTTTCATCAGAATATGCGTGTGCACTAAAAATAAATTTGGGTATTTATCTCCTTTTTATAGCCATTTAATTAAACCCATTAATTAAATAACTAAATCCTTTTAATTAATCCTTCTTAATTAAATAAATAGGATAAATAATAATTAGGTCGTAGAGGGTATGCCCAATTACTAATTTACCTTTTCTAAAAAATCGGGATGTTACATTCCTTCCCCCTTAAGAGGAGTTTTGTCCTCGAAACTCGAATGTAACCGAGAGGTACTTGAACTCTGGACTTTGCAAAGCGTTTCGTCTCCTAACTCGTACAGTCTTCTTCTTCTTCCATCTTCCCAACTCTTCCACCTGTCTTGAGCTATCTCGAGGTGGCGACGATCTACTTCAATCTTTTGTTGGCTTGCTTGATCAATTCTGGTCTCGTACTCCGTTATCGCTCCACTTCATCCCAGAAACTCGTGTTCTTCTATCTCTATCTTCATGAAAGGTCTCCAAAGTGATTGTTCCAATTCTTGTACTTCTTGGTCGCCTCCGAGAGGAATTGCAATTGTCATCTCGAGGTTTTCATTCTTCATTGTCCTTCCCAATCTTCCGCAATCGAATCCCAAAGTCGATTCCGCTACCAACGGTTGCTATCTTCATCTAACTCATGACCAATGGTCAGTTGGTTCTAACCACTCACTTATAACCGAAACAACTCGGATCCTTGTCTTGCTTCTTTTACTTAACTCATCGATTGCCTCGAATCTTGCAATCATTGGTTCAACACTCTTTGCTTGCTCCTCGCCGACCTATACCCGAAAGTCGAATCTTCCCAAATTAAATCAAGCTTCGCCCACACTTGACTTCTTTCGATCTCAACTTCCATCATGGCACCACAAGCTTGTCAAGAACTACAAGGATTCAGCGGTAGTGTTTCGAGACTTCTTAGGAAATGAGAAGCATGCATCTGCCACCATTTCTCTCTCTCGACGGTCTAATCCAATTCTTATGCCAAGGGAGTTAGCTTGGAGAATAAAAGAAGTTGAAAAGTAACAAGTTGAGTACCAGGGTGGTATGTCAACTAGGTAAGCCAAGGAAGGGTACAATGCACTTGAAATAAGAAAGGTTGCTTGGGTTACAAGCAAAACAAGAAAAACAAGATGATTTCGTGTTGGGGAAAAGTTGAAGGTGGTTCCAAACTGAAGAATGAGACATTGTATCATAATACAAGGGATAGCCACAAAAAGGAAAACAAAAGGACACCTTGGAGATGATTTTCTTTTTTTTTTGAGAGAGAGGAATTCTGCAAGATACGGTGGTTTGCAAAGACTTCAGAGGTAACTTGAAAGGATGGTAATAAGCTTTCATATAAGCCTTGAGAAAGTGGAGACGTTAAAGGTAACATCACACAACAAAAATCAAGGTAAAGGTGCAAGGTCGAGCACCAGAAGGACTAAAAAGATAGAAATCAAAAGAGAGCAAGAATCTCAACATGAAGGAGCCATGGAGACAAAACGAGTACACCAAAAGATCTCCGAATAAAATAAACACTTGTCAAGAAGTGTCCAAGTTTGCAGTAGTCAAAGAGAGGTTATCTCAAGATTTAATAGAAATATAAATTTCCTCAAGGAATTGTAAGGGAATATCAAAAGTTGTATCTGGCGGTTCATGGCTCTAAATGGCCTGAAAGAGAGTTAAAACTGAAGGGTACAAGGTACATTAATCTGAATTGGAAATCAGAAGTTTAGGAATTCAAAAGTTGATTGGCTAAATAGGTTCAGAAGGCACCTTGGCAAAGACTACCTTTTACTTGAAACTAGTTTAGCATAATTTGCTAAAAGGTTAAAAATAGGTAACTGAAGAGGAATGTCATGGTAGGCTTTAAAATTGGACCGGCAAAAGAAGATATGCATACCTTAAAAGAACAGTCAGCATTAGGTGAAAAAGTTACAACATCGACACTACCCTTAGGAGGGAAGCTGAGAATGAACACAAGTAAAAAAAATGTTCTGACATCAGAAGGCTTAGTCAAATTTGAATTTGAAAAGAAAGATGGAAGTGCAACAATGTAGAATTTTGAAGAGAACTTGTCTCTTGATTTGAAAAGTAAGAAGGTAAGAACTTGTTCAAAAGAAAGGCTTATAGAGACATTTATGAGGTAATTCATGACAACATGTGAAAATGATTTGTTGAGTTTAAATCTCAAATGAGGGATTACATGAGAAACAAATCACCAGAAAAGGTATAATTATAAAAGGGCACGAAAATGGTCTGAACATCAAACATGGCATGCTGGAGGATAGCATCTTGGTTCTTGTTTACAACTGCAAAAGAAACTATAACGTTAGCATCCTACTAAAAGGTTTAACTCAGAAGAGATCAAACTTCGAGGAACTCCTAAAACATGAAAATCATAACTTACTACCCTCTTACCCCAAACCCTAAGTCAAAGAGGTGAGAATTCCTTTTAGGTTGCTGTGTATGAAATTTACTCCGGATATGATATTATCACTTTGTACAGAACAAACGAAGAGGAATTTGAGCACGATCCGAAAAGAAAAGATTTAGATACTGGAGTTTCCTAGGTGAATAAAAATATTGGAATTTTTTAATGAAGATAAGTTGGTCAAAAACAGTTATTTCTGATGATTGCACAAGCTGCCAGAATTTCCAGATTAATAAACACTGTGTTGAATTGAAAATCGAGATCAAACGAAAGAGAATCTCAACTTAATTCCAAAATAAAAGCTGTAGATAAAATTGTTGTCTGCAACATATCAAAAATTCAGGTCATTTGAAGATGTTTAACCTGTTCAAAACAGAAGAAGAAGTGAAGGTGCTGCTGCAGATTTTCTGGACAGAGTGTCCGGTATAAACATGAATTTTCTGAATAATCCATAATGATTATCGAGTTGATGTAAAAAGAGAAACTGTAGATAAGATAGTAATCTACTTTGCTGAAAATTTGCAGAATTTTTGGAGTATAGAGAGATAGTCTGATGTTAAAGGGAAAACACGGAAACAAAGCATTCACTCATGTTGGGTAAATCCAAACACGAGGACAATGAAAAGTATGTGCCAAAGTAAGAGACCTTTAACACTATGAGTTGAAACGACGGAGGAGTACTTGAAAATAATAGAATTACACATGGAGTTCGTGTAGAACCATCTCAAGCAAAGCAAAGGTCAAAGAATGTTGATGAACTCAACCAAGTGATAGTGAAAAGAGAAAGTGGAGGACTTGTAGAGCTGAATCAAATATCATTCTCTACAAAGTTAGGCCAAGATAAAAGTAAACTTAGATATTCATGTGTAGAGAAGGTGAAGAGATTTCAATAGAGAAGTTAAGGAAATCAACCAAGAGGACCTCGACTTTAAGGTGTAGGCATAAGACTCCGATCCCAAAGCTTTACTTAAAAGGGGTTTCGCTTAACCCTATGAGACACGTTACGGTTTGGAAACTTCAAAAGAAGAAAGAGTTTTGTCACGGATTTTATCTATGCAAAACAACAAGTAATAATAATTTATAAATCCGGTATTCCCCAAGTGCAGGGATCGTAGTATAGCGATTGATACCGGAGTCGATCACAGGGAATCGAGGTTGTTTAATCTAGTTTTATTGATTCTTCCTAAGAACGCCACAACACAAAACAAAACTAAAACGAAAACAAACAAATAAACCGGACAGAGGATCAACAATCCAAAGCCGTGGAAAGATCGTTAAGAACCAAACTAACTAAACTAATTGTAATCTATAAACTAAGGAAACAACTCAATTAATTTAACGAAGAACAAGCAATGATCCACCTATCTCACAACTCTCAACTTCTACCCTAGATCGTTTGGTGAAGATTAAATAAAGGTTGTGGTTCACCTATCAAAGGTATGAACTTCTACTCGTAGATAATTCGCTTTGCAATCTTTTATCTCTCGATCTTAAAGATTAACGCTCTCAAACCAAAGGTGTAAGATCTCTCAATCTAGCAACCTAGAAATTCAACCTATCAACTCTCGTTATATATAGGTTAAAAGTCTAATCTTTCCTATGGTGATCTAGGTTTACATCGATTTTCATCATATAGTAAACATCATCATGCAATTTATCTCTCGATTTCAATTGCAACATAACAAATAAACATCGAAAAGAAACAACTTTAATTTAAATACTCACAAACATCCAAAGATTGAAATTGAAAACGTTGCGGAGATTGGCTTCACATGCTTGTTCAAGGAAGCCTTAGCTTCTAATCATCACCGAAATCGATCAACAAAATAAAAGGAATAAAAAGATGTTTTTGACTGAAAAGAAACAACAAAAGTCGCCCCCAAGGGGCTTGTGGCCGCCTAGGGTCGAAATATGATGATTAGGGTTGGAGAAATCGCGCCTATTTATAGATTTTAGGTCGGTTTCCCTGAGTCGGTGCCGTGGACGCCCGTCCACTATCTTGGACGCTTCGTCCAGCCTCTATGAACGGAGAATGAACGCTCGTTCAGAACGCGTCTGAACTCTCTGAATGTAAAATACGATTACGGACGCCGCTTCACTTTTATGGACGCCCGTCCCACTACTCAGCTCCAGTATTTTGCTCATAACTTCACTTCTAGGGCTCCAAATGAGGTGATTCAACATGCGTTGGAAAGCTATTTCAATCCTCTACAACTTTCATCAAGACAACTTTCCCTGAAAGTGGCTACAAAAGTGGACAAAATTCCCATGAAGTGCCTGGTTCCGGTTTCTTCAATAATTCTTCACTTAAACATCTTTCAACTCTTCCATCTTCATGTGATCATCGTTTAAGCTCCTTACTCATCATGAAAACGTATCTAACAACATGATAGAAACATGAAAAATGTAACATCATACGAATAAACATAAAACCAAAGAATTAAACACATAATTTAATCACTTTTGCAATTAGACCCTTAAAAACATCACTCGCTTAATATTTCAATATAAAGGCCAATTCCTATGCAAATAATATAAATACGGGGAAAATCATCGTAAAATATATCGTTATAAAACGTACAAAATCACCCTTAACAAGTTTCTACTAAGGATACTAGGAAAAACAAAACTAAGGTGATCACATAAAAGATGTGAACGGAGAACTCAACTTAACCTCCGTCTAAGATGACTCTTCACTTGGTCCTAATGCAACCTAACCACGGTTTAAGGATTCTTAGTCATACGAGGATTACCACCAAGCTCAAGTTCTAAAAGGTCTAAAGGATTCTTATCTTGAGGAAGAGATGCCTAGAAATGTAAAGGACGCTTCTCTCGATACCAAGCAGATGCGCCCGCTCCGATACGAGCCCTTATCCGGAAGAAAAACGTTCGGTGCGTATAATATTAGATTTATTTAATGCTATACGCGCCGAACGTTTCTCTTCCGGATAAGGACTCGGTATCCGAGAGCGGGGCGTTACAAAGGGACTTTCAAATTTATTGTTCTCATCCGGTCTGCCACCCTAGCAGTAGTGTCTGGTCAATGATAATTCCAGAACATTGAATTAAGGAAAGGACACACGATCATAAGTTTCGTAGATATATGCTTTGACAAAGTTGTTCTCATCAATAATCCCAACAACAGGTTGCATGTTTATCTAGCTAACGTATGAAAACAAACTAAAAAAATGCTAGTTTGTCAAGAAGACAAAAGCTTGGTTCCGGGCTTGGTTTTTTGTCCAAACAATCATCCATCGGGCAGTGGGTCAATTGCAAGCTGTGTAGGTGGAAGGAATGAAGGCCGCAACTGACAAATTCTCCTCCTCTAAGACTGGTAGGACAAGGGGATGTATCCATGGTCAGGGCCGGCCCTATGCTAAGGCCGGCGAGACCTGGGTCTTAAGCCCAATTCTGTCGGGGGGCCCAACGGTACATGTTTCGCTAAAAGAAAAAAAAAATTCATATAGATTTAATCCGATTCAACTTAATATAATATGTTAATTTTATTTTTTTTTTTTTTGATAAAGGCCCAATTTTTTTTTACTCTAATTGATAAAGGCCCAATTAAAAAATTTACTTGACCAAAAAAAATAGATATATATATATACAAACAAGTTTTATTATTTTTTTTGCATTTACGGATGTTAAAAACGCGATAAGTGTTGGAAAAAATGTAGTACTTAGGATTTGACAGATAATTAGAAACTCCAAGGCACGTTAATAACATTGTCTTTTAAGAGATGTTTTGTCCCACACGATTTGTCACTAAGGAATCAAATGAAAATCTCTTTCGAGATATTACAATGGGGTGTTTGATTCAAACGGTGACTTGTTTGAATCAAACCCGAGAACACTCAAAGTTTTTCTAATGATGTTGTCAAATTTATGGATTTTCGTCTTCACACTTATGCTTTTTATAGGTTGCAAGTACCCCATAAACGAATAGATTACTCCTTGCACGAAAGGGTAAGGTCGTCACTGTTCACCGGATGAAAGCATGCAACCCTTACACGAAAGGGTAAGTACATATCCGTTCAAAAATGCGTGTTTCTGAAAATGCATATCCCTTCATGAACTGATGCATCAATTGGTTTAGAACCCCGTTTCGTTGCAATAAGTGTTTCGAACCCCGTTTCGTTGCGATAACATGAATTCGTACGGCAACTCATATGCAAACGATAACCAAAATATTTATTTCTGAAAAAATATCTAACAATAAGTACGTTTTTAAAATAAAAAATTCAACTAAAAAACCCAATTCGGGGACTTGGTCTTAAGCCCAATAAAAGCGAGGGCCGGCCCTGTCCATGGTGGTTGTAATGCTGTTGGAGAAGCAGCGGCAACGATCAGAAGGCCAAGGTGAAGAAGACAACGATTGGCAGCATGGAGAAGACAACCTACCGATTCATTCCGGCCAGCAACGTACCGATTGAATTTGCGTACCAGTACAATCGTACCAGCACCGATTGAATTCCGATCTATGTGAACTTGCGTTAGATATGTTTTGGAAGAGAATATAGGTATATTCGTCCGGTGCAATTTATTTGTCCTTAATGCAATTAAAAAATTGAATCTAGATTAACACTTAATTAAGGGAGAAAAAGTGGGCTATAAACTAATTTTTCCACTAATAAATATACGGTTCTTCTTTTGAGTGAATAAATATAACCAACAACTATGCGTCAAAAAAAACAACTATTAGTTGTAGCTTACTTGCAAGTGCTTTGATTTCTATCCTTTGTGCATCGTTCTGAAACCTGGTGGCTACATATTATAATTTTTTTTAATTTTTTCTTTACTTTTTGAAGAATATTTTTTTAATTTTTTAATTTTTCTAGCTGCATATTATTATTATTTTAATTTTTTTATTTATCAGCAATTAATAGTTTTTTTAAATTATTTCTAGCTGCATATTACTATTTTTTTTTTCTTGAGCAGCTGCATATTTTTCCTGACCGGGGGAAATCATATCAGGGAATTGGGGTGTGGCGCTAAAATTGAAGTAAACATATTTACTCCATCCGTTCCAAAATAACCGATGCAGTTCACAAAAACGAATGTATTATGGATGTGAATTAATATTTTAATTTAAACGTCAAAAAGAATAAAAAACCCTTAGAGTAAAATTAATGTAATGTTGTATTTATGCTCTCACGGTAGATTTAGAAAAAATATAATAAATGATGCATTGAAAATGTAACTAGCATCAGTTATTTTTAAACAAATCTTTTTAGCACCTGCTTCAGTTATTTAAGAACGGGAAGAGTATTTATTTAGAATATGTCAGTAAGGTGACTTAAACTCAGATCCAGGTGGAACCAATCAAGACTCACCATGTGATGGACAAATGAGAAGTGTATTCAATTTCATGCTCAAGAGGGGGAGTCTATCGAGCTTCAACAGGTAGCTTCAAAGGGTAACTATCGCCAAGGTGATAGGTCACGAGTCTTGGAATACAAAGGTCCCACATCCGTTAATTCGTTATGTGACGCCTATCTGAGTGTCATTAAAAGGAGGACACGTGTAAGGGTATTTATGGCGAGATCGCATAAAAGATTCTGGCGGCTAGGGTTTAGGGATTTGTGCCTATAAATACAGATTGTTGTCTCATTATCCGAGTGTGTTGAAATCAGAAAAATTCAAAGGCATAATAAAATATCTCTTTTACGCCCGTGGTTTTACCTCTCCCACCGAGGGGGTTTTCCACGTTAAATGCGTGTTCTTCTTGTTTCTGCTTTTCTCCTTTGATTGTTTATGTTTGATTGCTTCGCTTTCGCTTTCTTGCATCCGGTTATCTCCATCCGCTTTACAACAAGTGGTATTAGAGATGTGTTCTGGGGAAAACAATGCATCACGATCAACTTCGTCTTCACCAAGGCCTTCAAGAAGGTGCTAGGATCTGTGACAAAGTTGTGATCTTTAGCAAGGAAAGATGTCGGCAGAGAAACGTAAAAATCGATAAATTTACTGAGGAAGGAACAGCTTTTGGTCCAGTGGCAAATCAAGATGCGTGCCGCGTTGAAACAAAGCAGGTTTGTGGAATCCTTTATCCGACAAACCAAATACAAAAAGTGCGCAGATTATGCCCGGTCTGGAAGAGAAAGCACATTCAACCATCATGTTGTGCTTATCGATGATGTTATCACCGAGGTTGCTTTGAGGAAAACACCGCAAACAAAGTTGTGGAAGAAGCTTGAAAGCCTGTATATGACCAAGTCACTGACCAACAAGTTGTTGTTGAAACAGAGGTTGTTCAGTTTGAAGATGCATGAAGGAAGTCCACTGAGGGAACATCTGGACCACCATTGAACACAATATTGCTTGATTTAAGGAATATTGATGTTAAAATTGAAGATGAAGATGCAGCCCTAATCCTCGTTGGTGTCATTACCGGCATCATATGAAAACTTTGTGCAGTCGTTCATAGTTGGGAAGGATACAGTAGCTTTGGAGGATGTGAGGTCTGCCTTACATGCCAGGGAGCTTAGACACAAAAGGTCGCTGAACAGACAACAGTCTCTTTGGGCTAGTAGCTAGCAGCAAAAATAGTGGAAAAGGATATGGACGTAAGAAGAAAAAGAAGTCGTGGTCCAAAGGTCCTAAGTCTATGATGTCCTGTAATTATCAGAAGGAGCGGGGACATTGGAAGTCCAATTGTCCAAGGAAGAAGAAACAAACAGGAAGGCACTTCGCACAGCAGCTTTTGGCTACTTGAGCAATCTGATGAGGATCTGGTTCTAGTTGCGGGGGATTCTACACACCACAATGATGTGTGGATACTTGATTCTGGAGCATCCTACCATATTTGTCCAAATAGAGAGTGGTTTTCTACTTATGAGCGAGATAGATGGTGGTCAAATCTATATGGCCAACAAAGAAGGTCTCAGAAAAGTTGTGGGAATTGGCTCAAGAAAGTTAAGGACAGAGGATGGTAAATTTTGTACAATCGAAAGATGTAAGACATGTTCCACGAGATGACCAAGAATTTGGTATCTCTCGATCTCTTGGACAAAAGGGGTCAATTTCAAGGGTGAAGGTGGACAAATGAATGTCTTCAAAGATTCGATTGTAGTCCTCAAAGGCATCAAGAGGGAACCTTGTATATATTACAAGGATCTCATCAGATCCGCATCGCCATTTGTTGCATCCTCAAAGCCAGCTTCACTGATCTCAATGAGACTCAACTGTGGCACACGAGACTTGGTCACACGGGTGAAAGGGTATGCGTGTTCTTTCTTCAAAGAGGTTTTCTTGGGGATATAAGGTCAAGAATCTGGACTTTTGTGAACATTGTGTGTTTGGGAAATTGCACGAAGTAAGTTCTCAAAGGGGTTGCACAACACAAAGGCAACACTTGATTATATCCATTCGCATCACTGGGGTCCATCAAGAGTTGGGTCATTGGGTGGTCACAGATATTTTGTGTCATTCATAGATGACTATTCAAGGATGACTTGGGTGGTGATGATGAAGAACAAAAGTGATGCATTCAAGAACTTCAAGCGTGGAAGGCCCTAGTGGAGAATCAGTTAGGCAAGAAAATCAAGAAGCTTCGTGATGAGATAATGGTCCGGAATTACTGACGGATTTTGATTCATTTTGTGCAAATGAGGGTATTGCCGGACATCATATCAGTAAGGAATACACCTCAGCAGAATGGTGTAGCTAAAAGGATGAATCAAACTCTTCTGGAGAGGGCAAGATGTATGCTTTCTCAAGCTGGTTTATCAAGGCATTTTGGGCAGAAGCTGTTAAGACAGCTTGCTACTTAATCAACAGGAGTCCTCACACAGGAATCAATCTCAAGACACCATTTGAGATGTGGTCAGCAAGCCTCGCCGACTACTCGATTCTAAGGGTTTTTGGAAGTACAGCTTACTATCATGTTAGTGAAGGGAAGTTGGAGCCAAGAGCCAAGAAGGGAGTGTTTGTAGGGTATGGTGATGGAGTAAAAGGATATAGAATCCGGTCATCAAGCAGAGTCCGTAGTAATCCTCGGCAGGACGCTGTGTTTGATGAAAATTCTATGTTAAACTCATCGGTGGAGAGGTCTCACCGAGTCCAAAACCGATCTTTGAATCTGATAGTGTTGAGAAACAGGTGGAGCTTCAGGTGGAGTCTCACTGATATGCAACAATCGGTGGATCCAAATCAACACTATATCTTGATCCGGATAATGAACCGTAATCTAATCCAAGCCAAGATTGAGACCTCGCAGAGGCGTCATACAAACATTGATCGCCAGAGTCTAGGCGCGCCAGAGTCTAGAAGATCTAATGTTGGGATACCTCCAAGGAGATATGGATATGATGATTTGGTGGATATGCACTCCAAGTTGTTTGAAAAGTAGAGGTTCTTTGAACCTACTACTTACAGGGAAGCAAAGGATATGTATGTAAGCATCTCGGTGGCATGCAGCCATGGGAGATGAAATGGAGTCATTATTGAAGAATCGACTTGGGAATTGGTCAAACAACCCTCACCGACAAGGGGTTGTGACTTGTAAATGGATCTTCAAGAAAAGGAAGGAATAACAAAGCGCGTAAGAGTCGTATAAGGCACGCTTGGTTGCAAGAGGATTCACCAAAAGGAAGGGGTTGACTTTGATGAAATATTTTCACCAAAGTGGTCGACACACTTCAATCAGGGTGTTACTAGCAATGGTGGCACAAAGAGATCTCGAACTTGAGCAATTAGATGTGAAAAATGCTTTTCTACATGGTGAGGTGGATAAGGAGATATACATGACACAAACTGAGGGTTTTCAAGTTCCCTGGCAAAGAAAACTATGTTTGCAAGTTGAAGAAATCATTGTATGGTTTGAAGCAAGCTCCAAGGCAAAGTGGTATAAAAGGTTTGATGAGCTTCATGCTTCAAAGAGGTTACAACAAGTCCATATGATCATTTGTGTTTACTACAATCTATTTGAAAGATGGATCATATATCTATCTTGTCTCAGATGTGGATAACATCTTTGATAGCTGCAACAAGGAAGTCGATGTTCAAAATCAAAGAACCTTCTCGATCTTGAATTTGAAATGAAGGATTTGGGTGCTTTGCCAAGAAAATCTTGGGGATGGAGATCCTGGAGAGATAGAAGTCGAAAGAAGTTGTTCTTGTCTCAGCAGGTTATGTGCGTAAGATATTGGCCAAGTTTGGGATGTCTCACGCAAAACCAATAGATACTCTATATGGCATCAAATGTTCATTTGTCTGCTTATGCTTCACAATCAAGAGAAGAAGGAGTATATGTCAAAGTTCCCTATGCTAGTGCGGTTGGCGATCGATGTATGCCATGGTATGCACTAGGCCTGATCTGCTCAGCAATCAGTGTTGTCGCAGGGTTTATGGCTCAACCTGGAAAGGAACACCGGAAAGTCGTTAAAAGGATATTCAGTACCGAGAGGTACAAATGATGATGGTCTCATTTATGGTGGTGATATCGGTCAGTCACGAGTTACCGTGATGATGCCGATTATGCAGTGATGTTGACAGAGAGAAATCAATGACCGGTTATGTGTTTACATTGGGAAATGCAAGTGGTCACCGAAAGCTACTCTTCAGGCTACAATGAGCCTTATCAACTCATCAAGCGTAATATATGGCTCTTCTTCAAGCGATTAAGGAGGGTGTCCGTTGAAGGGCTAGTCAATGATTTGGGGTTGCATCGAGATCAGCCGATATATATTGTGACAGTCTAAGTGCAATATGTTTAGCCAAGGATCAGTTCATCATGAGAGAACCAAGCATATTGATGTCGTATCATTTTCGAGAAATGAGAAGAGGGTGGGTGAAGAAGATTGGCACAAAGGAGAATCCTGGCGATATGTTCACTAAACCATTCAATGAGAGTAAGTTTCACTTTGCCTAGACTTACTTGAATATTCAAAGCTTATAATCTGCTTCTCGAAACTCTACCGAGGCGGATCGGTGGAGTGGATGCGTGGAGATAGTCTGTACAAGTACATCCGGCATTGACGAATGCATCCGGTACAAGTACATCCGGTTATGCAACTGTTTGACTCTAGTGAGAGTTGAAGTCAAGGTGGAGATTTGTCGGTTAAGGTGACTTAAACTCGTGCATCCGGGTGGAACCAATCAAGACTCACCGTGTGTGATGGACAAATGAGAAGTGTATTCAATTGCGTAGCTCAAAGAGGGTGGAGTCTCACCGAGCTTCAAAGAGGGTAGCTTCAAAGCAGGTAACTATCAGCCAGGGGTGATAGGTCAGCGAGTCTTGGAATACAAAGCAGGTCCCACATCCGTTAATTCTGTTATGTGACAAACTATACAAAGGTCATTAAAAGGAGGACACGTGTAAGGGTATTTATGGCGATCGTACAAAGATTCCTGGCGGCTAGGGTTTGGGATTTGTGCCTATAAATACAGATTGTTGTCTCATTATCCGAGTGTGTTGAAATCAGAAAATTCAAAGCATAATAAAATATCTCTTTTACCCGTGGTTTTACCTCTCCCACCGAGGGGTTTTCCACGCAAATCTGTGTTCTTCTTGTTTCTGCTTTTCTCCTTTGATTGTTTATGTTTGATTGCTTCGCTTCGCTTTCTTGCATCCGGTTATCTCCATCCGCTTTACAAATGTAATACTATTTTCATGTGTATTTGTCTTAAAAAAGTCTTCAAAAGAAATATTTTGTGTCTCAGATATATAAATATTTGTGTCTCAGATATGTATATATACTAGTGGCAGACGCTGCGTGCGATGCACGGTTTGGCCCCCACTTTTCCACAGAACGTTTTCTACCAATGTCTAAATTGTTTGTGGGTACATTGTTTATCGGAGATATATTGGATCAAAAAGCAATGCATACATTTTTACATACAAAAGCATCAATGTGAGTTCGTGTAGACTCATGCCTAAGGAAGTTGGGTAAAGCAAAGTCCCTCCTTGCGGGAGCACGGGCTTAGCAGGTGTTAAGGTGTGGATTTCTTATAGGAAAAAAAGGGGGGGATGTGCTATATCCGAAATGTACGAAATATAATAAATAGCTGCAGAAGACACCTACCTGCCTAGTGATATTATACAGACAAATGCCGTTCGAATGACGTTATCCGGTGATATTATACAGACAAAAGATGTTCGAATGCCGTTGTAAGGGTTTTTTTTTTTGTTTTTTTGTTTTTTTTTTGAGTAGTGGGACAAAAGGAACGCACTTTGGGCCTTCAGAACCTTTAACTAATCGCTACATCTTGGCCGTCACTTTCAGCAGAGTTAGGCTTCAATTTCTTCATCGGTACTGATGCAGATTCAGGTGTGCATTGCTCTTCAGTGGTTGATGTCTGAGCTGGATTGTCATCCTGGGAAGGACACTTTGCCTTCTCAAAATCCTGGGTCAGACCTGCAATGTGTGTGTTAGAAAAAGGGTGCACATAGAATGAACCACTTTGGTGATGGCAATTTTGTACTTCAGTGAGCGAAAATACCCGAGATAGTACTCTGTTGGGTAGATGTCCGCCTGCCACTATTGATACCGGCTCTCTGTCTTCTCAAGCCACCCCTGAAGGGTGTACCTTTTCACTTATCATTCAAGTTCTTTTGGTTAGCTCTGATCTCAAATTACGATTTTCTTGTTCTGAAGCTATCATATACGGCTTTGAGGACTTTAACAAGTGCCCACAGTTTCATTTATTGTCAGAATTTGAGTTTTTTTGGGATTGGGTCGTAGTCCCCGTATAATGTAAATGAAGGCTGCCTAACCTGAATATCCAGTTCATGTATCTCCTGGCATGATTGACCTAACAGTCGTGTTGCGCATTTGTCAAACAGGCTGATTTGATGCTCCTCGAGGGTCATTCACCTCCACAACAACTCTGCAGAATCACTGGTCACGAAACAAACATTTCATGATTACAGGGGGTTGTAGGAGGCAAGTTTAATGTTTTAGAGAAAAGTTCTACAAAAGTATGCCAGTTGCAGCACATTGAGGTGGGACATGGAGAGATAGATTTTGTAAAACATACCGTCCTGTTGCTGTTGGTTCTTGCCTGCAGCTATTGCAGTAGAAGACTTCGTTTGGTATCGCTTTTTGTGTCTGGGAGCATTTCGGACACGCTGCATGGCAAACCCGCTGATCGACTTCACCGATACTCAAAGTGACCTCTGAATGGGCTGCCTGTCATTATCCAGGAGAACAATGAAACCCCAACCGGAAACATGGAAAAGCACAACAATCAACAATAAAATTTGTAACAGACTCTTGCTATAGATACGATTAATAAAGATAATCACTCATTCTCTATCAAAAAATCAACATCGTCACTTAATTCTTCCTCGAACTTGCGTCATTTTCCAGAAAAAATTAACAGAGCCCAAATCAAGAGCATAAAATTTGTAAGAGCCTATTGTTATAGGCAAAATTCATGCACATCATCATGCATTCTTTGGCAGGACCCATTTTCACCAAATTTCCCTACCTCTAATTTACTTCATTTGCCAGAAATCATGAACATAGGCAAAATGACACCAGAAATATCACTAAACACATAACCCCAAAAGTCTAGTCAGCCATAACTATAAAGTAACATAGAAACCAAAAAGGAGGCCCCAAAGTTAAACATGCAGAAGCATAATCACCAATAAAAAAAACTGTAAGAGCCTCTTGCTAGAGCAATAAATCATACAATAAAAAAAACTGTAAGAGCCTCTTGCTAGAGCAATAAACCATAAAGATCCTCATTCATGGTTTATGAAGTCTCATCTTCATGAATACCATAGTGAGCAATAAAGAAACCAAGTATGAAAAAACACCACATGCACTAAAAACATCACTTATACCGGCATTCTCTGTTCACAATATAATACAGTAACAGATCTCCTCCAGAACATCAAAGCCTGATACACGGTTTAGAAGTCAAAGCCTTTTTCTTTAGAAAGAAAAGATCATTCACTTGGTTAATTTTAACAGCTTAAACATCCATTTAAATTTCCAAACTCAACAAAAGCTCATTAGAATGAAAATGCCGAATGAAGTAACTTAGTTAGCCTTATAAATAAGGGGATCAAAATCGCTTTTAACATATAAACCCGCACTGGATCTTGGGAGATAAACATCAACCGTAAACCAACTTCACAACAATGCATAGTGCGCTCATGAGTATGAGGACAACCCTTACGTATTGTGTTGCCCCTTCGATGAGTTTTTTCTGACCTCAGAATATTCTTGGAAGCTCTAACCTCTAGGAGCAAGGAAACGGTCTTCATTTCGTATAGCCAATGCATTGTCAATAAGAAGGAAACCTTCTGACAGTGTACACAAGCCTATTTTCTACACAACATACCACATATAACAACAGATGCAAAACACAACATCACGAGCACAACGAGTTCAACATGGACTGCTTCCAGATCTTAAAACCCTCAGCCATCATTGGGTAATTAACCCTCAGCATAGACATAGCAATCAAACCAAATTCTTATTAAACTACAATCCGAAATAAGGTGCAATATACAATATACATCAACCTAAAAGCATAGTTACACAATTATCAAACTCAATAACAGTTCCTTACTGAAATCCATCCATTGCCACTCGAGATCCAATTCCTCCAACGGAATCCGTCCATCCAAGAATTGTGCGTATCGCCCATAGAGCACATTGTTACCAAGCCTCAAAACTCAAGATTTGGCAAATCGGAAAATGATGGAAGCTGTCCAGTGACCTCATTATCTCCTACATCCAAAAACCTCAAGTTCCTAAACAATCCAATAGTAGTATCATCCCCGAAAAAACCACCCCCGAGTTTATTTCCCTTCAAATTCAAATACATACCCGTATGTGGTCAGAGAACCCACAACAATCAAAGCATTAAATCAGCCAAAGTTCGAATCACCAGAGAGATGAGGCTATATCGTCGAGATTTACGATTACAGAGTGAAACCGAGCTCTTGCAACTGAGAATCAAGGTGAGGAAGTAAAAAGACAAATTAACTAAAATCTGGAAGAAATTTTCTACGCAATACACAATAAATTAACTATTAAAATAGGCTCGCTTTTCCGCAAGTCCATCCATTTTCACCACAAATTTCTCCATTTCAAAGACTAAATCATTAACCATCTGTGATAAAAATATAAAAATGAAAACTTCGAATATTAGCAAACGAGATTGATTGCAAAGACAAAAGACAGACGAAAGGCTCCGATCGGTGAAGTCGAAGGCAAAAGGAGAGAAGACATTCGTCATGGCTGCAAACGTAGGAAAACCTAGGTTTGCCCAGCCAAGATACGAATCTGAAAACCTCCGGCGAACTTTCATTGTCGTTGTCGACTTGTCGTCATCACAGCCATTTCATAGAGAAGCAACAGCGTAAATGAATCCGATCATCACCACCTGCACCTCGTGGTTTTGAAGCTTGAAATGGAGGTGGAAGGCATGCATTGGCGAGGAGGTGCGGCTACTGGTGAAATCCCAATCGCCATGGTCGCAAAGGAAGAACACGAACCCCACATGAAAGGTTTGTGGATCTTAGTTTGCCCAACCAAGATACGATTGAATTTCATTGTCGTTGCCGTCAAAGCCTCACTGAAGCGGGCGAGAACGTGTCTCGTGGGAGCGTGAGAGCGCCAAATGGAAGGTGGGAAGAAGGTGGGAGGAAGGGGGGTGAGAATGTATTTTTTTTTGATAATTATTATCGATTTGGGGCGGTGGTGGGCGCTAACGTCTGAGGTGGAAGCACATGTGTCATATTTTGGCAGGCGGACCCACTTATGCCCGGGTGGTCTCAAGCCCCCCAAATGGTCACAAGCCCCTAAATTTTTATTATTGTAGTAGTAGTGTTAATATTAGTATGTTATGTGTCTTTTTCTTGAACAAAAGACCTTATATCCTAGTGGTTTAAGAACAAACCCTTTAAAGTCTCCATAATTCTAGGTTGTAAGTTCAAATCCCACTACCAATATTTTTTATTTTTTTCCCGGATTTTTTTTAGCTTTGCAGTTTATATACCAAGACCACCCCGAAAATTTTTCCTGGTTCTGCCACTGTATTGTGGTGCTTTGCCATAAAAAAGAAAGGAAAAAAAATAATTAAAAAGAGAGGAAAATGACATGTGTTTAGCTCTGAGGAATCAAAATATATCAAAAATAGGAAAATACCTATAGCGACGACCAAAACGCCGCTAAAGGCGGACGACCAAAACGCCGCTAAAGGCGGACGACCAAAAAGGTCGCAAAAAGCCGTATGCAAATTTAATATGTATACTACTATGTATGATATATATATCATAAAAAATCAACACATATATTGCATTTTTATAAATAAATATTTTTATTGTTGTTTACATACGAGCTGCCGTACGAATTAATGCATCAGTTCGTGAAAGGATTCATGCATCTTCAGATTCATGTTTTTTGAACTGATGCACCTCTACATGCGAATGGTGACGACCCTTACCCTTTCGTGTAGGAATACCTCATTTCGTTTATAGGGTTCCTTCGGCCTATAAAAGGCACATCATGCAAATGAATTTTTGACAGTTTTGAAAGCATCATTAGACAAACTTTGAGTGTCCTCGAGTTTGATTCAAAGAAGTCATTGTCTGAATCAAACTCCTTCATTGTATCATGAGAGGGATTTTCGATTGATTCTTAAGTGACAAATTGCATGGGACGAAAATCTCTTTCAACACGACGCTTAGCATTCCTTAGAGTTTATTCTATTCTGTCAAATTCTATGTATCAATTTTTCCAACACTGTATAGTATGGTGGGGTGAATGGTGTAAGGTGAGTGTTAGGTAAAGTGGGGTAAATTGATGTAGGATAGGAGGAGGGTACATGGAATGGTAAGGTGGATTGGGGGTGTAGGGGTAGAGGTAGGGTGGGGGATGAATGGTGAAATATGTTGGGTGAGGTAGGGACAAATAGAAATTGTTAGAAAATCACTTTAATTTTGTGGTATAATAAAAAAAAAGCCACAAGGATTGTCATTTTCTCCAGGCATAAAAATTGACAATTTAATAAATGTCTAGTACTTTGCGTCATATATTAAAACTGCCGGGATAGTATCATAACATTTACGACACAATGATGAAGCGTCGAAAAAGTGACTTTTTTTATGACATAAAATAAAAGTGCCGTAAATAACGCCCCAAATTTGTGACATAAAAGCTGAGGCTAAATGTCATCAATTCTCGGTGGATATTAATTTGTCGTAAAAATGTCGTACTTTCATGACACTTAATAGTATGCGCCGGTAAATTAATGACGATTCTGAAAATGCCGGTAAAATAATGTCGTCAAAAGCCTGTTTTGTTCTAGTGACCTGTTCATTGGCTTCATCACATTCTTCATTCATGTCTTGTTTTCCTTTGTTTGGTTCAACAATTTGTTCTATTTGATAGGTTCCAACAAGATGATTTCTTCATCAGTTTCAATGTGAGTTTCTAGTCCCATAATGATCGGTAACAGTACACTGTCTGTATCAAATTGTTCAATGATTGCTTTGATGTTTGATTGTACAACTGGATCTTCAACAAATGCTTCAAGCAGTTTCTCATGTGTATCAGCAACATGGGCCAGCAGTTTACTTTTGTATCCATCAAATCTCAAAAATGAACAACTAAGAAAACTACTATAGTGACTTTGTGAATCCATGATGCAAGTTTCAAAAATACTTTTAAAAACTGTTAAGGGTGAAAATCTATGAATTATAAGGATATATTTTACGATGTTTCCCCTCTATATTGTGTAATTTGCATAATAATTGGTCTTTATATTGAAATATTGAGCAAACGATATTTTTATAGACTTAATCGCAATATTGATATGTTTATGTGATTTTATGGTTGAAATATTATTTGAATACTATTACAGTTTGCGATGTTTTTCATGTGTTATAGGTATGTTTATTGTGCTCAAATGATGATTTAAAGAAATTAAAAGTCGAGCTAAGTTGATTGAAGAAAGAGATAATGATGATTTGGAAGGAAGGAAAGAGATAAGTATGCAAGAATCCCATTCAAGGCAGCATGAACGTTCGTCCATGAAGCGTCCATACTGAACGAGCGTCCGGCAATTCGGACGGGCGTCCATGAAAGCGATTTTGATACAGAGAGTTTGAACGGAAGCTGGACGAGCGTCTGAGGGGAGTTCAAGAATGTCGGACGAGCGGCCATTATAGTGAACGCTCGTCCATCCGACCGACTTAGAGAAACCGACTTTGGAGGCTATAAATACCCGCCTGTTTTCACACATTGGGGATACCAATTGATAATTCTCGAACCCTAAACCCTAGGGGCGGCTATAGGCTACGCTTTTACTCTGTTTTTCCAGTTTTTTATGTTCTTCAATTCCTAGATACAATTAGTTTAGTTTATGCAATTTATTTCAACAATTCGAGCTATTCAAGGATGCTAAGAGGCTAGGCTTCAATCAAACGAGCATTGTGAAGCCATCCAACTTTCATTAATTTTGATTCTTCGGTCATATTGTAAGTTTTTAATCAAGTTGTTTCCTTTATCATGTCTTATGTTGATTAATTGCATTTATATCGAAAGATGTGCATGTATGATGTTTTATATTTGATGAAAGTCTTTATAAACATTAGATCACCATGATTTAGGAATAGATCTTTGATCTATGTCAAACGAAAGTTGATAGGTTGAATATCTAGGTTAAAACGTTAAAGTTTACATCTTTGTTTATGTTATGACGCGTTAATTTTCGTAAATCGAAGATAGAAATTAATAGGCGAATCATCTACAAAGTAGGATTCATACCTTTGATAAGATGAATCACAACTTGATAAACCGCAATATAATCGGGATGAGAGATTAGTGTTTGTTGGATAGGTGGATCAATACTCGCTTGTCCGCTTTAAATTTGATTTAACCCTTGAAACTTGAACTGCTTAGTTAGTCTATTTCCTATTGCACCTTTAGATTAATTTGTTCGCAACCAAACCTTCATAGCTTTGGATTTTCGTCCTCTGTCTAGTTTATTTTCAGCAAATATGTGTAGTTTAGTTTTGTTTTACTCATTGTTTAGTTTAGTTTTTCGTGACATAGTTTAGTTAGACAAAACTAGGAACCACAATCGCCTAGTTCCCGTAGGATCGACCCGGCATTAACCACTAGTACTACGATCCTTATACTTGGGGTTAACCGGATTATAAATTTATTACTTGTTTGTTTTGCATAGATAAAATCCGTAGACAAGTTTTTGGCGCCGTTGCGAACCCGGACGGTTGCTTAGTTTTTGTTCTAGTTTTTATTTTGTTTTCAATTCTGCTTTTAGGTTAGATCTTTTCGATTCTGCTTGTGGTTAATAGTTTAGTTGTTTTTGTTCAATTGTCTGCTGCTTTAATTGTGTTTTTGTTAGTAGTTAATATAAAATCTTTGCTCCTAATTTATACTGCTTTCCGCTTTACCACGCTCTGCTTTTTCTAATCGTTTACGCCAGCTTGGACGAAAGTCCGTTTTACCAGCACGCCCGTCCGATTCTTGCTTCATCGGACGGCGTTTGGTCGGACGCCCGCGCCCGCTGAAAATTCTTCAATCATGAATCAAATTCCGACTGCAGAGGCGCTGTTCATACTTCGACGCCCGTCCAAAGGAATTATGAAAAAGCGGACGAGCGTTCATATTTTGAACACCCGTCCATCCTGAAAAACTGGTCAGACGCTCGTCCATAATTTTGGACGTTCGTCCGTTCCTCTTTCCCTCTATCATCTTCTTCTTTTCTTCTTTTCTTTTCTCTAGGTTTTGATCTTAGATTAGATTATAAGTCTTTAGTTTAAGTTGTTAGTTTCGTAGTTTATAGTTCTCTTTCTCTCCTTTTCTTTCTTGCTCAACAACAACTTGATCTCGGATCTCGTGTATGCAAACTCGTAGTCGAAGGGACCACTAATCTACTCTCCTGACCCCGAGCGGACCATAGTCCGACCCAATAGGCGGAGACTTCGTTTTGACGAAGGACGCTCTTGATCAAGAATTTGAGCAAAATCTTGCAGAAGAAATCAAAGAAATAGTAATAATGGCAGCGGAAGATAGACGGACGTTGGCCGATTATGCCATGCCCGGTACAGTCACCATCAACCCGGCTATCGTTATGCCGGCCATTACTGCTCCAACTTTCGAGCTAAAGCCAGGACTTATTCAGATGATGCAGCATGCATCAATTTTTCACGGCTATCAATCAGAGAACCCCCATACTCACCTACGCACATTTCTACATATATGCGGTACTACCCGTATCCAAGGTGTAAGTGAGGACGCAATCAAGCTCAAACTTTTCCCATTTTCCTTGCGAGGGGAAGCACTAGAGTGGTATCACTCTCTCCCTTCGGAATCCATTACGACCTGGGCCGGACTTGAAAAAGAATTTTTGAGTCAATATTTCCCTCCATCAAAGACGGCCCAGTGTTTGAACGAAATCTTCACATTCCATCAGCAGGAAAATGAATCTTTCTTTGATTGCTGGAAAAGGTTCAAGTCCCTCCTCCGAAAATGTCCCCACCACGGCTTGCCGATGCAAAGGCAAGTCAATACATTCTTTAGCGGATTGACCGAGCTCACTAAGGGCATGGTCAATAGTTCATCAGTGGGGCGTTTTGAAGAAGACTCAGACGAAGGATGGGCATTGTTTGAAGACATTGCCAAATATAACTATGCCCCATCCTATCAAGCTATTCAGCACTTCCTCCTCCTCCCAAGGTCGAGGAAGTGACTATGCGAACTCGATTGCCATGTTGCAAAAGCTAATGGCTAATTCTCACCGACAACATCCAAAAGCGCTCCTAATCCGAGTAATCGAGACTTTTCGTTTCCACGAACTCTCGGAGTTACGATTGCGAAAAATTGTTGTCGACCGCCACATGTCCGGCGCGTGTCAATTTCAACCCCTTCGCTCATCATCAGTCAACGCTGTTCATAATAATGAACAGTATAATCCAATCACATGCCAAGTGTGTGATGATCCGGGGCACACCGCTTCGTTTACGTCCCCATGATTGGACAAAATGCGTAAGTGAATGCTTTTTCCGCCGCGATCCTAATCCGAGGTTCAATAACCACCTTCTTCCGGCCGAGAATAATGCCAAAATCGTGGGCTTCGGCCGTAATCCGAGCTTTAATCGAGTCCAAACTTCAACAGAAATCCTGGATTCAATCAGAACCAAAACTCGAATTTTTCCAATTCCACACCAAGGTTCAATCAGAATTGGCCTTCTAATTCCAATTCTAATTATCAAAGTCGGCCTAGCCAGCCATACCCTTCAAATTTCCCAAACTCTCAAGGCACTTCAAGTTCAACTGATCTTAAAGCCGAATGGAACTCATTTAGAGAGGAGCAAAACAAGAATATTCAACTCCTAATGAGTACGAATAAAAATCTTGAGAGACAGAAAGGGCAGCTGGCTGAGCAGTTAGCATCGAGACCCCAAGGGCACTTGCCCAGCTTTACTGAGAAAAATCCTAAGGGTGGTAATGTTGCTCAGGCTGACTTAAGCAGCGGCCAGTGTACTGACCTCGTGCCATCAATGCAATATGGTAAAGAGGAGGTAGTACCATGAGTTTAAGAAGCGGTACACAGCTTAGTGGTCCCCCTGGCTTCCAGGGAAACCACTAGCCCCTCCTGCCACTGATAAGGCAGGAGGGGAAGCTGAGCACCAACAATCCCTTCATTTGCAAAGAAATACTCAGGTGGCTGACCCCCTGAGAGGTGCAGAAGAAACAGATCCTCAAGTGGCTGACCCCTTGAGGACTGAGAACTCAAGAGAAAGTCAGGAGGTTGATCCCCTGACTAAGAAAAATTCTGAAAAGACTGTTCGGTGGAAAGACTTGGAGGATAAAGCCGTAAGTGCATCCTCAAAGAAGATTTTTTCTGAGAGTGATCTGAAGAAACTCCCTTTTCCACCGAGAAAGAGCAACATCCCTCTGAGTGAAGATAAGAAATATGAAAAAGTGCTTAACCTTTTGAAAAATACTCAAGTAAATCTGCCATTATCCGAGGTCTTGGTCGAGATGCCTAAGTATACAAAATTCATCAAGGATGTTGTGTCTTCGAAAAAGAAGTTAGCAGGCATGGAAAGGCAAATTGGTGAGGATTGTTCCCTGATAAATTATGAAGACTTACCAACAAAATGAGGTGACCCTGGAAAGTTCGTGCTTATACGGTGTTAATGGGAGGCCTAGTCTTCCCTAATTCTTTGTGCGATCTAGGTGCCTCTATAAGCCTTATGCCCATGTCTCAGGTGCAAACAATTTCGATCTGCAAAGCCTTCTAGAACCCACAACTATGAGCTTACAATTCGCTGATCGATCTTCTAAGAAAGCTTCAGGGATCCTGAAGGACGTTCTAGTTCAGATTGATTGATTTACCTTTCCAGTAGATTGGTACGTCTTAGATATGGAGAAAGATGAAAACGTTCCCCTGATTCTTGGAAGACCTTTCCTATCTACAGCCAGAGCCCTCATCGATTGTGATGGTGGGCAAGTGACAATCCGAGTTGGTGACAAAGAGGTGAGTTACAATGTTACCAAATCTAGTCAAGTACCCTCTGGATCCCCAACCAGCTTTTCCATAGATGATATGACTGACGATTTCACTGATTTTATGGATAAACAAGTCATGGCCGTAGAGGAAGAATATGAGCGACTAATGGATAAATTGAATACTCATGGTGTGGTAAGTCTAGAAAATCTAGAAGCTGATGAGTTGTTATACGGAGAAGCTGAGGCGGTGGGACCACTAAGTAAGCTCAGTGATGTTGAGTTGAAAGGTGGAGATCTTAAATCGAGTTTAGAGGACCCCCCTGCTGATTTGGTTCTGAAGCCGTTGCCCAAGCATTTGAAATATGTGTTTTTAAGAGAAGGCGACAAGCTTCCACTAATTATTTCCGCCAAGTTGTCTCGCTTAGAGGAGATGAAATTAATCAACGTCTTGAAGAGAAATGAAAAACATTTTGGTTGGCAAGTAGGAGATATAAGAGGTATATCGCCTGACATCTGCATGCACAAGATCAAGACGAATGAGGGTGCGAAGTGTGTACGACAGCCCCAGAGGAGGCTCAACCCTCATATGCAGGAAGTTGTTAAAAAGGAAATCATCAAACTTCTGGACATGGGAATCATTTATGCTATAGCTGATAGTGAATGGGTTTCCCCGACTCAAGTAGTTCCCAAGAAAGGTGGAATTACTATTGAGAAGAATTAGAAGGGAGAGGAGATAGCATTGAGGCTCGTTCTCGGATCTGAGTATGTATCGATTATCGAAAGCTCAATGAGGTCACACTGAAAGATCATTTCCCCCTTCCATTCATTGACCAGATGCTTGAGCGTCTGGCGGGGCACGCATTCTACTGCTTCCTGGATGGATATTCAGGATACTTCCAGATACCCATTGATCCTGTTGACCAAGAGAAGACCACTTTCACTTGCCCTTATGGGACATTCACCTACAGGCGGATGCCATTTGGTCTCTGTAATGCCCCAGCCACCTTTCAAAGGTGTATGATGGCAATCTTTGACGGGCTAGTTGAAAAGTGCATGGAGATTTTTATGGATGATTTCTCGGTCTTTGGTCAATCCTTCGATGATTGCCTCGATAATCTTGATCAGGTGTTGTCTAGATGTGTGGAAAAGGACTTAGTGCTTAATTGGGAAAAATGCCATTTCATGGTAGATGAAGGCATAGTCCTTGGTCACAAAGTGTCAGCCAAAGGTATAGAAGTAGATAGGGCCAAGGTTGAAGCTATTGAGAAGATGAGTTATCCTAAGAATGTTCGGGAAGTCCGAGGTTTTCTCGGACATGTCGGCTTCTATAGGAGGTTCATCCAGGACTTTTCAAAGATTGCCAAGCCCCTGTCTACTTTACTCAAAGAAGACGTTGAGTTCGATTTTGATGATAGCTGCAAGCACGCGTTTGAGGAGCTCAAAAATCGTCTGATCTCTGCTCCAATTCTTATTTCACCTGACTGGAACTTACCCTTTGAGCTTATGTGTGACGCATCAAACTATGCAGTTGGTGCAGTCTTAGGGCAAAAGCTTAATGGAAAGTTCCAACCTATCTATTACGCCAGTCACACACTGAATCCTTCTCAAGTTAACTACACGACAACTGAAAAGGAATTATTAGCCGTAGTCTTTGCTATGGATAAGTTTCGTAGTTACTTGCTGGGTGCTCAAGTGATTGTGTGGACTGACCACGCTGCTTTGCATTATCTCATGACTAAAAGGAAGCTAAACCGTGCTTACTGCGTTGGATACTGACCCTCCAAGAGTTTGACGTTCAAATTAAAGATAAAAAGGGCTGTGAGAACGTAGTGGCAGATCATGTTTCTAGGATGTTAAGTGAGGAAAAGGGTGATCCTGATGATATAGATCTTTACTTTCCTCTAGAAAACATCATGTTGATCGATGGCCGCTCTCCAGACGTCCCATGGTATTCTTCCATCGTCAATTATCTTCATTCCCAATATCTTGACCCTGAAATGTCTTATCAAGAGAAGAAGAAGTTCTTCTCTGATATGAAATATTTCGTTTGGGATGAACCTTATCTTTTTAAAATCTGCAAAGATGGTTTGCTTAGGAGATGCGTTCCTGAATCTGAGCAACAAGAGATTATCGAGCAATGCCACAGTGGACCCACTGGAGGTCACTTTGGTCCTTGGAAAACGGTTGCTAAGATCTTCCAGTCCGGTTTCTATTGGCCTACGATCTTTAAGGATACAGAAGCCTTCTGTAAAGCTTGCGATAGGTGTCAAAGAACCGGAACTCTGACAAGGCGTTTTGACATGCCTTTAAAACCCATCTTAGAGTGCGAAGTCTTTGATGTATGGGGCATCGATTTTGTGGGACCTTTCCCATCATCGTGTGGCAACAAATACATCTTAGTCTGCGTCGACTATGTTTCGAAATGGGTGGAGGCTCAAGCCACAACTCACAATGACCATAAAACGGTCATGAAATTCCTAAAGAAAAATATCTTTGTGAGATTTGGATGTCCTCGAGCCTTGATCAGTGATGAAGGAACGCATTTCTGCAACCGACCTCTAGAGAAAGTTCTTGAAAAGTATGGTGTTCGCCATAAGACCGGCACACCATACCATCCGATGACTAGCGGTCGTTTGAGCGAAGCAACCGTGAGCATCAAGCAAATCTGGAAAAGACAAAGAGAACGTCATAGAAAGGAATGTAGTTTGAAATTGGATGATGCACTATGGGCGTATAGAACTGCCTATAAAACCCCTATGGGTACATCTCCATATCGATGGTTTACGGCAAGCCATGTCATCCGCCAGATTGAGTTAGAGCATAGGGCTTATTGGGCGACAAAGTTTCTTAACTTTGATTCCCAAACTTGTGGAAAACATCGATTGCAAAGAAATGCATGAGTTAGACGAGTTCCGACTCCAGGCTTACTTAAAGCGCCAGGATAAGCAAGGATAAGATGAAACTCCTCCATGACGCCAAAATTAAGAAAAGAGAATTTCAAGTAGGGGAACAAGTTCTTATTTATAATTCCAGATTACATTTGTTTTCTGGAAAGCTGAGGACACGATGGTCCGGCCCCTTTACGATTCACAAAATCATTCCTGGAGGCGTTCTAGAACTACTCGGTTATAAAGATCAGCCGTTTCGAGTTAATGGTCAGAGGTGCAAACACTACATTGGTGAACCTACAGACAAGCCTTTGATTGTTAAATTTCTCGATATCCTTGGATGTGGTGTTAATGAAGTCGATGACTCTGACGAGATCTCACCTAATCTGTTTTCTGAGGATAACGGTAGTGGTCTATCACAAGAAGTTCTAGCCGGTAGTTGGGATATGGAGGAATATGAAAGGGAGCAACAACTTAAACGTCATCAGAGAAATCTACAAAGGAGAAAGTCAACCATGGGAAAGGTTCAACGTATCTGGAAAACTGTCAAATCTTTAATCCCATGCGTTAAGTGTCGCTTCGCAGACCACAATCTGATCGAAACTTAGAAGAGGTAATGGCGGGCGAGAAAAGTAAAATGGCCTGATCCAGGTGAGCTTAAATGGTGTCGAGCTAACGACATAAACCAAAAGCGCCACTAGGGGGCATCCTAGATATCCAATCTTGTTTTAGTTTTCCTTAGTTCTTTTCGTCTTCGTATGTTGTTTTAGTTAGTTTTACTAAGCTTTTATGTTTCTATCTGTCAGTAGTTGCTTTCTAGATATGGATCTTTACGGAGTTCGCCCTGAGGAGTTCCCACTCATTAGTCGGATCCCGCCGATCACGATAGATGATGGACCGGGAGGCACTATAGTTCTTCATGTAGATTTTGACATTAGCACTTCAGTTAAGACCATCACGTGCGTTATCATAGTTCCACCTTGTTCGGAGGCGGCGATTTCACGATCGAGGAGTTGCGGGGGCCATAGGGCGTCCTTACGATCCTCAATGATCCTATCTTGACGGATTTGGCACTAGTCTTTGCGGGTGAGCATTTCGTGAGGTGTTGAGGCGGTGGTGAAGATTGGTGTTTGCCGGATGAGTACGACTTTCCTCCGGCTATCGACATGCTTCGGTGTCTCATTCGCTTAGTGGATTAGGACGAGATCTACGCAGATTAGTGATTTCTTAGTTAGTTTTGCTTTCGCCGAGCCCCGACGTAAAAACGGAAGCGCTAGGTGGGAGGCAACCTTTGCGCTTCTATTTGTGTTTGTTTTATTTTCAAGTTCTTTTAAGTTCGTTGCGTTTCCGTATTGTACTTTTGAATTTGAGATTATCGATAATAAAATTTTCGCATTTAGTTGTTTTATATGATAATTTTTTTAAAAAGGACAATTTTTCATTTTTCCTGACTGGACGCCCGTTCATGAATATGAACGCCCGTCCGGACTACTGTTTTTATGGACGTTCGTCCAATATAATGGACGCCCGTCTACAAAAGTTCCTCCTATCCTGTATTCAAAAATGCCCCATGGACGAGCGTCTGAATTTATGGACGCCCGTCCAGTTCATGCGGTTACTAGTGAACGCCCGTCCGTAAGGATGGACGAGCGTCCACTCTGAGCCTATATATACCTATTCTAGGCGTGAACCCTCATTTCCCTGCGATTTTCAAAAGTGAAACCCGACTTTCCCCCTTCTCCAAACCTAAAATCTTCGTTTAAACCAAATTTGGCGATTCTTGTTGCAAAAGAACGGTCTTTGCACCCTCTTTTCATTTATCCACCCATTTCCTCCAACAATCAACGAGATTTGAAGAATCGAGTTTATTGATCATGGCCATTTTGACAAAAGTTGGCATTTTGGTGGCCAATCTTGGTGTTTCGGGCTTCTAATCTGTTCAATCATCATCCTCTCATAGCGTTGGGTAAGTCTATAGCAACTTTTCTCGTTTCCATTCAAGTTTTTGTGAGTTCGATCTTCGGCTCGACTCATTTTCTTGAATATGCACTCATACTGTTCTATTTTCTGTTTGTTGCCCTTTTCTTCCCGAATTACGGTTGTGATGATGATGATGTGCGCGTTTGTGGTGGTTGTTGGTGGTATGCTTTGTTTGAAATCCCGATTTGGACGATAAACGGGTAACCATTTGTGTGAATTGTTTGGTTTAGATAGAAGTTTGACAATGGTGCGTGAGAAGGCGGTTGTGAAACGTTATGGTAAAGGTTAGCTAGGGAGAGCGGTAAGCGAAGCGTTTAGAGTTTGATCCCTCCACAATTGTTCCAAACCAAGGTGTTTTCCTCCGAGAGCAACCTCCTGAGGCGTCCTCAAAGAACGTAGGGGCTGAATTAAGAGATGATTCCCCTTCCGATTCTGAAACTGAGGAAGATGATGAGGTCCCTCTCGTTAGGATGTCTCGAGGCACTCGGGGTGGTGAATCTTTTAGAGCTGAGGTTGGTACTGAGGATGTCGTTGGGGAGGAGGCTGAAACCGAAGCTACACATGCACCCCTTAAGAAGAAAGCTAAGAATGTTGTCCCTCTTGCTATGCCCCGTCGATTCGTAAATCCACGAGCTCATAGTGCCTACACTAAGGATTATATGACTAGGAGTATGATCTTTGTGAGAGAGAGGTCAAGACACAACAAGTTGATCCCGCTTTCGTGAAGATGTTAAAGGCTCGGAAATGGGATGAGTTCTTGAAAATTCCTCCTACCCGGTCAATGATTCTATAGTGAGAGAGTTTTATGCGAATTGTTCTGAGACGGATTTGGATGACGGTTTTGTGATGGTTCGAGGTGTCAAAGTTCCTTTTTCCGCCAAGGTGATCAACCGGAAATATAAGTTGCCGGCGTTTAGTGGCTTGGATTACAAGGAGGAGATCGCTAGACGGCAAAATGAGGAGGGTAAGGATCCGATGGAGGAGCTGCGATTGAAAGTTTGTCCGGATGTGGCATGGGTGTTGAGACCGAATGGTGATAGGAAGGAGTTAATCACCACGACTTGGACTGAGGATTGGAGGGTCTACTGTCGGTTTATCCAGAGTCGGTTGATTCCTAAGAATAATCTCACACATTTCTATATCAGTGATCTTGGGATGTTGTATGCATTGGTTTTCGGGTTGAATGTTGATGTCGGGCAAGCTTTGTTTGATGACATTTTGGCGAACCAGAAGGTATCTACCCGGAGTTTGATAGTGCCCCATTTGATACATCAGTTATGTTTGGATGCTGGGGTTGCTGAGTATACATCGGATCACAAGACAAAGAGTTACCCCCCCATTCGTAGAGAGAAAGCTCCGCCTGCGGGTGAGTCTATGGCAGCCCCACCTCCGGTACCTCCTGTCCCTACCATTTCTCCATCAGTGCGGATGCGGCTCAGCATGGCCCACAGTTTTAGGCAGTGGATGCTTGATCAGCGGAACATACAGAACAACCTTGTCACCTTACTTCAGTGTGTGCTTGAGGGTAGACTGCCGAGGGATGAGCGGATTTATGACCACAGCTTGATGGATTATAGTTTCGATGACGACATAGAGCAGGCGATTGCAGCTGTGATTCGAGAGTCATCTGACGATGAGGAGGATGAGCCCCCGGTAGACCCTGCTACTACTTCTACTACACAGCCGGGACCTTCTTCGACTACTGCTGCTGCTATTCCTCCGTCTGATGATCCGATTCCTCCGCCCGAGCGATCTTGAGATTTTTATGCATTTTCTGCTTGTTGTATTTCTTACTTTTCTCCACATTCGATCTGGTTGTACGATGACTTTGACTACTTTACTTTTGATGCTTTCATGATTTCTGTACCTTCTACTTTTCTCGCTACTGTCGTTTATCGTAGGCGTGATTTTATTTGCTGAAATCATGTAAGCTGTCTAGCATCCCGTGCTTAGGTTTGAACTTGGTTGCCATTATGATGATTTTTGGAGGACGCTTATTGTTATATCTCTTTATTCTATTCCGTTTCACTTTATTATTATGTTATTATACCCGTTTTTTTTCCCGAGATTCATTGTTTTGTCGAGTGTTGCGAGATCTAGTTTTTGTCGAGCTCTCGGTTGAGTTCGGTTTGGGCGTTTTCCGACGCTTTTGCGAGCGTTGTTTCTTTCATGCTCCGGCCTGACCAACATCTCGGTTTTCTACGCGCATACAGCTGAGTTTCTTATCCTTTTACTTTCAGCACAACATGAGGACATGTTGCATTTTTAAGTGTGGGGGAGGGGATAGTTCGGTTTGTACCTATGCGTATACGTTTGTTTAATACGTTTGATTGTTTTTTATGAAAAATGAGCGTAATTTTTCGAAATTTTCCGACACTTTTGTTTTTGTTTTGTCCCGAGTAGGCAATTCAATTTGAAGTTCGTTGTTTTTATAGTCATCTATGCGATATTTCATGTACTTGAAAAGTTAGTTGCTTCACCTGACACTATTTTTCACGAGCCATAGTTAATGATGAGCTACTTTTATAAAGTTATGCCCCGTTTTGGATTAGTAGTTTTTGATTATCTCATAAGTCATGTGCTTAGTGCTACGTATATATCGTGAGACTTATGATAGTTTGTATTTAGTTCCGTAGTATGTTATACTGTGAATATCTAGAAGTTTGAATGTGATAAGTAACACGGGGCTAATGTCAATTAAAAGGATAAGTTAATAGTTGATTAAAAAGGGTGTGTCGAAAGCTAGTCGATGATTTGAGTGAGGTAGGGTATGCCACGTATGTCCTATTCCACCATGATGACCAAGAGTTCACGACAGTTAGAAAAAGCTGCCTTATGATTGGAGTACGGTAGGGGATTATCTCGAAATGTCCTATTCTGCTATGAGGGCAATAGCTTCTTCTAATGTGTGTTCAAAAAAGTGAATGAATTCAATCAACTTAAGATATGTTATGAAATGAATAAGGCTTAGTTTTCGTTAATCTTATCCCCAGTATAAACTGATAGATATCTTTGTAGGATTATCCTCTGAGTATTTCAGAAGGGTCCTAAGTATATTCGATCATTCTTTTCGGGATATGTCACGTTTGTAGGGTACATCTTATGAGTGTCATTTATTACTATTCTACGAGAGGGTATTAGCTAGTTTTGCTTTGAGTTATTCAAGTTTGGTTTTAGTGGAAGTTTCCTATGGCTATGCACTTACACGATGGTGAACACCTAAGTTATTGAATATATGTTATATTTGTCTAGATGCCTGTTTTCCTTTCTCGAGCCTAATTTTTCGTTTTGTTTTGCTCGGGACGAGCAAAGTCTAAGTGTGGGGGAGTTGTTAAGGGTGAAAATCTATGAATTATAAGGATATATTTTACGATGTTTCCCCTCTATATTGTGTAATTTGCATAATAATTGGTCTTTATATTGAAATATTGAGCAAACGATATTTTTATAGACTTAATCGCAATATTGATATGTTTATGTGATTTTATGGTTGAAATATAATTATTTGAATACTATTACAGTTTGCGATGTTTTCCATGTGTTATAGGTATGTTTATTGTGCTCAAATGATGATTTAAAGAAATTAAAAGTCGAGCTAAGTTGATTGAAGAAAGAGATAATGATGATTTGGAAGGAAGGAAAGAGATAAGTATGCAAGAATCCCATTCAAGGCAGCATGAACGTTCGTCCATGAAGCGTCCATATTGAGAACGAAAGGCCGGCAATTCGGACGGGCGTCCATGAAAGCGATTTTGATACGAGAGAGAGTTTGAGCGGAAGTCGGACGAAAGGCGTCGAGGGAGTTCAAGAATGTCGGACGAGCGGCCATTATAGTGAACGCCGTCCATCCGACCGACTTAGAAAAACCGACTTTGGAGGCTATAAATACCCTTTGCTTTTTCACACATTGGGGATACCAATTGATAATTCTCAACCCTAAACCATAGGGCGGCGGCTATAGGCTGCGCTTTTACTCTGTTTTCCGGTTTTTTATGTTCTTCAATTCCTAGATACAATTAGTTTAGTTTATGCAATTTATTTCAACAATTCGAGCTATTCAAGGATGCTAAGAGGCTAGGCTTCAATCAAACGAGCATTGTGAAGCCATCCAACTTTCATTAATTTTGATTCTTCGGTCATATTGTAAGTTTTTAATCAAGTTGTTTCCTTTATCATGTCTTATGTTGATTAATTGCATTTATATCGAAAGATGTGCATGTATGATGTTTTATATTTGATGAAAGTCTTTATAAACATTAGATCACCATGATTTAGGAATAGATCTTTGATCTATGTCAAACGAAAGTTGATAGGTTGAATATCTAGGTTAAAATGTTAAAGTTTACATCTTTGTTTATGTTATGACGCGTTAATTTCCGTAAATCGAAAGATAGAAATTAATAGGCGAATCATCTACTTAAAGTAGGATTCATACCTTTGATAAGATGAATCACAACTTGATAGAAACTGCAATATAATCGGGATGAGAGATTAGTGTTTGTTGGATAGGTGGATCAATACTCGTTTGTCCGTTTTAAATTTGATTTAACCCTTGAAACTTGAACTGTTTAGTTAGTCTATTTCCTATTGCACCTTTAGATTAATTTGTTCGCAACCAAACCTTCCTAGCTTTGGATTTTTGTCCTCTGTCTAGTTTATTTTCAGCATATATATGTATTTTAGTTTTGTTTTACTCGCTGTTTAGTTTAGTTTTTCGTGACATAGTTTAGTTAGACAAAAACTAGGAACCACAATCGTCTAGTTCCCCGTAGGATCGACCCGGCATTAACCACTAGTACTACGATCCTTATACTTGGGGTTAACCGGATTATAAATTTATTACTTGTTTGTTTTGCATAGATAAAATCCGTAGACAAAAACAAATTTCAAGAGGGTAACAAACTGACACGTGGAAACAGTAGTACTCATTGACTGAGGATTGTTCCAGTTTAAGACCACACTGCTCTGATACCAATTGTTGGTCCCTTAGTAAAGGATATGGACAAGTTTAAAGGGGGGTGAATAACTTGAAACTTAAAACTTTTCTTGATTAAAAGATTACAAGTACAGATATAACTGAGCTGAGAAAAGGTCAGACTGAATTTTTCTACAACTAAGTTAAATACAGTGGAATATTTTTTAATCTTCGAGCCTTAGTCCCTAACAGGTTGAATTGATGTATCACAAAGTTTGCTCCACTGGTCCTTGCAGGGTGAGATTGCCTCTTCACCAGCTCCACCACAAACACAGTCTTCCTGACTACTGCTCAACTGTCCTTCACACCTTCCTGGTGTTTCACATTCTAACCTTTGATAAAATCAAATTTGAAACTTGAATCAAATAAGCGATTCAACATATGAGTGAGCCTCTTCTTCTTGATGTATATATGATAAGCACAATAAGCTCTGTTTTCTTCATGTGTTATCTAATCTAGATGATATCTTGAATGCTTCAGAAACACTTAGAAGATTTCTTGATCTTGATCTTTGCAATTATGAATATAGCAGGAGTTCTTAAATTCACTTTCCCCCTCAATTTGATCTTTCTTGAAGATCTTAAAACCTGAAGCTTTGTAATTCTTCTTGACGTATAAGTACTATATTTATAGGGGATTTCCAATGTTTGAATTTGAATCCTTTTATCCGTTGGTGGTCCTGCTTATTACATGTCAGATGTCAGTTGTCCTTTCTGATAATGACAGTCCTTTAACCAATAGATCTTCAACATTTGTACCGTTATTTAGCCTTTTTATCTCAGTGTTATTAAAGTTGTTGATAAACTAAGTTCAGATAGTTAGTTTTCTTTATATTCGATAAACTGACTAAGAGCACTAACTAAGTTTTTACCCTTCTTTAAAACTGAGTATTTTGTCTTCACCCGATCACTCTTGACTAGATCATAGCACACCATTACTTCATCAGATTGATTAAGTTACATTGTTCTTATATAACTTCAATCATCAGTATAAGATTAATAAGGCCAGTTCAGGTCATCACACACATTCCTGAATTCTAACCTTACAATATCGGCTTTTTAGTCTTTGACAATTGAGTTTGAACCCTCAGTTCTTCAGCCTTTCAAAACTGAGTCTGGTCTCTCAGTTCTTCATAACTGAGTTTGTAAACTCTGCCTTGAATCTTAAGTTTTTAGATAAGCCAACTGAGTTTCATCCCTCAGTGAACTTACTTTCTTCAGTTCTTCAATTGTGTACCCTACTATTACAGTACTTGTCTGATATAACCTATACTAATTAGACTCTAGTAAATCCTATACATTTCGTTTCTAGACAATTTTTTCTTTGGACTATAAAAACTAGTTATGTCATTTCATCAATGGGGTTAAACAAACAATTAAATAATAAGTTTTCAATCATCATCAAAACCAAAATTTATTTCTAAAACGGGTAATGTTGAAATTGTAATAATATGTAATATTATTATTGTGAATGTATATTTAGTAAGTTGGCGGTATAGTTGGAAATTTATAAGGAATACGGTTCCCCTCTATGTTTTATAAATACATGTTGTAATGATGAATGAAAGCAAGAAAACTATTTGAGTGATCAAATTTTGTCAATAGGACACAAAGATACAAGTTTGTTCAAAGAATGCATACAAAAAATCATTTTATTGATAAACAGAGGGTGGAAATCCACAAATTACGAACTCAAGAGCTTAGAAGGGAAGAACATTTTTATACAGTATCTGAATTCCAAGCTAGTCTCAAGTTGCGTACACGGGAATCCGACTTCAAGAGCATCACATGTAAGGGAGGATGCATTTTAGTAGTTCCATGATGAATTGAATTTCTCCAGTACCAAATGTTGTAGAGCATATCTCTGAATTGATAGGACCACTTCTTATGATGGCCATGGGTCATTAATTAAAGAGTTTCGAATCCATATTTGGGGGGTTGTTGATGAGAAAAACTCGTTCCACTGTTGTCTAGGTACTAGGGATCTCCAAAGTTTTTGTTAGAATCTGCAGTCCATAAGAGCATGGAGACAGGTTTCATCGTCAGAATTACAGAGTCTACACCTTTCCGTTGGGGAGACATGTCTTCTGAAAAGGAGGGACATGGTGGGCAGGGCATTTTGTGCTACTTGCCAAGTCAAAAAGTTAAAGCGAGTTACTTGTTTTACTTGCTCACATTACTTGTTTAATATCTTATCTGCAAGTCTATATTGGTTGCATCGGTATTCAAAACTTTTATGTATTGTCTTATACTTGAGAGCAGTGGCGAATCAAGAACAAAAGTTCAGTGGGGTCACTCGTCACAAAAGTTTAGTAACCCTAAAAAAAATTTGGTGGGTAATTAGGTCAAAATTTCCGGGTTGGGCGGGTAATTAGGTCAAAATTTCCGGGTCGGAATAGGGTTGGGCGGGTAATTAGGTCAAAAATTGATTTTTTTTTTACCAAAACGACGTTGTTTTGCAATTGTTTTTTTTAAAATTGAGTGGTGTCACGTGACCCCCGTCGATCTCGCTATCATTTAACGTATGAGTTTATCCCCATTTATGACTTTTTTTGATATGTATTGGGAATAATTGGTTGATTTATGATGCATTTCAATCCTTACAATCACTACGAGGTCGATGGCAATTAGTCCGGAATTCTCGTCATTTAAGGTGAAGTTTTGCATAGTTAATGGCATGTTTTATCTTGTGTGAGTTATGTGTGGTATTATTATTGATAATTGACGATAAATGTTGATTGTGATCTCGTGAGGAGAGACATTGTTTATGGAAAGATGATTTTGAACGTTAAAATCATGTGCCCGAAGCACCTTCCACAAGAAAATGATTCTTTTTGTGAAAGTAAAAGTTTCGTGTTGGAGAAGGGGTCAGGGTGGTGCACTATATAAACATATATATTTTTAATCAGTGGTATGTTATAAATATACTCCATTAGATATAATCACTATCTCCTTCGTGTAAAGTATTAGCCCGTAGCTAGTTTACTTAATAGCTAAGTCTCAAAGTAAACACGACAAATTGGATAATTATCGACGTAATTATATGGTGTAATCGACGGATATTTCTACACCATAAAGCCACGTATAATGTGTCGTGTCTTAATTAATCGGTGCTGTGTTAATAATTATCCGTTAGATAATTATCTTTAAGATAGACTCAGCCAACGGGGTTTGCTAGTATGACATGTGATGACTAATGGCTTTGGCCAGGGCTATTCTCTGTGTATATATATCCATGCCGGAAGAAACAAAAGTGAGATGGAAGAGCAGCAATTATTATCCATATTTATCTAATTATCTTAGCAGAGAAATATATTCACAGTGATACATCTATACTACCATTTTCTCCTTACCATCTTTGATGGTTTTTGATATCATGTAGTCTCTTATAATGGTCATTTTATAACACGTTATCAGCAGAGTCTCAACCGATTAAGCCGTGTCGTAAAATATTATTCGGACAAGCAATATATTCCTATCCTTATCCTCCACTTATTCATATCAGTAAGAAAAGGAAAACGGAGTCCTTTGCTACTGCTCCATTTTCTATTAATTCCACATAGCTTTTCCTCTTGTTTTGATCATTAATACCGGAGGAGTAAATGGATGGACGAGAGAACAAGAAGAAAATATTACAAGTGCAAGTCTTATCAGGAGCTTTTCTTACGGTATGGCCATCTCTTTATTGGTATTTGGATATTCTATTTATGGATTTCTATCATTGGATCATCGGTTGTCGGTTATATCTTATCCAAGTTGATAAGAGTTATTATTACGGTAATCGATCATCTGATATTCTATGGATCTTATATATATATATATATATATATATATATATATATATATATATATATATATATATATATATGGATATCTATTATTGACCGATCGAGTCAATAATTTATAATGGTGATCATATTCTATAACTGAGGTAAACTATGGAGGTAAAAGTTTATTTTATGTATTATGATCAATATATCATACGGTGATATTATTATATATGGTAATATATAAATTATTGGTAAAAACGATGATGCAATACCATTTGTCGGAGTGAATGTGTATAAACGGGTAAAATGCATCAAATTATATAAGTCCGTTCCCAGAAGCGAACCTGACTAAATTTTATATTTAAGATATGTCGGTTGACACAAATCCATTCCCAGAAGTGAATGAGACGAAATGAAATATTCGAGGTGTATCGAATTACCCGAGTCCATTTCCAGAAGTGAATAGGACCACCTAATGAAATATATAAGTTACACCAGATTTTATATGTTCATTCTCAGAAGTGAATGTGGCCTCATATATTTAAGATATATCAAACTATACGAGTCGATTCCCAGAAGTGAACGTGGCTAAATTATAAATATTAAAGATACATCAAATTATATGGTCTCATTCCCAGAAGTGAATGTGAGTAAATTAATATTTATGATGTATCAGATTACGCATGTCAATCCCTAGAAGTGGATGTGACTAAACTCCAAATTTATGATGTGTCCGTTCCTCGAAGTGGGCGTGGACAATTAAATGTTTTAGATGTGTTGGGATACACAAGTCAGTTCCCTGAAGTGAACATGATAGAATCTAAATATTTTATACCGATGTTTAAAGATGAATCGAATCGCGTTAGTCAGTTCCCTGTAGTGAACGTGACATAGATAAGACTGTTGATAAGAGGATTTTTGCAATCCGGTTTGACAATCCAAAAATCGTCTCCTTCAAATTTAGGGTTCTTGCTCTTAGTCATAACCTAGAGAAAACTCCAGAATACGAAGATAATGAGGGGGATAGTTTGGGGGTGATTTAGATTGCACTTGATGATGATCAAGCTGCCTAGGGAATCAAGTCTCCGTAGTTCCTTAGGGACAGTTTATATAGAGGGGCGTAGGCCCTAGGGTTTAAAGTGGCGTGCTGATGAATAACACTGATTGACGTGTTCCCTAAGGAAGAAGATTACGATTAATGGATCTCCATGATTATAGGAGATAATTATGGTATTCAAATATTAGCATTAACTGATAAAGATTCGAGCCTTTATTGGGAAGGATAATGCGATAGTTATCTGGTTATTGTGCACGTGAGAAATAAGGTTTGGGATGAAAGCGGTGCACGAGGCAGACAGTCGACTCACCAGGGATCGGGAGAAGCAGCCAAACTCCTACCACAAAATTACGCAGGCCTAGATCTAGACCGGTCTAGGAGATCGGCGGAGATTACAGCTGGTCGACCAGAGTCCGATGCACGACTCCTTGGCCTGCCAGACTGAGGCAGTCTGACCCCATGGAGGTCGGTCGTACGGGAACCGGTGGTGACAAAGTGGGTGGATGAGCCCCCTGGGCTCGGATCTAGGGAGTCAAAAGTAGTTTATCTCTCGGAGTCAAGTGTTGAGCCACCAAAGAGGCGCCACGTGGGCACGCCCATTTTACTGGCAAAGATCATAAGCCCCAAGATCCAAATTTCGACCCTGGTTGGTCGGCTCGGATCTACAATGGCGACTCGGCACTCGCTGCTTTCAGCCCATGGAATTCTAGATTAACTTAGGGATTGCCAGGTGGCAAAGCTAGTTATGACACAATTGCCATTATTCCGGAAACGAGGCGTCGCGCCACTAACACTAACCGAGGCCGTTTTTCAAGGAAGGGGTTATAAACCCGTCATATCAATCGTTTCTAACCACGTTGAGTATTAAACCAGGAATTAGCTGCCGGTTGCCATTCGTCATCTTCTACTCTCCAATCTTAATACTGCAAGTAAGCATTCTTCCCTCTTTTTCTGATTTTATACTTTGATTTCTTTAAGCAAAATCTTGTTCTTTCAAAGAATCCTAGAGTCGATTCTCCATCATAGCCATAGCTGATAGCAGAGATGTGGGGTCAATTACAGAGGCGTAAGGGCGTGGAGGAAATTTGTGAGAGATTTGGGGTTGATGAGGCCAGGTTTCCCCCCAATCGCGTCGAGGATCACCAATCGGCTCGATCCCCGGAGGGTTTTTGCTCCGTCCCACCGGGAATATTTCGAGGTGGGGTTGCATTGCCTTTTCCTTCGCCCTTTTTGGCGATACTCGGCACTACGGGCTGTGGATATCTCAGATAGCCCCAATGGCATTAGGGCAGTCATTGGGTTTGCAATTTGGTGTAGATTTCTAAACATTAGGTTTACAGTAAATAAATTTAGGTATTTCTATCACCGGGTAGGGCTAAGAGACCATCCCTACCGGTATTACTTTTCTAGAAGGCAGGGGAAGTCCTTTAGCATCCCTATCCTTCCTCCAGGTGGGGATTCTTACAAAAGATGGAAGGAGAGGTTTTTCTTTGTGAGAAATGATGGTCACGACGAACTGAGCGTGTGGAATACGGCGGATCTGGAGGTAGATGAGCGCCCAGATATGCCAGAGTCATGGGTGGAGAAGATTCGCCGGTCGGGGTTCTCCATCGAGTGGCAAAATCAGACGCGACAATCGATCGGGCAGCTCGGTTAGGGGATGCGGGCCCTGAGCCGTACGTGCAGTTTTCCAAGGCCGAATGGAAGATCTGTAGGATTTACTTGTGTTGTATTTTAAATTTGTTAGCACATTTGTGTTTCTTGTTTGGCTAAATTTTCCATTGGTGTATGCAGTGGCTGACTTTGCCGATCTGATGGCCGGGAACGAGAGAGAAGTTACGGGCCGCCAGACTGTGCCGACCCCCGGTGTTCGAGAAGTACCGTGAGAGATCTAACGGCGTATGTGCGGATGCAATCGCTTGATCCCTCCTTCCGAGAGCGACCGGGTGGACACCCTCCGAGAGAACACGGAGAGGGAGTTGGTCCCAAGAAACAGACTCGCCAAAGGCCGACCGCTCAGGAGGGTCGGTCTTCGAAGAAGAGCAAATCGATGGCCCCTGAGGAAGGTCAGGAGGGGTCCTTTGAGCAGGAGAGGGTCGGCAGTATGTCCGACGAGGAGCTAGCGATCCTCGGCTGCAAGACAGTGGAGCTGGTAAGTGGTGTTTATTCCTTCCTTTCTAGTGATTTGCATATCGATGGTTTTGACGTTCCACGTTTATTTTAGGGTGGCACGATCGGCCAAGAAGTTTTCAAGAGGTTGGGCAAGGCATCGGCCGACCTGGCCGCCCAGACGGACAGAATCGCCGAGCTCCGAAAGGCCAGGGATGAGCTCAGGGCTGCTATTCATCCTAAGGACGCAGAGATAAAGACCCTGCAAGCCCAGCTCCAAGCTCAAGAGAGAGTTGACCGAGGAGAAGAAGGAAAGGGAGCAGGAGGTCAGGAACCTCCAGGAGAGAGTGGCCGAACTAGAGGCAAACGTTGCGGCTCGGTGTGCCGAAGCCGTGCAGGAGTACAAGGCTTCAGGCGACTTCGCCGAGGCTCTCAAGGTGCTGCTGGTTCCCATTCTTAACCATGGGTACACCTTAGGAGTAGACGAGGTGAGGTCCCAGTTTCCTGCGCTTGCTCTGGATGCCCTTCCTAAGAGGGCTTACTATAAGCAGGGGATGGACGTGGCCTACACCGAACGTGCCCGAGATTTCCGAGCAGGTGTAGACATAGTGGATAAGTATGTCCGCCAGCCGGCTGCAGCGTCCGGATCAGTCCCTCCTGAATCTCAAAAGAGTCCTGCTCCTGACTCTTAGTTTATTATTGTGTTGATGTCTTTTCTTCTTTTCTCTTTTTTTTTGGCCTTATGTACCTATATAGTTTATTTTTAATGTAAGGAAGAATTTATTTTGGTTTTATTGAGTTGTTGGGTATGTATGCGTTGATTTTGGTATGTGTGTTGCCCCCAATATGATATTCACTATTGTATGGTGAATGGCATATTTTAATGTTATTGGGTTATAATGGAGAGTTTAGTTCAGCCTCGCATTAGATTAAGGAAGCTATTGAAGTGATAGGGTATAGGGCCCGGAGAGCGAACCTGGGACGATCGTACAAGGGTATTGTCGTACGGGTAACAGGGTATAAAGTTCAAAGTTCCGATTTAGATCGGCCCCGCCTTAGCCAAAGGTAAGAAAACAAAGGCGTGGTGGTATATAGCTCGGAAAGACGGACTAGGTAGATCACTTAAACGAAATTAAACAAGAGTGAGCCGATCCAGATCGATCGCCTAAACTAAAAGTAAATAAGGGCGAGCCGATCTAGAGCTCAAAGAGCCGACCTAGATCGATCGCCTAAACTGAAAGAAAGTAAATAAGAGTGAGCCGATATAGAGCTCAAAGAGCCGACCTAGATCGATCGCCTAAACTAAAAGAAAGTAAATAAGGGCGAGCCGATCTAGAGCTCAATGAGCCGACCTAGATCGATCGCCTAAACTAAAAGAAAGTAAATAAGGGTGAGCCGATCTAGAGCTCAAAGAGCCGACCTAGATCGATCGCCTAAACGAAAAGAAAGTAAATAAGGGCGAGTCGATCTAGAGCTCAAAGAGCCGACCTAGATCGATCGCCTAAACTGAAAGAAAGTAAATAAGGGCGAGCCGATCTAGAGCTCAAAGAGGCGACCTAGATCGATCGCCTAAACTGAAAGAAAGTAAATAAGGGCGAGCCGATCTAGAGCTCAAAGAGCCGACCTAGATTGGTCGCCTAAACTAAAAGAAAGTAAAGAGTACGAAGTGTGGGTTTGAAAGACCAGGGTAAACTTGCCCCCAATTAACCTAAAGTAGTCCGGACTATATTATATTGAGCTTATGAATCAGTTGTTTATACGAAGTTTTTGAGGACGAGCAGGGCCAGGCTTGTGCAGACTTCTCGCTAAAAAACGCGGCGATTCGGGTCAGGTTAGACCGACCTTTCGCGTGTGATTTTTTAAAGACGAGCTGGGCCAGGCTAGTGCTGACTTCTCGTTTGGAGACGAGCTGGGCCAGATCGGACTGACTTCTCGCGTAAAGTCTTACTGCGCAGTATAAGTGTTTGTGCGGTTCACAAAGTGCATAGAATGAAAACCAAAAAGTTGCCATACAGAGATCAAACAAAGATATAGATAATCCAGAAATGCATTTTCAACATTGAAGAAACGAACGTAAATTGAACAAATCGCAGCAAATGATAAAAAAGTACGAGCAAGAATTGATAGGCAGAAAGCAAAAATAGTTCGTGGATGAAACGATAACTGATAAAGACCTGTCGACCGCATTAGGCAAAGGTGATTCCTTTGCCCTTAATGGTCGCCGCATAGCAGCTTCGGGCAACCTCCAAATCTCCTTTGACTTCGACCGACCCTCTACTGGTCGGGAACTTCAAACTGATATGTGCAGGGGAGATTATGGCTCATAGATCGATCAGAGCGGGCCTTCCCAGAATGATGTTGTACGCTGATGAGGATTTGACCACGACGTAACTCACCATGAGAGTCCTTCCTACTGAATCCTTACCGAATGTCGTCGTGAGTCGGACCATTCCTAGCGGATGAATTGGAGGACCGGAAAACCCGAACAAGGGGGCTGAGACCGGCGTGAGATCGGACTCCTTGAGACCCATTGCTTGAAAGGCTGCGAAGTAAAGAACGTTAATTGCACTACCTGTGTCCACACAAACCCTCTTGACCAGATTCTTGTTAACCACAGCTTCAATGACTAATCCTTCATTGTTAGGGATCAAAGGGAGCGGATCTTTCGGCCCATTGCCTACTTCTTGGAAGGGGATTCGGCTTCCCCTAGCTGTCTGCCCATTTCCTTCTCGGACACTTGGGTTGTTACTCTCTAAACTATTTCCAGGGCCTCCCACAATGGTGTTGATAGTGTTGATGGGGTGGTTGTCCACTGGCTGACCTTTGTCGGGGGATGGCTCTCTCTTTCTCTGGGGTTCGCCTTGTCGGCTACGGTCACGACCATAGTTTCTCTATTGGTAATCTCGCTGGCCTCGGCGCTCTCCGTATCGGGGTCGATCTATGACTTCATCCAGCTTTCCTTCTGTAATCGCCGCGTCCACGTCACGCTGGAAGTCCCTGCAGTTATCCAGATCATGCCCAGTGTCTTGATGGTAGGTGCAGAATTTGCTCTAGTCTCTCCTTTCCAACGGGCTTCGAAGCAGCGTAGGAGTCCTTGCTAAACCCTTCCTTTCCATGATTGCTAATACTTGTTCCCGAGGTCGGTTCAACACAGGGAAATCCCTTGGCTGCAGGGCATTCCTCTTTTCCGGCCGATCCGTGGCCGAACCACTTGCACGATCTCCGTATGACTTCCTCTTGCTGCCAGATGAGTCCACTGACTTGTCCTTCTTTGGGTCGGATTTCTCCACTTCTCGCTTCACGCGATTAGCTTCTTCGCCTTGACAATGCTTAAAGTCCACCTCCAGACATTCTTCCATGGAGGTGGGAAGCCTGCTGCTTAGCTTAGCGTATAACCTACCTTCGCGCAACCCTGCCACGAAGGACGTGATTCGGAACTGATCGTCAGCGTCCCGAACTTGCAGTGATTCCTCGCTAAAGCGCTTGAGGTATTGTAGCGCAGTCTCATCTTTCTTCTGTTTGATGGCGAATAGGTGGGTAGCGTTTTTCTGGAACGGCTTAGCGGTAATGAATGCGTTGAGGAACATCTTTCCCAATGTATCGAAGTTGTAGATCGTCCTTAGGGGTATCTTCTTGAACCACTCCCGGGCTCGTACAGTGAGCAATGCAGGGAATGCTTTGCACTTCATTTCTTCGGGGGCACAGTCGAGATTCATGTGCGTGAGGTACTGAAACAGGTGATCCTGGGGGTCCTTGGTTCCGTCATAGGGCTCCAATTTGGGGATCTTGAACCTTGCTGGACGTGGAAAATTATCGATCTGTTCGGAGAAAGGTGACTCGAGTGCTAGGAACGTCGATCTCCTTCCGGCTATCGCCTCTAGTTCGGCGCGCGCTGCTTCCATGGCCTGGGGGACGACCAATTGCCTTTGCGGGTTTGAGGATGCCGACCGGTTTCCCTTCCTGTTGTTTTTGCGCTGCGGGGGAGGTGTCTGCTCCTGCGACGCATCGTTGGGGTCATCCTCTTCTTCTGGCTCTGGGCTTTGGGAATTTTCTCCCGATGAGCCTCCGTTTGAGTGATTCACATCTTGTGAGCCTTCGAGGATGGGTCCTTCCTCATCCAGGCCTTCCCAGTCTCCATCTTCTTCATCCTCCTCGGCCAAAATAGCGTTGAGAACTGCAGTTTTCACGGATCCATCCAAAGCCATAAGTTAATCAATTAGTGCCTGATGGGTTGCATTGAGAGAGACATTTTCTTCTTTGCTACTGTTCTCGGTTACCAGCGCGAATCTGGCTTTGTGTTGTTAGCTCCATTACCATTAGCAGCCTGTTGTCGTGTGGTCACCATGTTTATCCTGAAGCTTTTCTTGGGTTTATCAATCAACATAGGCCCTCCTTCTAGCGCCAATTGAAAATCCAAAAATCGTCTCCTTCAAATTTAGGGTTCATGCTCTTAGTGATAACCTAGAGAAAACTCCGGAATACGAAGATAATGAGGGGGATAGTTTGGGGGTGATTTAGACTGCACTTGATGATGATCAAGCTGCCTACGTATCCAATGGTTCAATTGGAATCAAGTCTCCGTAGTTCCTTAGGGAGAGTTTATATAGAGGGGCGTAGGCCCTAGGGTTTAAAGTGGCGTGCTGATGAATGACACTGATTGACGTGTTCCCTAAGGAAGAAGATTACGATTAATGGATCTCCATGATTATAGGAGATAATTATGGTATTCAAATTTTAGCATTAACTAATAAAGATTCGAGCCTTTATTGGGAAGGATAATGCGATAGTTATCTGGTTATTGTGCACGTGAGAAATAAGGTTTGGGATGAGCAGTGCCTGAGACAGGACAGAGTTGACTCCTAGGGATCGGGAGAAGCAGGCAAACTCCTACCACAAAATTATGCAGGCCTAGATCTAGACCGGTCTAGGAGATCGGTGGAGATTACAGCTGGTCGACCAGAGTCTGATGCACGACTCCTTGGCCTACCAGACTAAGGCAGCCCGACCCCATGGAGGTCGGTCGTACGGGAACCGGTGGTTGCAAAGTGGGTGGATGAGCCCCCTGGGCTCGGATCTAGGGAGTCAAAAGTAGTTTATCTCTCGGAGTCAAGTGTTGAGCCACCAAAGATGCGCCACGTGGGCACGCCCATTTTCTGGCAGCATCACAGTTAATCAAGTAAAAACTCAAAAACCATAGCAAAATCTACTTTCTAACCGGCAGTGGACTAGATCGATTGTAGGTAGTGCTTGAGGAGTCCGAGGTCGAATCCACAGAGATTGGCTTTGAATACCACAGCTGACATAGCACTCCGTTTAGGTCAACCAGAAAAATATGATGTTGTACTATTGCATAAAAGAAAGATTATACTAGTTGGATTTCTTAGCGATTAAAAAGAGGTACAGCCGAACTACGATCCAGCGGATTACTCTACCCTCAAACAAACTACCCCGGGAGTGTGCTCTACCTTCCTTGTCTAAACGATAAAAACCCTGTATTGGAATGGACTTAATGACTGGAGTGTCAATCTAGTGCACATGTAGGTATCAAACTACCTTTTAAGCCAAAACTTCTACGGTCCCGAAACCCCGGTTCCCACACTTTGCCGCAACATACATTTATAAGCTAGGTGTGTGTGATGATGAATGACTAGGTGATCAAGCTAGCATCAATTACGATTAAAACAGGTTTCGTGATATGAATTATCGATTAGAACGTTTCATTACGTGCTACACTACCTCCCGGTTCATCTCCCTAATGGCGGTTCATCTGCTTTCACATAATTCGGCCGTACGAAAGATTTAGCTACTCATTATTTAATTGAAACAATAAACGGTAAAGTAATTCATGATAGAAATGATAAAAGAACAATAAACCATACCTACATTATTGAAAATTGATGAAGTGACAAAGTTGTGCTCACAAAGATCAAATCTTGACAATCGAACCGTAACGGATTGCTGTTGTAATGTATCTAATGTAATGGAGAATCGAAAGACGAGAACAACGGTATATGGAACCTAATTCTACGCTTCCGGACGAAGGAAATCGCCCAAAAGAGGCTACAACTATCTAAAATCATAAAAGTCTGCTAAATAAAACGTTTGAGCTGCCCTTTTATAGGCTAGGGAAAATTCAGCTTGTCCGTACAGATAACAGGCTATCCGTACGGATGGTTCTTGATTCTCCAGGTTGTCCATACGGCTGGAAGGTTGTCCGTACGGATATATCTCTGATCAAACCTTCTGTTTTGTGTTCCCAGTATCTGTCCGTACGGATATATTCCTATCCGTCCGGATGGATCTCTACTGCATCAGTCTGTCCGTACGGATAAAATGACTATCCGTACGGATAGATCTCTGTTCAACATTTTGATTCTGGCTGAGGATTGTCCGTACGGATAGAGGTTTGTCCGTACGGATAGGTGCCTTGACTTCCAAAAATTCCACTATTTCATACTTTGCCTTCGTTTCTCACCTCGGACACGTCTAATCTCATAGGTAATCGCTTTCCGGGCTCCCGACTCACCCAAATCCTGCATAAACAAGGAAACAACAGGCAAACGCATAACCCCGCAAACTACGGGTGCTCGGGAAATGAGTATAATGTGCTAAAAGTAGGCCGAGCTTACGGAAAAAACCGACAGTTACTCGCCGTGCAAAGAAAACCTTATTAACACTCATTATAGGGTCCAAAATCACCCGAAACATGCTAGAAATATGATAATCGTGGGTTAAACTGCATAGAAATGTACAGTAAAGTTGGTTCCTATCACCACCCCACACTTAGCCTTTACTCGCCCTCGAGTAAATCAGGCGATCAAACTATGCCAAGGAATCAACTTTACGGTACATGCGTGCGTTTCAAAATATCAAAGTAAAAGGAACTTAGACAAGTGAATGTAATACCTTGACTCCCCAAAATCACAAAACGGAGTGAGTGTGTAGTGAATGACGACGACTTATACTCAATACGGTTACCGGCTTGGAATACCGGACAAACGACTGCACACAATCCTGCCCTTCCTAGAGTCTCCACTAATCGAGGTTCACCAGGGCCAGAGATCCGGTCAGGTACGACTTGAAAGGTTATAACGTTAGGCTCGGACGGGGGTTAACGAAAGATAATTTGGGACTGGAGAAAAGAAGGCACGAGTGAACCTAATCATTGCGTGTACTCCCTCAACTTGAACATAGAAAAATACCAAGCATATTTCTGTTAGGAAATCACTAGTTTAACGCAGCGGAATTTAAAATTTGATTTCCTTTTCTAGATCGTTCTTCGTTTAATGCAAAAAACACGTTAAGTAGTTTGACGGTTATACCTTAGATGATCTACAAGATCGTCGCTTTGACCGCCAACGGAGAGTAGTTCAATCGCGCAAGCCGCCCACGCGTCCGGCCTCTATCGCTAATCCACACGAACCCTCGCGGAATCCTCCTTGGATTGCTATCGGAAAACTCGGTCGCTAGACCGACCTTTTCTTCCTCACAAACTCACTATGGAGAGCTCTCTATTTTACACAAGAATTATGAACTCTTGCAATTGTGATGTACAAAAGAGCTTGACACCCCTTCCTTTATATATAGAGGTGGCGCCTAATGGTGTGTAGGAGAAGAAAACTTTTTCCAATAAAATAAGGAAAATCAATTAGATTGATTTATCTCTTTAATTATAATTTATTTTGTCAATATCATATATTGATTATAATTATCTTATTACCATAAATCTATTTTTCCAAAATCAATTAATATCCTATATTAATATTATGGCAATATTTATTAATTAAAGTGCACAATCCAAGTGTATCTTATAAACCCAAAAGTGGCGCCCCATTAGTCAACAAATTGACTTCCGGAATATTCTTTAATTAATCTAATTTATATATAATTAATATCTTGTATTTTATTTATTCATAATAAATAAATACCACCATATTAATTTACCACTATAACCTTTATAGTCTAGAGATAAACCTTCCTTATTTGGTTATCAACTATAACCGCATTTTAATCCGACTCGATGTTCATATGTGTGTGACCCGATAGGCTTCCGAATATGTTGGCCGTAGACACAAAGTGCAATTTACTAAAATGCCCTTCATACCTAACGATCACGGGATAGCGTCTAGCAACACACCGTGACCCCCAATTATCGGAAGAGTCAAAAGCAATGACTACTACCTTTCATGTGAAGCAGTTACCGTGTAACTTACAATCCTATCGCTATAATAATATCCATACGATCGTATCTCGTGTGTCAATACATTGACGATCGTATCTTATAATCTGGATATCATGCTCTCTCGAATAACACATTTACTCCCACTTTGCAAAGATTCTCGAGAGCTAGACATTCCTTATAAGAAGGCCATTTCGGATATTCGATCCCAATCATAGGATACGCGATTCCCGGACGACCAATCATGTATACTCCGCGATGCTTCAATATCATACCCAATCACTACCGCATGATCGCCCGTGGTTAGGAGAAATCTCAATAGTGTCAAAGCATGACAATCCACACCGTGATGCCATGAAGACTCGGTCAAAAGGATAATTACACAACCGCCATATAGTGTGACACTTAATGTAAGTGGGTCGATCTAACGTCGCATTCTCTAATACACGTCCACGTCATACCCAAGTGTCCCTACACTTCGATAGACGAGATCTATCCCTACCTTCTAAAAGATAGAAGACATCCAATACGTGCTAGTCCGATTATACTATCAATGTCCCATTTGATAATATGTAAGACTAGAGACATTTAAGTACCAACGTTGTTATAGTGATTAGAGATCTCATCAACCATAATCACTATCATGGTTTCTCTATCATGATTGATACTAGGGACGTTACTATATATATACAACAAATAATATGAAGACAAACAATATATATAATAACATAAGTGCTTTTATTAATCATAATAAAGTTACTACATGAACTAAATAGACTGTAAACGACCCGACCCGGTCGGATCCGGTCCTACCCGATTGGGTTTAGGACACCTTTCCAACAATCTCCCACTTGGCCTAAAGCCAATCACCCATATGCCTAAGCCCGTGCAAGTGAACATGTTTCTCATGCTTAGCTTGAGACAATGCCTTGGTTAACGGATCAGCTATGTTATCATCCGTGTGGACTTTCTCTATCTTTACATCTCCTCTATCTACTATCTCTCTAATCAAGTGATAGCGCCAGTGCAGCACATGTTTGGACTTCGATGAGACCTTGGTTCCTTTGACCGAGATATCGCTCCATTATTATCACAAGATGCAGAGCACTTTGGACCTCCAATGGAGGAACCACACCAAGTTCGATGTGAACTTCTTCATCGAAATCGCTTCCTTTGCCGCCTCCGAGGCTGCTATGTATTCGGCTTCCGTTGTAGAGTCCGCAGTAGTCTCCTGCTTGGAACTCTTCCAGCTCACTGCTCCGCCGTTAAGCGTGAAAACAAATCCAGATTGTGACTTGAAGTCGTCCTTGTCAGTTTGGAAACTGGCATCTGTGTAACCTCGTAATACTAAATCATCGTTCCCGAAAACCAGGAACATATCCCTAGTACGTCTCAAGTACTTAAGGATATTCTTGACAGCAATCCAGTGACCATCACCTGGATTGGACTGGTACCTACTAGTCATACTAAGAGGGTACGAGACGTCTGGTCTTGTGCATAACATGGCATACATGATAGACCCGATTGCCGAAGCATAAGGGACTTTACTCATTTGTGCCCTTTTCCTCCTCTGTCTTAGGACTCATTCCTTCGACAGTAGACCCCATGTGACATGGGCAGCAATCCTTTCTTGATCGCTCCATGCTTTGAATCTCTTGACATCTTGTCTATGTAGGTGGATTACGCATGAGACCAAGCAACCTTTTAGATCTATCTCTATAGATCTTTATTCCTAGAATATAGGCTGCCTCACCCAAGTCCTTCATTGAGAAGTTCTTGGATAACCAAGCTTTGACTGATTGTAACATAGGCACATCATTCCCTATGAGCAGTATGTCATCCACATAAAGCACTAAGAACACAATGGCACTCCCACTAACCTTCTTGTAAACACAGGGCTCATCTTCGTTCTTGATGAAATCAAACTGTTTGATTATCTCATCAAAGCGAAGATTCCAACTCCGAGAAGCTTGCTTTAATCCATAAATGGATCTTTGCAGTTTACACACCATCCCGGCGTCATTGGTCGTGAAACCCTCAGGCCGTGTCATGTACACTTCCTCAGACGTGTTCCCGTTAAGGAAAGCTGTTTTCACATCCATCTGCCGATTTACGTAATCATGGTATCTTTTGCAATAGCGAGCAATATTCTAATGGATTTTAACATGGCAACAAAGCAGAAGGTTTCATCATAGTCAACTCCTTGTCTTTGCTTATAACCTTTGCCACCAACCTAGCCTTGTAGGTGGTCACGTTACCGTCCATGTCGGTCTTTCTCTTAAAGACCCATTTACACCCTATGGGAACTATTCCTCAGCGGATCAACTAAGTTCCAAACTTGGTTGTCTTTCATGGATTCCATTTCGTAATTCATGGCTTAGCCATTTCTCTTTGTCATGCCGTAATAGCACTTCCTCATAAGTTCTAGGGTCCTCATCTTCCATGAGATACACGCTAGTGTACCTTTCGGGTTCACGGCGTTCCTGGTGGATCTTCGAGGTGCTAGTGTGTCCACGGTGAGGCCGGGTGTCACATCTGTGTGTGTGCAAGTCCTCTACTTCCGCCAACCGACTATTATCCGTAAGTGGTTCTCGAATTTCTTCAAGATCAATTTTACTCCCACCGACCCTATCCGAATAAACTCTTTCTCCGTAAAGTGGCCGATCCTGGCAACAAACACCTTTTGTTCCTCGGGATGGTAAAATTGGTACCCTTTGGTTTCCACTAGGATATCCCACAAATAGACATTTGTCGACACAGGCTCTAATTTGTCAAGCATCATCCGCTTCACGTAAGTCGGACAACCCCAAGGTTTTAGATGACCTAGGCTCGGTTTTCTCTTAGTCCATACCTCGTATGGCGTAGAGTCAACCGTCTTTGATGGAACTCGGTTCAGTGTATAGGATGCGGTTTCTAGAGCATACCCCCAAAACGATTTTGGAAGAATCAGCATAGCTCATCATGGAACGTGCCATGTCTAAACAAAGTACGATTCCTCCTCTCAGATATGCCATTCATTTGAGGCGTCCCTGGAGGGGTCCATTCAGGTAGAATCCCATTCTCCTTTAAATAACTTTGAAACTCTCCATCTAGGTATTCTCCACCTCGATCGGATCGAAGTGTTTTGATTTCTTTACCTAGTTGTTTCTCCACTTCACTTCAGAATTCTTTGAACTTTTTGAAGGCTTGGACTTATACTTCATTAAGTATATATAACCATAGCGAGAATGGTCATCAGTGAAAGTGATAAAATAAGAGTATCCTCCTTTGGCTTGAATTGACATTGGGCCACACACATCAGTATGTATAAGCTCAAGCAATTCATTGGATCTTATCCCTTTGCCACTAAAAGGTGACTTTGTCATCTTGCCAAGTAAACAAGCTTCGCATGTATCAAACGATTCGTAATCGAATTGATCCAACATTCCATCTTTATGGAGTTTGGAAATGCGATTCTTATTTATATGGCCAAGTCTACAATGCCATAAGTAGGATTCATTCAAGTCATTTGTTTTGGCTTTCTTGTTATTTATATTAAGTACGTCAACATTCATATCTAATATGTAGAGACCATTGCTAAGTATGCCAGTACCATAAAAGATTCCATCACGTGAAAAAGAACAACATTTATTCTCAAACGTAAATGAAAAACCATCAACATCTAATGCGGAAATAGAAATAATGCTCTTCGTAAGAGCGGGAACAAAATAACAGTTATTAAGTTCTAGTACTAGCCCACTGGGCAATGAAAGAAAATAAACTCCTACGGCCAGCGCAGCAACACTTGCTCTATTTCCAACGCGTAGGTCCACCTCTCCTTTCCTCAGATCTCTAGTTCTTCTTAGTGCCTGCATATTCGTACAAATATGAGAACCACAACCAGTATCTAATACCCAGTGGTTAGACTTAGAAGAAGCAATATTGATCTCAATCATAAATATACCTGAAGTCGAAGCATCAGAATGCTTCTTCTTGGTACTCAAGAAGCCCTTGCAGTTTCTCCTCCAATGTCCGGTCTCACCGCAATGGAAGCAAGCATCCTTGGATTTGTCTTTTGCTATCTTAGGCGTTGGCTTAGGTGCAGCCTTCGCCTTCTTGGACCTTTTCTGGGCTTTTGCCTTGCCCTTGTTTGAAGTGACCAAAGAACACTTGCTTTCCCTTCCCTACAAAGGCCTTCAAAGTAGCTTTCAACATGTTCAATAACTCCGCTGAGAGCAATCTATCTTGTTCATGTGATAGTTCATCACAAACTGTGAGAATGAGTTAGGTAGAGATTGCAGAATCAAGTCAATACTCAATTCTCGTTCCAACTTGTGGCCCAGCTTCCCAAGCCTCTCTATGTACCCGATCATTTTCAAAGACGTGACCCCACAAAGCAGATCCAGGATGCCATCTTACAACTAAACAGGGGCCTTGAGACCTCGTACTTCTCAGGTCATGCGGGGCGAGAAGCATAAAGTTCCTTCAGGTGGACCATGATAGAGTAGGCGTCCATGGACTCATGCTGTTTCTGCAGTTCAGGTGTCATAGAAGCAAGCATGATACATGTAGCATCAGTACTGTCAGAACAGTGCTTGTTGTACTTCTCGACGACATCTGCAGCCGAACCCTCAGCGGGCTTTTCCGGTAGGGCCTCGTCCAAGACATAGCCAATCTTCTCGTGCCTCAAAACGATTTTGAGGTTTCTTTCCCAATCGAGAAAATTTGTCTCGTCAAGCTTGTTTTCGATGATAAAACGAAGGTTCAATTTGTTTGACATTTTCTACAACAATAAATAAAGATAGAATAAGTAAAGCTCATGTATAAAACCCTAAATTTGCACTTAATAAATCTATAAGGTTTTACTCCCACTAGCCAACTATTCCCTATTGGCTTTCAAGAAAATAACTCCTTTAGTGGGCAAGATCCCATCGAACTACTCCGACCCCAACTTTGGTGATGGGCGAAAATAATTAAACAGTGGACAACGATTTGTCGATCGTATCTTATACGATTCTTGTTGTTTGACTTGATCCAACTCTTTGACAATGTTTCATCTTATGAAAATAGCCAAACCTTGCCTCTAAAATCCAAACGACCCCGCTTTGGCTGGTGGCCGAGAGAATTCTTAGTCGAGTCTTAACCCCAATATTCATGAGATCTCTTTCGATCATATCTCAATAACGACGATATACCCGAGGTAGGTCAACCCCCGCTTTGGCTGGTGAGTTGGGTCCGAACAAGGGCTCTTCACCGTCGTTATAATATGGGGAGGCAATTCCGACTTGATTTTTGATGTGGGAATAATTTTAAATTAATTCACTTAATTAATTTGGTTTAATTATGGTCTCATCTACTATGTGCATATTACTACGATATCATATAAAGTAAAACATACACAACATTCCGCGCATAAAATAACCGGTATGATCATGGACTTTCCTAGGTGCGGTTTCGAATACAAACTGACGAAACCGCGGGTCACAAACTAAGGGTATCTGCAACCGCCAATAGGATCTTTATTGCTGTACGCCAATGGGTTCTTTATCTCTCCTTGGTCTTGAACTTCTTGCTCCATTCTTGTTACATAATAAATAATTACACCCGCCGCACACGGGGGGCTCAGGGAATGGGATAAATGCAAAAAGTAAACTAGGTCACGTTCTTCATAACGGCCTAGGACAATTTTTTTTTTTTCAAAAACCAACATAAAGAAAACATTCCCATCTATCCTATTGGTCGAGTCCATGATCAATCGGGGTCCATATAATCACATTATATCTACACATCTAATCCATACAATTTTATCTTATGAAAAAGATTAAATTCTAATTTTAACTACTCATGCGTCTTTATTTTATCACGTCAAATAATTAAATAACTTTTAATTAATTATATGACTTAACCGAAAATTAAAATTAACATTTAATTTTAAATTGATTTCAATTTTAATTAAATTTGAACTATTCAAAATAAAATTAAAATTATAAAGTCCCCTATTTGTTTCCTTTCCAAAACTAAATTTAGCTTAGGCCTGGCCACTTTCCAAAATCAAAATTTTGGAAGTGGCTCAAACTAAACTATACCAAATCAAATATTTGGAAAGGGCCTAGGCCTATTCCAAAACAAATATTTGGAAAGGCCAAATTATTTTAGTCTAGGCCTGGCCACTTTCCAAAATCAAAATTTTGGAAGTGGCCTAGGCCTAGGCATATTCCAAATCAAATATTTGGAAAGGGCCTAGGCCTATTCCAAATCAAATATTTGGAAAGGCCAAATAGTTTTGGTTTAGGCCTGGCCACTTTCCAAAATCAAAATTTTGGAAGTGGCCTAGGCCTAGGCCTATTCCAAATCAAATATTTGAAAAGGGCCTAGGCCTATTCCAAATCAAAATTTGGAAAGGCCAACATGCCATATGGTTTCCCAATGGTCCAAACTATTTGAACCATTGGTTGGCCATATGACACAACTAAACAAACGAGATATCTATGCACAATAAAATATCACAAAACGAAAAGGGTCGATCTCCCCCATTGGAAGAGGAGAGCCGACGGACGGCAACCCTAGGGTTACCGCCGCCGCCGCAGAGGGAGGGGGGCGCCGCCAGTCGGCCGACCCCCCAAGAACCCTAATTTTTGTTTTTTTTTGTTTTAACGTTTCGTGATTTAAATCTTGCATCTATCGATTAAATACTACGCATTTAAATTATGCTTATTGCTTAAGCTCGAAGTCTGTCTCTGATACCACTGTTAGGAAATCACTAGTTTAACGCAGCGGAATTTAAAATTTGATTTCCTTTTCTAGATCGTTCTTCGTTTAATGCAATAAACACGTTAAGTAGTTTGACGGTTATACCTTAGATGATCTACAAGATCGTCGCTTTGACCGCCAACGGAGAGTAGTTCAATGCGCAAGACGTCCACGCGTCCGGCCTCTATCGCTAATCCACACGAACCCCTCGCCGGAATCCTCCTTGATTGCTATCGGAAAAACTCCGGTCGCTAGACCGGACCTTTTCTTCCTCTCACAAACTCACTATGGAGAGCTCTCTATTTTACACAAGAATTATGAACTCTTGCAATTGTGATGTACAAAGAGCTTGACACCCCTTCCTTTATATAGAGGAGGTGGCGCCCCTAATGGTGTGTAGGAGAAGAAAACATTTTTCCAATAAAATAAGGAAAATCAATTAGATTGATTTATCTCTTTAATTATAATTTATTTTGTCAATATCATATATTGATTATAATTATCTTATTACCATAAATCTATTTTTCCAAAATCAATTAATACCCTATATTAATATTATGGCAATATTTATTAATTAAAGTGCACAATCCAAGTGTATCTTATACACACAAAAGTGGCGCCCCATTAGTCAACAAATTGACTTCCGGAATATTCTTTAATTAATCTAATTTATATATAATTAATATCTTGTATTTTATTTATTCATAATAAATAAATACCACCATATTAATTTTCCACTATAACCTTTATAGTCTAGAGATAAACCTTCCTTATTTGGTTATCAACTATAACCGCATTTTAATCCGACTCGATGTTCATATGTGTGTGACCCGATAGGCTTCCGAATATGTTGGCCGTAGACACAAAGTGCAATTTACTAAAATGCCCTTCATACCTAACGATCACGTGATAGCGTCTAGCAACACACCGTGACCCCCAATTATCGGAAGAGTCAAAAGCAATGACTACTACCTTTCATGTGAAGCAGTTACCGTGTAACTTACAATCCTATCGCTATAATAATATCCATACTATCGTATCTCGTGTGTCAATACATTGACGATCGTATCTTATAATCTGGATATCATGCTCTCTCGGAATAACACATTTACTCCCACTTTGCAAAGATTCTCGAGAGCTAGACATTCCTTATAAGAAGGCCATTTCGGATATTCGATCCCAATCATAGGATACGCGATTCCCGGACGACCAATCATGTATACTCCGCATGCTTCAATATCATACCCAATCACTACCGCATGATCGCCCCGTGGTTAGGAGAAATCTCAATAGTGTCAAAGCATGACAATCCACACCGTGATGCCATGAAGACTCCGGTCAAAAGGATAATTACACAACCGCCACATAGTGTGACACTTAATGTAAGTGGGTCAGTCTAACGTACGCATTCTCTAATACACGTCCACGTACAGTCCAAGTGTCCCTACACTTCGATAGACGAGATCTATCCCTACCTTCTAAAAGATAGAAGACATCCAATACGTGCTAGTCCGATTATACTATCAATGTCCCATTTGATAATATGTAAGACTAGAGACATTTAAGTACCAACCTTGTTATAGTGATTAGAGATCTCATCAACCATAATCACTATCATGGTTTCTCTATCACAGATTGATACTAGGGACGTTACTATATATATACAACAAATAATATGAAGACAAACAATATATATAATAACATAAGTGCTTTTATTAATCATAATAAAGTTATTACATGAACTAAATAGACTGTAAACGACCCGACCCGGTCGGATCCGGTCCTACCCGATTGGGTTTAGGACACCTTTCCAACACTTTCGACTTTCCATTAGAACAACATCCAAACTCACATCATATTAGCTAATACGCATACCCCTTTTCTGGCTTTCTTTGGTTCGACTTTATTCACTTTTTTTTTAACTTCTTTCTTTCGAACCAAAGGCCACATCGAAGATTTTCTCGAGCTCCTCCCCTTTTAGATGTTAGCTCAAAACTCCCTCATCATACCATTTCACATATCCTCTCCCACCCCACACTTGCCTTGGCAAGTGTGTCTAAAGGAACCAACTAAGTCCACTCGTAGGGTAGTCAAAAAGAAACGTGACCAAATTATCGGCTCAGGGCTAGGAATTATAAGCTAATTAACCAAAAACGGCTCAAATTCGGACGGTGGTTAGACCATTCCTATCAAGGCTTAGGAGGGTTTAGAGGGATAATGTTGGGATGTTGGCTTTTGGCTTTGGTCGCTTCAAAGAAATGCCTTTCCCGTCATCCCGAACCTACCCAGGGTGAAACCTTTCTATTTCGCCTCAAAACTAGGGGTACAGGTGTGTAAAGCAATCGTACTAAGTAAAACCGTCATCAAACGTGTACTAAATGTGTTCCGTAGCATGATATAATGGACTCACTGCGAGACATTCACAAGGCTAAAAACTGTTTACTAACTCAACCGTGAAAAACATGCATATATCACGGTGTTAAAACCCTGGAAAAATTTGAAAATGCCTAGAAATCAACTCGAAAATGAGTAAAACTGAGTTCATCACATAACGGCATAATAAACTATGAAAACATGTGAATAAGCTAAGTCGTCCCACCCCCCACTTTAGTGAAACACCGTCCTCGGTGTGTGAACGAAAAGGAAAAAGAGACTTAGCTTAGTAGCCCGGCAAAGCTCATCCAAGGCAATGCAACAACATAGAATCAGATCTCCCAGGGTGCCTGTGCTACAAAGTAAACACAAAAAATTCTCTACAACGAAAGGCCGAGACCTTAAGTGTAGGTAACACAAACATGGAGATGTATATATAAAGAAATATCGGCTATAGCATGCATGTCAAAAACAGGATCAGGTGTAAAATATTCTCTCAGGGTCCCAATAAGATCTAAACAAATAAAGCAAAAAAGGTGGGTTGCCTCCCACAAGCGCCTGTGTTTTACGTCGTTGGCTCGACCATATGGCACTTAAACAGACTCAAATCACTTAAGACTCAAAACATCACTTTTAACCATTTATTTCAAACACGTAACACCAAAAACCATCAACCAAAATCTAAAATCAAGAAGACCAATAACTTAAGAAAAGTGAACAATGCAAGAACCATCGAAATTGAATTGACTGGAAACGTACATCCTTTGGTCCTCGATGCAACCTCCTCCCAGCCGGAGAATCTTCTTTTATCGGCCTGTTGATCCATCTTCTTCTGAAAATCACCACTCCATAGTCGTTTCCCTTTTTTCGCACATCCATAAATTTCATCCACCGGGGGGTACACAAACTGGACCGCATAAAATTCATCCACACAGAGTGGACGAGAGTAGTAATCCGGGACCGACATATCAAATATTCCCAACTTTCCCGGTGGCTCTACCAAAGATTTCCTATCAATCTCATCGGGTTTCCTCATACACTCCTTATGGAAATCTCCAATTGGGAATGATAGAGAAATGGACAATCCCATATCAATCTCTCGCTCTTCTAACTCTGTCTCATCAAAGAGTGCGCTCAAATCTATCACACACCCCTCCACGTCATTATTTTTTGGTTCATCGGGAGGCTGTGTAATAGACAAAAGTTGCACCTCTGCTGTCCCCAAGTCCTGCAGCTCCTCTTCATCCCCGAGCGTTTTATTACCAAAGACTTCTTGTTCACTTATAACAATGGTCGGTTCCCCTGTGCACTCCACCAAAGTATCAACTTTCATCTCTTCAATCGGGAGTGATGGAGAAATGGGCGATCCCAACTCAAGCTCTTGCTTCTCTGGGTCTGATAGCTCATCATGGTAACCCGAATCATGAACCTCACTCTTCACCTGAACATCTTCAGTGCCAACCTCATCAGCCATAACCACTTCTATTGCACATGCCTGCTCTTTCTGCTCGAGCCCCATCATTTCAATCAACTGCCCCGCCCGGTCTAGAAGGTTTCTGATGGCGGCGTCGGGACTTATCTTGAACTCTTTTATGTCCAGCAGTTGCTCCTGCAGGCTCTGTTTCAGTCGCTATAGTAGCTTCATTTGACTGTCGGTGAGACTCTCTTGTGGCACGGGAAGAAACTGATCATACTGACTTTGATTCATCGGAGGCGGTGATGACGTAGATCAAGTGAAATTAAAATACTTGACCACCATAAACCAATACTAGCAAGAGGACTAGGTCCATCACATCAGTCTCCGTCCTATTAACACTAACTTTTTAGGTATCATGTTAATCTACGATGTACGTATAACTAGGTGTGCACAATTCCCTAATATGGAACAGATCTAGATCTTGCTGAAAGTCCCGGAAGATCAATTCATGAGCCGACCTAGGAGTCCCATACTGGTGTTTCCTAATAATACGCTAATTAAAACAGACGAGCAACGTAGCCGTTAGCCATACCTACTAAGATAAGAATTTCTAGGTGGACAATCACACCATAAAGACGTGGCTAGATTGACGCGGCGAAATCCTAAATCTTAGCATTTCTACATACGTAACGGATAACATAGAGACTCATAAAGCAATTATATAGATCTACTAAAAACACGGTTGTCGATCATACCAAAGTCATCTATAGGTCACCGGATAACAGATCTGGGCGTGTGGATCCTTATAGACAAGGAATCCCCACTGCCTCATATCGTATCCTTAGATCTACATCGTCTGGTGAAGAACGAACAACCTCAAATGATAAATAATAATTGGGGACTTAATTACAAATAACTAAGAACAAATAAATACAAGAACTTACATTATTGCAGAACTTGCATAAAAACGGCTCTAAGAAAAACTGAGGATTTTATTATAAACTGAAAAGTGTATATGGTTGTGTAGAGTGTGTATGGCGTGTATGACATGCCTTTATTTATAGGGGCTCAAGCTAATTAAGAGATATACTTCAAAATATCAAAACAAATACGAGATAACTCCCGGCCGATCTCCGGGAAAAAGCAAAATGCGCCCCCCTTGGTGCGTCCCCTATTGGCGCCAATCTTGGATTGCCTTACTCCTATTTTCGTGCTTATCCGATCTTTATCTTAATGTATCCGGATTTCCTTGGATTTATCTTGAGATTTAATTCTTCCATTTGTATTTATCCTCCAAAATTTTCTCAATCTATAAAATAGATATTTATCCCAAAGTAAATAATAAAATAATAAAAACGGATAAATACCAAAATATAAATAAAAACAGATAAATACCAAATTATCTCTTTTAAATAATACAAAATGGATAAATACCAAATTATAAATTATAAATCACATAACATTAAATAATAAATATAAACATGTGATTTAATATAAAGTATATATTATTAATCTCGATTTAAGGTCAACATTGATGACTTTTACGGGTATAATTTGACCGTCATCAGGCGGGTAGCAGGCTACTTGCCAAGATGGATTCTGATCAAATGGCTGAATCTGTGCAAAGTTGTCAACATGCCCAGCGTGAGAACCAAAATCATGATAAGCACCGGGGTTCTGATAACCCTCATACTGTTGTGGCTCATTACTCGAATAACCACAATTCTGATCCTGGTATGCACTAGGGCACGGATTGGACCAAGAATCCTGGTTACTCTGTTGTTGATACTAAGGCTGAGGCACATACTGTTGTTGATAATATTGTTCAGCTGCCTGTGGTTGGTAGGGGAATTGTTGTTCAGGTGAGTAGTATTGATTGGAGAATCCATCCATTTAGGCTCAAAATGCAAGATCTTAGGAGACAACAACAACACACTCACGGTATCTCGTCACCACCGTTACAACAATAGGTCGTGTGACTCTTCAGTTGCAAGTCAAAACAAAACAACGAGAAAACAATAAAAACCAACCTAAGCCCAAGCTTTCGGTCAACTTTTATGATATCAAAATATTGCCAATCCCCGGCAACGGCGCCAACTTGATAAGAAGATTTTTGCAATCCGGTTAATCAAGTAAAAACTTGAAACCTTAGCAAAATCTACTTTCTAACCGGCAGTGGACCGGATCGATTGTAGATAGTGCTTGAGGAGTCCGAGGTCGAACCCACATAGATGGGCTTTGAATACCACAGCTGACTTAGCACTCAGTTTAGGTCAACCAGAAAAATATGATGTTCTACTATTGCATAAAAGAAAGATTATACTAGTTGGATTTCTTAACGATTAAAAAGAGGTACAACCGAACTACGATCCAGCGGATTACTCTACCCTCAAACAAACTACCCCGGGAGTGTGCTCTACCTTCCTTGTCTAAACGATAAAAACCATGTATTGGAATGGACTTAATGACTGGAGTGTCAATCTAGTGCACAGGTAGGTGTCAAACTACCTTTTAAGCCAAAACGTCTACGGTCCCGAAACCCAGTTCCCACACTTTGCCGCAACATACATTTATAGGCTAGGTGTGTGTGATGATGAATGACTAGGTGATCAAGCTAGCATCGATTACGATTAAAACAGGTTTCGTGATATGAATTATCGATTAGAACGTTTCATTACGTGCTACACTACCTCCGGTTCATCTCCCTAATGGCGGTTCACCCGCTTTCACATAATTCGGCCGTACGAAAGATTTAGCTACTCATTATCGAATTAAAACAATAAATGGTAAAGTAATTCATTTAGTAATGATAAAAGAACAATAAACCATACCCACTTTATTGAAAATTGATGAAGTGACAAAGTTGTGCTCACAAATATCAAATCTTGACAATCGAACCGTAACAGATTGCTGTTGTAATGTATCTAATGTAATGGAGAATCGAAAGACGAGAACAATGGTATATGGAACTTAATTCTACGCTTCCGAACGAAGGAAATTGCCCAAAAGAGGCTACAACTATCTAAAATCGTACAAGTCTGCTAAATAAAACGTTTGAGCTGCCCTTTTATAGGCTAGGGCAAAATTCAGCTTGTCCGTACGGATAACAGGCTATCCGTACGGATGGTTTTTGATTCTCCAGGTTGTCCGTATGGCTGGAAGGTTGTCCGTACGGATATATCTCTGATCAAACCTTCTGTTTTGTGTTCCTAGTATCTGTCCGTACGGATATATTCCTATCCGTCCGGATGGATCTCTACTGCATCAGTCAGTCCGTACGGATAAAATGACTATCCGTACGGATAGATCTCTGTTCAACATTTTGATTCTGGCTGAGGATTGTCCGTACGGACAGAGGTTTGTCCGTACGGATAGGTGCCTTGACTTCCAAAAATTCCACTATTTCATACTTAGCCTTCGTTTCTCGCCTCGGACACGTCTAATCTCATAGGTAATCGTTTTCCGGGCTCCCGACTCACCCAAATCCAGCATAAACAAGGAAACAACAGGCAAACGCATAACCCCGCAAACTACGGGTGCTCGGGAAATGAGTATAATGTGCTAAAAGTAGGCCGAGCTTACGGAAAAAACCGATAGTTACTCACCGTGCAAAGAAAACCTCATTAACACTCATTATAGGGTCCAAACTCACCCGAAACATGCTAGAAATATGATAATCGTGGGTTAAACTGCACATAAATGTACAGTAAAGTTGGTTCCTATCAACTGTGTTTTCAAAATCGTCATTATAAATTTCACCAGAAGTGAGTTGATGACGCTAAGGGAAAACGATACATCAGTAGAACCCGGTATACTATGAGTTCGTTTTATAATTTATTATATATTAGATATATACATACATATTTATTTATGTATATACTTTTGCATCTCCTAGATTGAGTCCTGAAGACCGAGTCTATGATAAAAGATCATTTTGTCTTGCAGATAACTTTGATTAGAAGATTTGATCACCTGAAGATGATTATTCATTTAAGGCATATAATGATGGACCATAAGCTCATCAAAAGCACTTGTATGCTTATAAAAGTGAATATGGGATTCACAGAAATAAATACGGACTCGAAGTCCATATGAAATGGAATGATGTTCCAATGAATGACCTGAAGTCTAAAGATAAGAAAATTCAGTAAGAACATCGTGACACTTCTTTAATCCTCGTAAAAGGATTGTATTTATCATTGCGATAATATGCCCCTGTAGTAGAGATATTGAAAGAAGTTGTTTATATTCAACAAAATGATTATCACAGAATGATCATGAAACACGATCTATTTGGTTTAGACCATTCCCTGAAGTGAATGTCACTAGATTCGTGATATAAAATGATCAAAGAGTACTTTGATCAGTAGTATTAGTAGTATAAATTACTTATGCCTTTTATTTATAATAGGATATAAATAGCATGCGAGTAGTAATTTTACCTTTGTTATTTAATTTAATTCATAAACGTGTCTGCATTCATAAACAAAACCATGGTCAATATATCCCTGATGGATATCACAAACGTTTGTCTCCTTGGAGGGGAAGATTTGTCCACTAGAAGTGGAATAAAACGATATTAAATTGTAGAAGAATAACGAAAATTGATTTTCACGATGTGGCATAGAAAGCCACTGGTCGCGTACTTGTTATACGGCGAGATATCTGGATGAGAATAATGAAGCTTCAAAATCGTAGTAAAGGCAATGTCATGACACATATACTATATGTTACGGCCATCCTGAAGATGATCTAGATATGATAAATTTTGTTTATCATTTTTCACAGTCTCAAGCGCAGTAAGTTGTGCGGATATCCCCTGATGTGGATATTAAATTGAGACATCGGAAGAATTAAAAAGATATAAAAATCTCAAAGAGATAATATAGTTCTTCCTGATTGAGTCGATATCTCGTAATGTTTGTTGATACTCATATAAATGGATACAAATTGACATGTAGAATCCCACATAGGGATATCACATCGAAATGCTGAATCCCACAAAGGGTTATTGTAAACTTACGTAGATATGACTTATAATGAAATGTTTTCCCGAGATTAGGGGGAGGAAAGTAAACTTGAAGTTTATAAATCTCGTGGAAGAACATTGTATTAATGCACATTTTATCACCGGATGCATTTAATTACTCTCGAAGAGTGAGCAGCTGCCCTGGTTGGACTAAATGTCGCAAAAATATTTGTCCCAGAAGGAAAGTCCCAGTAGGACATAGAATATGATACGTATCAAATTAATGAATATAACGCTATAAGCGGTAAATACCAATTGGCTCGATATTTAGAATTCCTCAGAAGAGGTTATGGCTATATTATTTATGAGAACTCCGGAAGAGTAAGTATATGCTCGAGCAGAAAATAATATAGTCTATGAAGCTTTGGAAGAGCAATGAAATACTCCCGATGAGTAATGAACTCATAAACCCTTGAAGAGGTCAAGGCTAGAAAATGTGAACAAGTGTTAATATATAATATGTGTGGAACAAATAATATGCAGTTGTCATACATACATGAGGTGGGATTAAATGAACCTGAAGTTTATACTCTCATGTTATTTTCGACCCCCGAAGAAAATGTAATGATTCCCGGCGAATCATAAATTACATAGTGTTATATTGTTAGTAATGTTCAACGCTTGCAGCGTGAAAAACATATTAGTTCCAACATATATAAATCTCATAGTGTTGAGATAATTAGTTAATATTATCATCATTTGAAAAATGAGATACGATTATGAATACAAACACTTGGTTCATGAATGAGATTCATAAAAGAGGCAAACATGTTTAGAAATGTTGAAACCGCCTGAAGCGAATATAGTGAGGCAAGCATGTTTCGAAATATCGTAATCGCCTGAAGCGAATATAGTGCCTGAAGCACACAATACGCTAGAAGCGTGCCTGAAGCATATAAGACGCTAGAAGCATGCCAGAAACACATAAGACGCTAGAAGCGTGCCTGAAGCATATAAGATGCTAGAAGCGTGCCTGAAGCTTATAAGACGCTGGAAGCATTAAATGCCTGAAGCATACAAAGTGTGTGAAATGCACAATATAAGTTGCATAAGGTACCCCATAAGGGAATAGGTAGTTTTGATCTGAGAAAGTTTGGATTTGTAATCAAGTTCCAGTAGAGTTACAAAGATGATAAAGTATGAGTATTTGACTAATACCATTAAGATCCAATACTTGCACATGCAGGATGTCATTTGGCCCTGAAGACCATTGATTGTACTTTTTTTTTCCCTTTAACAGGTTTTTCCTACTGGGTTTTCTTAGTTAAAGGTTTTTAACGAGGCAATCAGTGCACGAAAGCACATATGTCATGAATCTTTTTCCCTTCGCTGGATTTTTTTCCCAATGGGTTTTTCCAAGCAAGGTTTTTAGTACATGCTATATATGTTATACAAATCAGATCAAACGGAAAGCAAGTCGAAGACTTGTCGGTTACACAAATTATCGATGTTTATCGAACACCCCACCAAAGGCAAGGTCTCGAATTGGTTGTTCATTCAACAGTAGTGGTACATCGATCTCCTGGTGCTGGACTTAGCAAGCTTTGGCCATTGCGTCCTCAAATCATTGCGGAATGATAGTTATTCATGAAGCGAATGGAGAATATATGTTTCGTTCGGATCATTGACAAATCCAAGATACTTGTGATTTATTTATTGATTAAGGCAAGCCGACTTAATTATATGAAGACGATGCAACGTGTATTGCTCAGTTAAATGGTGGCTACGTAAAAGACGACCAGATAAAACATATTTCACCAAATCTTCAGAAGAAGGGCCGTATTGATATTCAAATCGATCATCAAGCGACTATCCGTAAGATTTGTTCACTAAAGTATTGACTATCGCTATGTTCGAGAGTTGAATCAAGAAGATCGGGACGTGCCAACTTAAAGATCTAAAGGGATGTTAATATCGGGGGTGTATAACACAAATGAAGGTTGTACTCTTTTTTCTTCATTATGATTTTTTTCCCACAGGGTTATTCCATAATGAAGGTTTTAATAAGGCAGATTCTTTGTGGATGGACATTCAAGGGGGAGTGTTATAAATATACTCGTATTATGTGGATGTCCATTAGATATAATATCTATCTCCTTCGTGTAAAGTACTAGCCCGCGGCTAGTTTACTTAATAGCTAAGTCTCAAAGCAAACACGACAAATTGGATAATTATCGACGTAATTATATAGTGTAATCGACGGATATTTCTACACCATAAAGCCACGTATAATATGTCGTATCTTAATTAATCGGTGCCGTGTTAATAATTATCCGTTGGATAATTATCTTTAAGATAGACTCAGCCAACCTTTTTTTAGCTAACATCACGTGAAGGCTTAAGGGGGTTTGCTAGTATGACATGTGATGACTAATGGCTTTGGCCAGGGCTATTCTCTGTGTATATATATCCATGCCGGAAGAAACAAAAGTGAGATGGAAGAGCAGCAATTATTATCCATATTTATCTAATTATTTTAGCAGAGAAATATATTCAGTGATATATCTATACTACCATTTTCTCCATACCATCTTTGATGGTTTTTGATATCATGTAGTCTCCTATAATGGTCAATTTATAACATGGTATACATTTTGAATTTTTAGTTTTCATTATTGTTTTCCCTGAAATTAATTTCACGGGGGTTGAAGGGTAGTGAATTTTTTTATCCTACTTTTAATGAATTATTTTATAGATGTTTTTTGTTTCTCTAATTTATGTTTTATAATAATAATGCCTCCTTATTATAAAATGTGTCTTTTTTTGCCCCAAACATATTGGTGGTAGTAAACGGCTGTTATGTTACTTATTGTGGCTTGAATGTTCCCTTATGTATGGTTTATTGACTGACTCAATTAATTAACAAACTTAATATATGTAACTTTGTGATATTGTGTAATGGATCATTTAACTAATCAAATTATTTTATTCAATTAACATCGCAAAGTGTCAAGAATTGTGGAATAGATTTTCGTTGTCTTCATCAATCACATAGGTCCGGTATATATAGTAATATCTAGGGCACTATCATCTACCAATAATTACCACTGTACACTTACTAATATATAATTACAAAATACACCACATATATCACAATATTTCGTAAAAATATCCGCCAACTGATGTTTCATGGGTATATAGGAAAGAACAATCAATCCATTTGTAATAGCATCACACATGAAATGACAATCTGCCTCAATATGTTTCGTGCGTTCGTGAAAAACGGGATTCTGGGCAATGTATAGTGCCCACTTACTATCACAAAAGAATTGGATGCCAGGAGGATGTCGTACACCAACGTCAGCAAATAAATGCTTCAACCACTTCAATTCGCATGTAATGGAGGCCATAAATCGATACTCAGCCTCTGCGGAGGACCAATAAACCGTGGACTACTTCTTGGACTTCCACGAAATCAGTGAAACACCAAGAAAAATGAACCAACGACTCAAAGATAGTCAGGTAGGGTGGCAACTGGCCCAATCAGAATCACACCACCCTTCAAGCAGAGAGAACTATTATATCGCAACAAAATGCCCTGACCTGAATGTTTCTTCAAATAGCAGACAAGTCTTAACGCGGCTTCCCAATGATTAACCCGAGGTTGCTGCATAAATTAGAGAGAATATTATACGAATATGCCAGGTCAGGACGCGTCACACTTGTTGAAATAGTGTCCTAAACCCAATCGGGTTGGACCGGATCCGACCGGGTCGGATCAGTTCTACTATTTCTTTATGTTTATATATATTTATTAAATGGCTTTTCTGTTGTCATATATATGTTCTTTTAAAGAACCAATTATGAATTGTTATATGATAACGTCCTTACTATTAAACTGTGATAGAGAAACCATGATAGGCGATTATGGTTGATGAGATCTCTAATCACTTTAATAAGTTTCATACTTAACTGTCTCTAGGCTGATGTACTATAAACAGAACATTGATAGTACAAACAGACTAGCAAGTATTAAATGTCTTCTGTCTTTAAGAGCTGGGATAGATCTCGTCTATCGAAGTGTAGAGACACTTGAACTGTACGTGGACGTGTATTAGAGAATGCGTACGTTAGACTGACCCACTTACACGCATAAGTGTCACACTATGTGACGGTTGTGTAACTATCCTTAGGACCGGAGTCTACATGGCATCACAGTGTGGATTGTCATGCTTTGACACAATTGAGGTTTCCCCTAGCCACGGGGCGATCATGCGGTAGTGATTGAGTGTGATACTGAAGCATCCGGAGTATACATGTTTGGTCGTCTGGGAATCACGTACCCTATCAGTAGGGGTGAATATCCGAAATGGCCTTCTTATAAGTAATGTCTTACTCTCGTGAATCTTTGCAAAGTGGAAGTAAATGAGTTACTTCGAGAGAGCATGATATGCAGAATATAAGATACAGTCGTTAATGTTTGACACTCGACGTACGACCGTATGGATATTATTACATTGATAGGATTGTAAATTACACGGTAACTGTTTCACATGAAAGGTAGTAGTCATTGCATTTGTCTCTTCTGATGATTAGGGGTCACGGTGTGTTGCTAGACGCTATCCCGTGATCGTTAGGTATGAAGGGCATTTTCGTAATTTACACTTTGTGTCTACGGCCAACATATTCGGAAGCCTATCGGGTCACACACATATGAACATCTAGCCGGATTAAAATGTGGATATAGTTGATAACCAAATAAGGAAAGTTTATCTCGTACTATAAAGATTATTGTGGTAAATTAATATGGTGGTATTTATTTATTATGAATAAATATAATACAAGATATTAATTATGTTGATTAATTAAATATGTATATTGATACATAAAAGTCGAATATATATATATATATATATATGTATATGATACACATGTATTTTGTAAATTAATTAATCATAGTATTATATTAATTAAAGAAAATTCCGGATGCCAAATCTTTGGCATATGGGGCGCCACTATTGGCGTATAAAGATACACTTAAATTTTGCAATTTAATTAATAGGATTATCATATATTAATATTAGATATTTATAGATTTGCACACATGTGTAAATTGATTTATGGTAATAAGATAAATATAGTCAATATAAGATATTGATAATATTTAATATAAGATATTAAATTAAATGAGATAAATAAATCTAGGAGATTTTCCTTATTTTATTGTGAAAAATGTTTTCTTCTCCTCCACTCTAGTCTGGGGCGCCACTTTCTCTATAAATAGGAAGTGGGTGTCAAGCTCTTTTGTACATCATAATTCCAAAAGCTAATATATAGGTCTTGTGTAAAATAGAGAGCATCCTATAAAGAGTTGGAGAGAGGGGAAAAAGACCGGTCTAGCAACCGGAGTTTTTCCAATAGAAATCCATGATTGGATTCCGGCGGGCTATTTGTGTGGACTAGCGGTAGAGGCCGAACACTTGGCCGGCTCTATGAAGAACTACTCTCCTTAGACGGTCAAAGCGTTGATCTTTTAGATCAACCAAGGTAACCACCATCTACTAGCTTATTTGTTTATTGTTTAAACGAAGTCAATCCTGGTTAAAAGGAAATAAAATTTTAAATTCCGATGCGTTCCCGCGTCGATTTCCTAACAGTGGTATCAGAGCGAGTTTCGAGCTTAAGCAATAAGCATGTTATTTTGCGTATTTAATTTTATTGTTCTAATCACGTAAATAAAAGATGAAAGATTTTTATTCGCAAAACGATACACGAAACGAAAAAAAACGAGATCTAGTGGTGCTCGGCCGACTAGCGGCGGCACCACCACCAGCGGCGGCAGCGGCGGTTGACCGGTCGATGCTGGCGGATCTTTTAAATTTTGTTTTGTGTATTTTGTGATTCAATTTGGTTCATAGTTGTGATTGTCAATTTCCTCTTTGTTTAGTTGTGTCATGTGGCTAACCAATGGTTCAAATAGTTTGGCTCATTGGGATGCCACATGGCATTAAAATAATTTTGGCCTTTCCAAATATTTGATTTGGAATAGGCCTAAGCCCTTTTCAAATATTTGATTTGTAAAAGGCCTTTGCATAGGCCACTTCCAAAATTTTTATTTTGAAAAGTGGCCAGATCTAAACCAAAATTATTTGGCCTTTCTAAATATTTGATTTGGAATAGCCCTTGGCCCTTTTCAAATACTTGATTTGTAAAAGGCCTAGGCCTATGCCGCTTCCAAAATTTTGATTTTGGAAAGTGGTGAGGCCTAAACCAAATTTGGTTTATGAAGATGCCTTTTGGTTTAGGAAACCAAAGGCATCCCTTTTGATTAGGAATGAAAAGAAAAGAAACAAAAGAGACTTAATTTCTATTTTGATTTATTTTAGAATAGTTCTAATTAATTAAAATTGATATTAAAATCGTTTAAAATTAATCGTTAATTTTATTTCGACTAAAATCATTTAATTAATTAAATGTTAATTAGTAAATTGATTGGATAAAATTATTTAATAGATAAAATTTTAATTGATTAACTAAGATGCAAGTAGTTAAATTTTAATTTTATCTTTTTCATAAGATGTTATTGTATGGATTAGATATAGTAGATATAATATGATTCTATGGACCCCGATTGATCATGGACTCGACTGATAGGTTAGATGTGAATGATTTAATTTTTCTGTTGGTTTAAAAATTGTCCTAGGCCTTTATGAAGAACGCGACCTTGTTTATTTTCTGCATTTATCCCATTCCCGTTAGCTCCCCCCGTATGCGGCGGGTGTATTTATTTTATTAGATAGAATTAAATGTAACAAGAATGGAGCAGAAGACGGAGACCAAAGAAAGAAGAATAAAGATTCCATTGGAAAATGTCGCATTAAACATCCTATTGGCGGTTAGAGCTACCTTAGATTGTGACCTGCGGTTTCGTCAGTTTGTATTCGAAACCGCACCTAGGAAAAGTCCATGATCACACCGGTTACTTTACGCATTTATTTATTTTGTGCTTGTATTTATTTTATATTATACGATAGATGCATGACTAGGCACGATCTAGATAAATGTGTAGGATGTATGTCTATAGAGATATATATATTTGATAAGACCATAATTAAAATTAATTAAGTGAATTAATTTACGTAAATACTTCCACAACAAAAATCAAGTCGAAATATTGTCTCCCAATATTATAGCGACGGTGAAGAGCCTTTGTTCGGATCCAACTGATCGGCCCTCGTCGGGATTAGACCTACCACGGGTATATCGTCGTTATTGAGATATGATCGTATGAGATCTCGCGAATATTGGGTTATGACTTGACTAGAGAATTGCGGTGATTGGCCCTCGTCAGGACCGTCTTATTCTAGAGGTAAGGGGTTGACTACCACATAAAGATGTGAATTGTCAAAGAGTTGACAAGAACCACCAAGAGTCACATAGAGATGTGATTGGAAAGTGTTACATACCTTTCAAATTATTCCGGTTGATCGGCCCTCGTCGGGAATCGGGGTAACCAGATGGGATCTTGGCCACTAAAGAATTTTGAAAAATTCTTGAAAGTCAATTGGGAGTAGTTGACTAGTGGGAGCAAAATCATAAATCAGAAGACCATTTTTTATTTTGCGTGTATAAACAACAACACTCTTTTATCTTTATTTTTATGTTGTAGTTTTAGCAAACTTTATATTTATGTTTTATTATCGATTAGTAAAACCAAATTATGACTGTTACCTTTTGAGAAACGTTCTCAAATTTGGTTAAGTAATTTTAATGCTTTTAAAATAAGCAATAACACGAGCAATCCCGTTATAGTAGTTAGAGACAATGAGACTACATATTTGATGCAGTACTCCAAGACTTTAATTATTAATGAAAAGCAGAAGCTCATGATATTGGATACGATCCAAGATGATCATTCAGTCATACGATGACAATTAATTCAGACGTTGGATAAGAATGACCATATCTAATTTTGGAAAGGTTGTTTTCAAAATTATAAGATTTAAGTATCGACTTAATTCTATCATTGCTTAAAGGTTAATTAAATAGTCAATGTTTTGAATACGATTAAAAATTTTAAATAAACTATTTAATAAACTTTAGATTTTCTTTATGAAAGGAAATTAAAGACACAACTGTTGTGATCTTTCTTAAGTCTTATGAAGACTACTAAGAAATATTTACAAGTGCTTGAAGGATTAAAAAGGAAGTTAGGGTGTGTGCTTAAATAAAGAACTTATTGAAGTCTCCATTGTAGGCAAGTGAGTTGAGATAAATCTATCTAAGTTCAAAGTCAACTCTAAGATATTTGATATCTTACGAGTGATAAATTAGAAAGATTAAATGCAGATATGGAAGGTGAAGCAGACGTTGTGACACTTACCATATTCTGGATCTAGTAAACTGATAAGGGAACTAAATAAATGTTATTATGATCCGGTTCTTATGAAGAACATACTTTCAGTTATTTGTTAGGATTTAGTAGACATATTCAATTGTAAAGAATAAATGTTATTTCGATAAAGTTGGAAGGTCACTGAATCTAACATACTAGATTAATGTCACTATATAGTTGATATATGTGATGAGATCTCAACTAAATATTTGTATGGTTGTTATCCTTGATATTTGTAGTTGTTCTAGATGTCAACTCTCTGGAAGAGAAACGTATAATCAAATGTCATTTAGATGATGTGTGAACCATGTGATTATGAATCATGTGGGTGATACGTATCTTATCTAAAGATGACTAAAATACCCTTTTATGAAAAGGTTATAAAATCTAGAAAAATTGTCTAAAGCCTAAACATATTGAAGTTTGTTGGCTTATGACATTAATGCCACAAATAATTGTTTGTTAATCTCTATGACTATTTTTAGAAATAGTTGAATGTACTTATTGAAGCACAACAATTCGGAAAGCCCGAAAAGTTTGAGCTAGTACGAATATGAGATTGATACGCTACTTAGGAATTAATCTTCAATCAGATTGAAGCAATTAATACCTGGAAGGAGTTTCAGAAGACGGCTAAAATAGAATCAGATTCTCCCTTGAAGGATACCCTCTTTTGGATACGCAATTAGATTGTGTTCCCCAAAATGGAAACAACACTTTATATGATAAAGGTGTGACGCAAGCCATGCGAAGTATCCCTTACCCGTTTCAGGATAGTGCCCTTATACTTAACCGGGTTCCAAAGAAAAAATGTTGAATAAATTCCATATTAGAAATGGAAGAGGATAATGTCGAATCTATCTTAACCGATGATTTGAAGTTGTCATAGGCAAAGTCAGAATGGCTTGGAGCCTAGTACGACATATGCAACTTTGTGGAATATCTTAGCATGTACGCTAGATATTATTTACTTGTCCACGGAGCAAAATGTTTGTCTCCAAACATGCTGTCTTCTAGAGGAAGTGTTTGTTCCAAAAGAAATAGTGTTAGTAAATTAGATCTCAAAAGAGTTTGAGAACCACAAAGATATATTCAACCATTGGAACGTGAGCAGATGCCACATAGCGATGAGGTGTAGAACACTGCTCAGTGCACACAAAAGTTTTCAAAGTCTGTGGATAACCTCAAGTCAGAAAAGGCTGCTGGTATATTCATCTTGAAGAATGAATATCTCACGACTTATGAAGGAATGTTTGAAAGGAAATAACAACCAGGTTGTGAACCTAGTCTGTCTTATGTAGAGGGAATGTCCCTGTAAGGCTGAGCGCAGTTCAATTCAGACTATGCTTGTTATAACTTCGTATCATGACTATATGATAGTGTTGAAGACGTTGGGTAAAAAGCTTGATGTTCATAGACGATGACATGATATGTAAGCCCGCGAGATCCATTTATGGACTCAAACACTCTAGATGATTTCTTTGTTTGACAATCAAAGGAGTTTGACTTAGTCAAAAGAAGGATTTGCCCATGTGCAAGATGGATAGTGGGAGTGTGTTACGATTTTTGAGTAAGGTATTGGATATCTCTCTCGAGAATTATACCCCATGTCATAGTCAATTAATGTTTGGTAGGTCAAGATCTTTACGAAAGCACTTGGATTAGCAGTTCTTATTTTAGAAATAATAATCTATAGTGATAGATTTAACTGCTGTTGGTTTATAGTTTACCTATATAGATGTGATGCTAAAAGAGTTTAGCATAGATTGCGAAAGGGGATACTGCTAGCCAGTATTCTCAAGATCTATCTATGTTAGGACGTTAGTCCTAATGATGAGGTGAAAGATGATGCTTATGAAAGGTTTCCCTCGCTACTGCGATAGGAACCATCATAAAGGTAATGCCAGATGTTCATACTTTATGAAGAGTCATGAACAAGTATGAATGTATATCTGGTGAATGTCGAGAATATCCTTAAACGAGTTAAGGAAGAGTTCTTAGTTTATTAAAACTTGGAAATAAATAAATATAGTTATACAGACGTATATCATGAGTCTTATGAAGGCGAGTGGGAGCTACAGTCTGGGTTTGCAGTCATTTGATTAAGTGATACAGTGAGCTAGAAATGTTTTTAGCTATGGGTCACTGTAAATTCTACAACCAGGCCAAAACATAGTAGTGCCTTAGAGGCGCAGCGGGAGCAGTACATGAATCAAGAAGGTTCATTACTGAACCTTGTGCGGTTCATCCACATTTTCAATATAGCTAATATAGTAAGTGGATTCATTGCTTGAAGCAAGGAACAAGGTCTCATCAGAGATTCGTGTGTGTGTGTGTTGAGGCGGTTCATTTCGACCTGGTCATTTGGAGCATGGTATGCAGATAGTCTGAGTCCCCATGGATAGCGATCCGTTCATGGCTAGGGCTAGTTGCGAGTATTACATGAGATTCTTGTGATTCAACTTGGTCTTATGTGTGCGATTGATTGGTTTTAGGCCAAGTGGGAGATTTTTGAAATAGTGTCCTAAACCCAATCGGGTTGGACCGGATCCGACTACTATTTCTTTATGTTTATATATATATTAAATGGCTTTCTGGTGTCATATATATGTTCTTTCAAAGAACCAATTATGAATTGTTATATGATAACGTCCTTAGTATTAAACTGTGATAGAGAAACAATGATAGGCGATTATGGTTGATGAGATCTCTAATCAGTTTAATAAGTTTGAACTTAAATGTCTCTAGGCTGATGTACTATTAAACAGGACATTGATAATACAAATAGACTAGCACGTATTGGATGACTTCTGTCTTTAAGGGCAGGGATAGATCTCGTTTATCGAAGTGTAGAGACACTTGGACTGTACGTGGACGTGTATTAGAGAATGCGTACGTTAGACTGACCCACTTACACAGATAATTGTGACACTATGTGACGGTTTTGTAATTATCCTTAGGACCGGAGTCTACATAGCATCACCGTGTAGATTGTCATGCTTTGACACTATTGAGGATTCCCCTAGCCACGTGGCGATAATGCGGTAGTGATTGGGTGTGATACTGAAGCATGCAGAGTATACATGTTTGGTCGTCTGGGAATTGCGTACCCTATCAGTAGGGGTTAGTATCCGAAAGAGCCTTCTTATAAGGAATGTCTTACTCTCATGAATCTTTGCAAAGTGGAAGTAAATGAGTTACTTCGAGAGGCCATGATATCCAAATTATAAGATACGGTCGTTAATGTTTGACACTCGACGTACGACCGTATGGATATTATTACAGCGATAGGATTGTAAGTTACACGGTAACTATTTCACATGAAAGGTAGTAGTCATTGCATTTGACTCTTCCGATGATTGGGGGTCACGGTTTGTTGCTAGACGCTATCCCGTGATCATTAGGTATGAAGGGCATTTTCGTAATTTGCACTTTGTGTCTACGGCCAACATATTTGGAAGCCTATCAGGTCACACACATATGAACATCTAGCCGGATTAAAATGTGGTTATAGTTGATAACCAAATAATGAAAGTTTATCTCGTACTATAAAGGTTATAGTGGTAAATTAATATGGTGGTATTTATTTATTATGAATAAATATAATACAAGATATTAATTATGTTGATTAATTAAATATGTATATTGATACATAAAAGTTGAAAATATATATGTATATGACACACATGTATTTTGTAAATTAATTAATCATAGTATTATATTAATTAAAGAATATTCTGGATGCCAAATCTTTGGAATATGGGGCGCCACTTTTGGTGTATAAAGATACACTTAGATTGTGCAATTTAATTAATAGGATTACCATATATTGTTATTAGATATTAACATATTTGCACACATGTGTAAATTGATTTATGGTAATAAGATAAATATAGTCAATATAAGATATTGACCATATATTGGAAATATTTAATGTAAGATATTAAATTAAATGAGATATATCAATCTAGGACATTTTCCTTATTTTATTGGGAAAATGTTTTATTCTCCTCCACTCTAGTCTGGGGCGTCACTTTCCCTATAAATAGGAAGTGGGTATCAAGCTCTTTTGCACATCACAATTTCAAAAGCTAACAGCTCTTGTGTAAAATAGAGAGCATCCAATAGAGAGTTGAAGAGAGGGGAAAAAGCCCGGTCTGAAGAACCGAGTTTTTCCAATAAAATCCATGATGGGATTCCGGTACATTAAATGCTGACTAGCAGTAGAGGCCCAACACTTGGGCGGATTTATGCAGAAATACCCTCCTTAGACGCTCAATGCGTCGATCTTTTAGATCGACCAAGGTAACCACCGTCTACTAGCTTATTTGTTTATTGCTTAAACGAAGTCGATCCTGGTTAAAAGAAAATAAAATTTTAAATTCCGCTGCATTCCCGCGTAGATTTCCTAACAACAAACAGATAAATCAACCGCCCTACCAATCGCCAAAGAATTTCTAGATCATCAAGAAAGGGCTCGTCGGCCAGGTTCAGTTTATGATTCTGTTCAATAGGAAAGTCGGCCGGTTGGCCCCACTACAAGAAAAATGGGTTTCAATAAGGGTACTTCCCGTCATTAATTGTTCATTTCCCCTCATAAAAACCTTTTAATAACAGGAAATTTCCCGTTATGGCCCCTTATTACTGCCTCCGCCGTTAAAGGTATTTAATGACGGGAAACTCAATCCCATTATTAATTATCTGGACATTTAATAATGGTATTTTCCCCCTTATTATAAGGTAAGTTACCCCTCACAAATCATGATTTAATGTCAGAAATAACCCTTATTGTAGATTCATTTACCCCTTTTTAAATCACGATTTGATAGAAAAACATCCCCTCATTATAGATTATTTTCCTCCCATTAAATCAGGATTCAATAACAACAAATTCATCTCCAAAAAAAAAAAAAATAACAACAAATTGCCAATAGCATTTCAACTCAAGATAATCATATATCATTACATGGATGAAACTTATATAAAACAATTCATAAGATACAATCTTGTAGCATACGCCAAGACAAGATCCAGACTCATATCAACATGTTGGACAAGTCTTGGACGTGTTTTGGACAAGTCTTGGACATGTTCTGGACAAGCCTGGACATGTTCTGGACATGTCTGGACAAGTCTAGACAAGTCCTGGATAGACCCAAGGACACCAGTCACACATCAAACCAGACTTTCAGATCAGATTCATGACCTGCACACGGACTAACCAGCTTACAGACCAAGACCTGGGCATAACAACAGTAACTCATAAAGATTATAGCTTATGTCACTTACGATAGTAACCGCATTGGTATATCACCACAATGAAAGAGTAGAGATTTTATATCGGCATATCTACACTGCATGATCTGATCCTCTAGATACGTACATCTAGATTTGTTGGCATTCTTTTGTCTACATGAAATAGCTTAATGTTTGCTTCCATACATATCATTCCATAGGTGTAGCTCATTCAGGTTTGCAAACTTTGGTGGCACACTTGCACACACCTGTCGTGAGAGAAAAAAACATAAGAAAGAAAGGACATAATTTTTGAAAACACATGAACATACAAATACCTAAACATGTATTTAATATATAATGGATCCTAACAGGGAAATGTAAGCAAAAATAAAGAAGGAAAAAGGAGAAAATGGGGGTGCAGGGAGGAATACATGTTCATGCTTAAAATCATCCATATTTAAAGGCCTTATATTTAGTTATTTACACTAATATGAACACATGATTTTGTAACTAAAATTCTAAGAACACATGCAAAAAAACGGCCCACAATCAGTAGCTCCGAAAATTGGTGTCAACTAATTCTTTGAATTAGATATAACATAAGAAATAACCATTTATGAAAATAACAACACTTTATAGCATGTACATATTGTATTAAATAGTCTACCTTGTACACATTGAAGTTGCTCTTCTTTTCTTTTTGGCTAGGTTCAGAAATAACAGGCAGAGTAGAAAAGATGAGTTAATATGTTCTAGAAAGCTTGCATGTGATATTCTTGATAAGCATAGTCAATGTGACCATAAGTTTGTTTCGTGCCCTTACTAGTAGTTCATTTTCATAGCTGTGGAAAACTTTTGTCAACTCTTTTATGTTGCTGACTTTAGCATCATGAACTTTTTCCCCCATAATATCTTAGTTAGGAAGAAAATTTCTAACCTGGTATTGCAAGATGTAGAAAGCCAAAACGAAGGCATTCTCCTAGCCATAGCTATAAGCAGCACCCTTTGGAAGGCTACAGACCTAAGAAAAGCCATGAAACAAATCAATGAAGATTCATTATGAATGGAAAACCAGTTGTGTTAAGACATATTTGGCATACAACTTGAGCAAAACTAGTAAGCTTTAAACTATTACTGCTCCAATGGATTCCATATTTTGGACATTTAATTTCTTTTATATAATCTTTATTCATTTACTTATTCGAATAAAAGTAAACTACCTGAAAACAGATAGATTGCACATCAACCAGATTGCAAACTGTAAACATAGGCAAGCAATTATAGATAGCAACTAGGCTGAATGTTAGGCATCTGATCATACAAACATGTTGAGACAGAATAAGCATAAAGCAGAATAAGCATAAAGCAGAGCAGCTGTAAAGTAGGAACATGGACCATATTGAAGGTACATACTTAGACGCATCACACCAAGAATTATGCAGAATAGAAGCATACAGGATATGTGCAAGACCAGGACATAAGAACGCTGATAGACTTTATAAGCATACATCAGGTTATTAAACAAGACTATCAGAACTTTAAAACCTTGAATACAAAAACTTTAATGCAGAAAACTTCACCAGAAATCGCTTCCGATAGCTGCCCTCTAACTAACCCGCTCTCAGTTTCTTGGTCATTTAAGGCTCCGCCCATTGATCCTAAGAAAGTACGAACTACAAAAGCTATATCAAATCTGTAATCAGATTGAAGTTTCCAGCATTCTTAAGAACATTTTTCAATCAAAATGCAGCCACTCTGGAATGAATAAGTAATCATAATAAGTTGAATAACAATGCCTCTTTACAATCTCAAATGCTACATAAACAATTTTAATGAATTTCCTGCAAATCCATATAAAATTCCCTTTGAGCATGTAATTTTGTTTCAAGCATATCAAAAATACACATCTCGATAACACTAAGAAGAAGTGAAATGGTTAGTTCAAATATTTTACTTATGAGGTGAAATGCATCATAATTATATGCATAGCCTCCCCAATCACAAATTTATATAACAGCAAAAGGAGATCACATATCATATTCTTGAAGAGCTACTTGAGTACATAGGAGAATGTAGAAGACAAAACATAGCTGTGAAACAACGAAAACACAAAATGTCAAAATACCAATATCTCATAGTTTATAACAGTAAATCACACCTAAACATCTAGTTGTGTATGTTCTGTATAAGCATCAAACTTACCACGTTTTCGGAGTCTATATAATTTCACAACCAAGAGTTCAAGAGTAACTTGATTAAACTTTTCTCACATCAATGCTCCTTAGCCTATAAGACCTGCATAAGAAAATGAACTCAAAATTGGAGTTTCCTTTCATTATTTCATCACCTATAAACATGTACAGATGTACTTCTTAAGATAGATTTAGACTACAAAATTTCCCCAATGCTAATACAACCCTGCCTCCCAACCCATCCAAAGAAAAAGAAAAGAAATTTAGTTTCTACTAGAAAGTGCCAGAACTCCTTATTTGACAAATGAAAGGACCAGGGGCCCCAAAGACCAAAATCCGGTAGGAGGCGGGTTTTTTTTTATTGTTGTTGACTGAAGGACCAAGCCCGAAAGACGGAAAGGAACACGGGTCAGCTTGCCACCCATGACAAACCATATCACTTACCACACGACTTCAACAAGAAAAAGGGAAGAAGACACAGGCTCACACTTGCAAAGCAGACTACGCGTTGAAGACACGAAGCTTTCCAATTTTCTCAGTTAATCGATTCAATATGAATGAAAATCGGTCACCCGATGATAATTAATTCAAAATTAGTTAAATCAAACAAGAGAACAAAAATAGATTTTCATAAGATGGTTGCCGGAAAGGGCTTTCGGTTATATACGGGTAAAAGGGTTTTGGGCGATTGAGATCGCCAGTGTTTTTGCGAATGAGCGTGTTGGAGAAGAACATGGGAGGAGGCCGATGGATGTTGGAATTTTAGGGTTTGGGAACCGGTTATGTATTTTTAGGTAATGTGATGATTTAATTGAGTAGGTGGGGTTTTGTTTTAAAAAAATACACAAATAATATGGGTAATTTTTTTTTTCAGGTGTACCTAATGAGAGGAAAAGACGGTCTATAATGACGGGATTAAAATTTGGTCATCAATCATAATTTTTTATATTATAATTTAGGTCCCCTTATTAAAACAATCATTTAATAACGAGATTTTTCTCCCGTCATTAAATTCCTTTTATCAAAACCCACTTTTCTTGTAGTGCCCCAAGTAACCCCGCATTGTGAATTATGTCGAGGGAATACTTACGCTGGTTCAAAAAAAATCCGGATTTATTCCGGGAAACCCCCAAACCAAGGAAGTATTTTAGCACACCGACATCCTTCATTTCAAAACATCGACTCAGATATGTCTTGAACTTATTCTTTTCTCCTTTGTCATTACCTGTGATAATCATATCATCCACATCTACAAGCACATTAAGTTGGACACCGTTACGATGCAGGATAAACAAAGAATAATCTGAATATGACTGATAGAACCCATTTGCCATAAATTCCGATACAAGCTTCACAATCCAACACCGTGGAGCCTGCTTCAAACCATATAAGGATTTTCACATGCGACATACCATGTTAGATCAATTTTTCTCAAAACCAGGAGGGATATTCATGTAAATCTCTTCCTCCAAATCTCCATGCAAAAACGCATTATGGACATCCATATCATGAATGTCCCAATTTTTATTAGCTGCCATACTAAGGAACTTACGAACTGTTACCATCTTGGTTATAGGAGCAAACGTCTCATTGTAATCCATACCCACCACCTGATGATGCCCAAATACAACCAAACGAGCCTTTAAACGCTGCAACTGACCATGCTCATCATACTTTTCGGTGTATACCCATTTACTTCCCAATGCCTTTTTCCCAGGAGGTAATGGTTGCAATTCCCATGTACACTGGTCATCCAATTCCTTAACTTCCTCAGCCATAGCCTTACGCCATCCATCATGTTTCATAGCCTCCTTAAATGTTTTTTGAGGATTCCCTGTAGTAATAGTTGCGAGATACTTGAGGTGCTTGTCAGAAAATAAATCATAATTAACAAAATGCTTAAGAGGATAACGAGTACCTGAGGATGTGGTTGAAGCTGGTGAACAAGATGCTGGACTTTTCTTTCTCACAATAGCTGAAATCGAGAGTTTGGGATCTTCTATCGTCGTCCTCTACCTAATTCCTCCACTACAGGGGTATCTTGAACATGTTCGGGGTGAATCCCCCTCAACCGGTGTAACTGGTTCTGGTAGGGTTACCGGTTGAGAGGAAGTTGTAGGAAAAATGTCATCTTCGTACACTTCATTGGCTACATTCAGGTTGGGTTGGTCGGGTCGAGTCATATGGGGTTCAGAAAAAGGAAAAACATGTTCATAAAATTTTACATCCCGAGACACAAAAATCTCCTCCGTATCAAGATAAAAAAGAGTCCAACCTTTATTACCCAAAGGATATCCAATCAACTTACACTTACGACTGCGACAATCGATGAGAGTCAACTCGACTCTGTTTTTCTACTACATTTGTATCCCTTAATGACTCGTTTTGTACAATTCTGGGAGATTTTGGCTAGGTTTTGATGCTTTATAATCCATTTTGCTTTTCCTAAGTTCTGGATGTATAATCCGGAAATCTCGATCCTTTTTGGCGTTTTACTCTCATTCTCGGTTACCCTATTGTCCCGTAGGGGTTACGTTTAGTGTGTGTTTTGATGTTTTTCAGGAACTAGGTGTTCGAGAATGCCCAAAAAAGTGTTACAGAGCTTCGGGATGCATGGAAGCTCATGTAGGAGTAAAAGTGTGACAGGCGTGCGCCTGGCTTACCATAGGCGCATGCATAGAGAGGGGAAAAGTGCCAATGTTTAAGTCGGTGCTTCTCCATGTTCCTCGAAAGCCTAGGCGCACGCCTAGCAAGTACTCTTTTTGTGGGATATTTTTGAAATTGATGCCAAGCGTGCGCCTGGCATTTCATAGGCGCACGCCTAGCTATTTGTTTTGGAAAACACTATAAAAACTCAAATTTGAGTTTTGGATAGATATATATCACTTTTCACATCAATTTTTGGCAATTTTCTCTTCCAAGAACACCATAGATTAGGTTTTTAAGCTTCCTTAGTATAATCTTTTGTAACAAACACTTGGATCATCTTGGAATGCATTGCTATATATTCAGTTATTTCGTTCTCAGATTTCTATCGGTTTTCAGCTTGTGTAGGTATTTCTAATCTTTATCTCTTGTTTGATTGTACTTACTTTTATGATGAAATCCTATGTTTTAATAGTTAATACGAGTAGCTAATCTCCTTATAGCCGAGTTATGCGATAATCATCGAAACAGGATCCTAGCTTGTTCATGTATTATTCTTGATGTTTGATTTGATCATTTTTGATGTGTTTGTAGTCCAAGAACTTATTCTTAAATGACTTTTATTGAACTCGCGACTCGATAATCGTATGTCACACGTCTTCTTTATAGATGTATTTTGTGAGAAGATATAGGAAAAGGGGTTCTAGGATCACTCTGTAAAACCGACTGAGTTGTTCAGATTCGGTTTCGTGTGTGAGGTTTATATCGACTTGTCGAGCGTTTCATTGGCCGTAGACCGTGTTAGGTCAGTTAAATTCGGTCAGCGGACTGTTGAACCTAACATAGGAGGGTAGATTATTGAAATAATGTCTATTCTCAGAAATAGGAAATGACACCCTACGTATGGCATCAAGCCGTTTAGGTAAATCAAGAATACCTTCGGACTTAAATAGGGTTTGGTAAGTAGTTGATTGGACCATAGCTCGGCTATCACCTTTAATCGTTTAAAGATCTCGTTTTTATTTAGTCATTGTCAACATAGCAAGTAATAGTTTAATAACCTCATCAAAAAACTTGTTCATCTAAACTAGAGATGACACTAGCTTTGGTACTTAACTAAATTCCCTGTGGGATTACGACCTTGCTCGCTATTTTTATACTACAACCAACTCGGTACTCTGCCGTTCAAAGTTGGTATACTATAAAATAGCCATCAAGTTTTCCGGCGCCGTTGCCGGGGAATAGAGTTAATATCTTGTAAGTTGGTTAAATCTTCAGGATTAGGTCGTTGTTTCTTTTTAATTTTTTGTTGTTGTTTCATTCTTTGTGCAGTGTATGACCCGTAGTAGCAATGAGGAATTGGCTGAATATAATCCGGAAATCGAACTTTACTTCTGTCGACTATTGGCTTTAAGGAATATGACGATTGATCGTCGAGCAGTTCAACAAGCTGAATCATCAAATCCGGAAGTTGAACCTTCAATGGCTATGAATACACCTGCAACCAGTAGTCAAGGCTCTCCAACCGGGGGAGGAATACACGAGCATCATGTTTAGGAAGTTGAGTCCATAGAACAGCGTGGTGAATCGAGTCCTCCGGTTGAGGGAGGAATTGGACTTCACCTTCAGGAACCTATTCAAACCCTAAGGCAATAACAGAATCAGAGGGAACCTCCACCTAAGAATGTCAACAACAACCTCAAGTTCAAGGGGCAAACATGAATCCGAATGCTTTTGTCCAACAGTCCGCACCTCAGGTTGATCCGAACCCAATCATGCGACAGTATCAACAAATGATGTTGCAAATGGCTCAGATGATCCCAATAGTGAATCAATACAATCCGATGGCTGCTCAGTATAACCCTATTATTATGAATCCAATGATGGGGCAGTATCAGAATCCGTATCAACAACCTAACGTGCAAATCCCACAACCGATACCAGTTCCGGAGCAACAAGCCGCTCAAAATGTACAGCCTTATCAGGCACCGGTATTCCGACCACCGATTATCCAAGGTATGGTGAGAGTCCATGGCAGAACACTGAGGGATTATGCTACACCCGTTATTGGTAAGTGGCATGCTCCTATTCGTATCCCACCGATCCAGGCCAACAACATGGTAATCAAAGGCCATGTTTGGAATTTGGTATAGGAGATCGCTCAGTTTAGAGGAAAACCCGAGGAGGAACCAAACAAGTTCTTAAATCACTTTATGCAAGTATGTAAGACGGTGAAGATTAACGGGGTTTCAGAGGAGGCGATTAGGTTGATATTGTTTCCACATGTCTTGAAAGAATATTCTATCGAGTGGTACGAATCATTGCCTCATGATTCATTACATACTTGGGATGAGGTAACGAGAACTTTTCTGTCAAAATACTTCCCTCCGGGATGAACTTTGGACATGAGGGAAGACATCTCAACTTTTGAACAGTGGGCTTCTGAGGAGCTACACGAGGCTTGGAATAGGTACAAGGCAATGTTGAGGAAATGTCCGCAACACGGTTTCGAAATTTGGAATCAAATGCACATATTTTACCGAGGGGCGGATAAATAGTCCAGAAGAACATTGAATTCTGTGAGTGGAGGAGATCTTATGAGTTTAGAGCCGGATGTTGCTTTAGCTACGATTGAAAGGATATCCGAGAATAACCGACAAGGGAATTCTATTAAACCGAAAGAGCGTCAAAAGGGTGCAATTCTGAAAAAGTGGTAAAAGTCGGTGACTATGATCAGTCGATGCAAGACGAAAACAACAAGTTATCCAACAAAGTGACGATGTTGGAGAAACAGTTACGTGAGGTGATTCTTGACCAACGAGCGGCGAATAAGTGTTCTTCTTGTAAGGGTATGCATAAAACTTCAGAATGCACCAACACCGATGTGGCACCGAAGCAATTATTAGCAAAGGCACAAGTTAATCAAGTGAGTGTTGGAGAAGCACCTATTCCACCGATATTGAGTCCATGACAGTTAATTCAAATGTTTGCGGATCAAATGAATCAAGCTTTGGTGAACCAAATGGCCATGAATCAATGGGCGACACCACCGGTGGACCTGAATATGATGCCGGTTAGCCCTATTTATGATGTGAACTATGTTCAGAATCAGAATTAGAGAGGGCAACCGAATCAATGGCAACCAAATCAGAATTGAAACCGCCGGGCCTTCTAATCAACATTTTCAACATCAACAACAAGTCGGTCCTTCAAATCAAAGGCCGAACGCTTATCAACACCCAAACTCTCTAGGGAGAATAGATAATCAGAATCAACAACCACCGAAAACTCTTGAACAGATTGTAGAGTAATTGAGCAAGATAGTTTCTGACAACTATATAGAGTTAAAGAATGGTCAGACTGTGATGCAAGCGTCTATACGAAACATAGAGCATCAAATTGGCCAGATGGCGGAATAGTCAAACACCGTTCTAGTTGGGGGCCTACCGAGTAATACGGTTAGGAATCCGAGAGGGGTCAATGCAGTGTCGATTGAAGAAACAGTGGTTGAGGATGATGATATCGGCATTGAGAGAATTCTTAGGCCGGTGAATCCGGTTAATGCGATCTATACCCGGAGTGGTAAGAAGGTTGGAGTTGATGTTGAGATAGCTCGAGATGAGAAGAAGAAAGCACCGGTGAATGATGATGAGAATGAGAATGGCGGGGTCAATTCTGAATTTGTAAAGGTGAAGATTGAGCCGGTGGATAGTGATGACGACTGTGATGAGGTCGTGGAGGTTCCTAATCCCATGAGGAAGGATGCCGAGTCAAGCAAGCAAGCACAATCGAGCAAGGCATGCGACAAAGGTAAACAGGGTATGAATCTTACACCTACTACTATTGTTGTTAATTCGTTACCCTATCCCCCGAGAGGTCCTAGAAAGACTATATTATCAAAAAGTCAGAATAGATTCCTCGACATTTTATGTAAAATGGAGATCAATATACCATTTGTTGATGTGAATGCGAACATGCCTTCGTATGTAAAATTTCCGAAAGGGATATTATCTAACAAAGCATAAATGGAGGAAGTCGTGTGTTTAAATGAGAACTGTTCTGCCGTATTCCAGAATAAGTTACCCCAGAATCTTAAAGACCCTGGTAGTATTTCAATACATTGTACCATAGGCTCTAAGACGTACCCGAATGTCCTGTGTGACCTAGGTGTGAGTTTGAGTTTGATGCCCCGCCACATTTACAAGGAATTAGGTTTAGGTAAGCTTACCAAACCCGCTATGACCTTGCAAATGACGGATAGGTCTTTAAGGAAACCATTAGGAGTAGCCGAGTATGTGCTAGTATGGGTAGACAAGTTTGTTTTTACCGCAGACTTTGTGGTTCTAGAAATGGAAGCCGACAATCACACACCCCTATTGTTAGGAAGACCCTTCTTAGCAACCGGAAGGGAAATGATAGACATCCAGAAAGGCGAGAGTGTATTACGGGTAGATGAGGAAAGTGTTACTATTAATGTTGTCAAGTCCATGAAGCACCTGTATGATGAAAACAAATGCAATTTTCTGGATACTATTATGCCTCTTGTTGTTGAAATTGCTAACACACAGGGCTACAAAGAGGATGACTCTATGGAGGAATGTTTAGTAAAGTCAAGATCACCTATTTTGTGGATGCAAGATGGCACAAGTTCTTGGAACTTGAACTAAATGATGAAAAAGTGAATCCCTCTATAGAAGATCCGCCCCGAAACCTGGAGTTGAAGGAACTCCCGGCTCACCTTAAGTATGCTTTTTTCGAAACTGATTTACTCCCGTTGATTATTTTTTCTATTTTAACTATTCTACAGGAAGAAAAGTTATTGCGTGTTTTGAGAAGTCACAACCATGCTTTTGGGTGGAAAATGGCAGATATACGAGGAATAAGCCCAGAGCTTTGCAAACATGAAATCATTCTTGATGAGGGAATGAAGCCGGTGAGGCAGCCCCAAAGGAGGTTGAATCCGCATATGCAAGAGGTCGTGAAGAAGGATGTGATCAAGATGATTGAGATGGGTATCATTTATGCTATAAGTGATAGTCAGTGGGTCAGCCCGACACAGGTCGTACCGAAGAAAGGAGGAATGACGGTGGAAGCCAATGAACATAATGAGCTCATACCCACTCGACTGGTCACCGGATACTGCGTGTGCATAGACTACCGGAAGCTAAATGGTGCTACACAATGTGTTGTTGATGGAACATGTACCCCGGACGTCCATTTTGCGGATGCTACATGCCGAAATTCTTCCTTTTTCTGGGTTTAAGCTAAGCCATTGACCCTCATTTTTATTTATTTAAACACCGAGGACGGTGTTCAATTTTTAAGTTGGGGTGGAGGCTAGTTAGCCAATTTTCCGTTTTTATTTATTTTGTGTTATGACTCAGTGGTTATCGCCTTTTTTGTGAAATTTTGGACGAATATTTTTTCAAATTTTTATAGTTTTGACGTTGTCTACTATATCACGAGCTTTCATATCCCTTAGTGAGACATGTGTAGCTACTCGAATACATTTTACTTTGTAGTTTCTATCGCGTGTTGAAAAATTTATACAACTTCATGTAATAAGCTTCGACGTCATTAAATACTCGACTAGTGAATGATTATAGTTGTGTTATGACCCGGTTACCTAGAACTTATATTAGTAACTTCGAGGCGAAATAGAAAGGTCGTTGTTCATAGGTATGGGATGACGGTTTTGGCATTTATTTTGACCCGATCCGGGCCAAAATCCATCCTTATACATATATCCACAGTTACCCCTCTGAGCCTTTGTAGGGTGGCCAGACCGCCACCCGAACTATCCTTTCTTGTTACTAACCCGTAATCGCCGATGCCCTGAGCTTTATTTCGGTCTACGTATCTTTATCACCTTGCAACTGAGCCGCACATTTTTTATATGATGTTGCGAGGTATTTTTTGAGACAGTGATTATGATTTGTGTCATGAGTTAAGAGTTGGTTGGAAAGAGTAGAGTAACAACGATCCGCGGTTGTGGCTTTTGATAAAAAAAGAGTGTTTGTAATTATAGTTTGTTATAAGTCCAAAAATGGACTACGGTACTATAGTTTTGTTGAGTCGAAGGAAAGAAAGAGAAAGTTGAAGTTAGGGTTTGGTTTCCGAATTTGTAAATAGTCGGAAAGATTGAAGTCGAAGTGATAGCCGAGTTTTGTATATATATATCGGTTAAAGCTCTTTTGCACCATCTCTTTTATTTTTTATCGTAAATATCCTTTCGTTGCCCAAACCCTAGCCTAACAATATAACCTCGCAAGTCCTGCTCGACCTTACTAGATGACGACAGACCTCGATTAGTGGAGATGTTTACGACATATAAGCCTATGGTGTAACCCTGGTACGTAGGCGGCTATAAACCGAACCAGTCGTCAGTAATTAATGTCAAAGAAGCTATTTTCACCCACACACCTTCATTTTTCACCACAAGGTAGAACCAATGTTTTATGATTCGTGTCTTTACTTTTGCATTATCTATTTGATACGTAAGGTTTGTCATACATGTGACAATGTTGACTCTATTTTTGTTTGGAACGCTCGGTTTTGTTCGGGGGCGAGCAAACGCTAAGTAGGGGTAGTTGGTGAGAGTCAACTCGACTCTGTTTTTCTACTACTTTTGTATCCCTTAATGACTCGTTTTGAACAATTCCGGGAGATTTTGGCTAGGTTTTAATGCTTTATACTCCAATTTTATTTTCCCGAGTTCTGGATGTATAATACAGAAATCTCTATCCTTTTTGGCGTTTTACTCTCATTCTCGGTTACCCTAGTGTCCCATAGGGGTTACGTTTAGTGTGTGTTTTGATGTTTTTCAGGAACTAGGTGTTCGAGAATGCCCGGAAAACGTGTTACGGAGCTTCGGGAAGCATGGAAGCTCATGTAGGAGTAAAAGTGTGCCAGGCGTGCGCCTGGCTTTGTTGGTCCCAGAGAAGGGTAAAACTATAGTCAGAGGGGGGGGTGAATGACTATAGTGGAGTATCAAAAACTTTTCTGGTATTCAAAAGCTTTTGGGCAGCGGATAAGTCCCTTCATACTATGTTGTTTCAAAGTAGTGTGGACTATAATCTAAGCAATTTAAATGTATACAGTAAAGTAAATTGCAGAAAGTAAATTGACACAAGGCTTATAGTGGTTCAAGGTGGTGTAATCCCTGAATCCATTCTTCTCCTGTGATGATTGGAGGAATTCACTATTGTTTTTACAGATACAATAGTATGATTGTCCTTGAATTCCCAAGCTTCACAATCTATAAGACTATCACTCCTTGACTGCAACAGCTTCAGTGATTCAGTCTCTTTCACTGTTCCTTGAGATTAAATCCTTCAGCAGCTATCACACGCACAACACTCCTTCTCAGATGACTTCTGATTCAGTTGCTTCAGTTTATTGTGAATGAGATTCACAAACTTGATTGATCAATCTCAGTACTGAATATGAAATTGTAGTTCTGATGTCTGAGTTGATCTCTAGATAAATCCTTGTAAGTTCGGAGAGAAGGCTTTTCAAATTGACAGAGTTTCTGCATAGTTTTCTTTTTCTTATTGTTTTTTTCATGTGTCTATCAATGCCTTCTATTTATAGCTTTGAGTATCCTTGATTTGAAATTCTGTCCGTTGGCTATATTCATGAGGGGAATAATCCTTGATTTTATTCTTGATTGCCCCTTAATTATATTCTCCTTGATTTCAGTGATCGGATTTTTTCCTTCAAATGTATAGCAGAAAATCCGTCCTTGATTGATCCTCTTTTGATTGTGCATTAAATGCATGATCCTCTGAATCTTCATCATATTTCAATTCTGTTCTGATAAGGAATACTACACCGTTCTTTGAACGGTCGAGTGATCCATCTGACTTTGCCATTTAGATCTCCCTTCACTGTTTTTGCCTTCATTTTGCCGAAAGTCAGTTTACTCTGCCGATTCACTATTTCCTTCATCACTTCAGTTTAAGGAGAATCTTTGTACTTCACTGATCATTGATTTGGGTGAGATCAGTGTACACCATATTTGAACATTAAATTTCATCACTTGAAACATACTTAGACTTATCCAAGGTCATCACAGACTTCCTTGGTTATATGTCAACCCATTAAGTCTTCACTGCTTTTCTGCTGGTGCTTGGCTGGCTTCACTCTGCCGAATGTCTGTTTTACTTTGCCGTCCTACCAACTAGTACAATACTTGTCTGACTTAACTTATACAATATGTCAGACTCTAAGTAAGGACTTATACAGAAAATTCTAACTTATTTCAGGCTTGCTATAACAGCTAGTATAGCCATCACCAATACATACTAAAATGTTCCTAACAATTTCCCCCTTTTTGATGATGCCAAAACCCTCATAAGCCTGAACATAAGTAAGCCAATTTTTCATAATAATCAACAGAACAAAAATTCAACAATTTTATTCATCCATTCAAGGGTAATAAGTTCAAAAATTTATTCAAGTGTTACAAACTACATTTTGCTTAATTCAGCCTTGTACCTTTTGAACTTTGTAGTCTGAACCTCTTCAATGTCTTTCCAATCAATTTCTAGAAACTTCCACTTCCAGTATGCCATAGCAGTGTATTCTGATACTCCCTTGAATACTTTCTTGGCAAAGAGTCTGTTGAAATCAGGCATGGTCTCATTTGCCCTAGGTTCTCCAAAGTACTTCTCAAGTCTCTCCCTAGCTTCAGCAATATGTGAGTCAGCAAACTTGAGACTTTTGTAGAGACTCCACTGCTCCTGTTTGTCCATTCTACCCATAGGGTTGAAGAATTTTGACATATAGTTGAAGTCTTATTGTTGTTCAGTTGGCAAGTCTTCTGGTCCTTTTGCTGAAAGTGGTATGGCTGAACTTGGTTTGTTGTTGGATTGTTTTAGGAGTTCAAACTCTCTATTGACATCATTGTAGAGTTTGGCCATATCAGTTCTCATCCTTTCATCCGGATAGCTTAGCCAATCAGCCCATGCTTCATCTTGTGAGAGTTGAGGATAAAGTCCTTCCTGTACTCTAAAGAATTCTCTTACATGGTCCAGTACATCTGCTTCATATTCTGCTTTGCTTTTGTGACCAGTGTACGTTCTGTGACCACCAGTGTATCTGGAGCTGCTGCTACCTCTGCTGGTGTTTCCTCTGGTGCTAAGTCTGTGTTGACTTGCTGATCCTCTTTGTTGAATAGATTCTTTCCGTTGCTGTTTACCGGATCTGTCTCTGTCATCATCTATTCTTTGCATAGGAAGAGGAAATCCAGTGCAGGGTTTATTTAGGGCTCTTTCTCTTTCTTCTCTAGCCCTTCTTTGCTGTTCTTCTGCTTCATTTCTGATCCTTATTTCTCTGTACCTTGCTCTCAGTTGTTCTTCAATGAAGTTTGGGGGTCTAATTGTTGATCCTTCACGCTTATTTTGATTTTCCCCTTTTTGGAAGCATCATCCCTCTGCTGGAGTAAGATGCTATTTGTTGCCTCTGCCGCTCCAATCGAGAGTCCAAATTTTGATTCGATGGATGTGAATCATTATCATGACTAGTCGGTTTCTCGTGACATCATGCGAGTCTTGTTCCAAATGCCACTGCCATGGATTCATTTTCTCGAGAAATGTGTTGCCTGAGACCTGCAAGATTGTTTGTGATGTTAATGTTGAGTTGGATCATCATGTCTCCTTGGCGTTGAACGACATTGTTATGTGCCTCGATGTATTCAGCAATGGCCTCAAATTTTCGCTCAATGGAGTATCTTTTGTCATTGAATGCCGAGGTAACGGATCTACGATGCATGGTTTGCTGCTCTAGTTCTTCTGCCAGTAGATCTGCTGCTTTTTCAAAGGTTTCATTTGAGATACTAGTGGCCAGCTGAGAGAGTTTGTGCCAGATGTCAGCTGGTTCTGGGTCTGTTTGTTGTCCTTTGTCTTGCTGCTGAGTCACATCTACATGGTCATCCAAGTCTTCAAGAATTTGTGTAGATGTGTATGCTGGTGTGGCTTGAGCTGCTTGCTCCCTGCTCTGGCTTTGGGATTGTCTTGACTGAGTGGCGGCCAATGAGCCAGTGTCCACTATGTTTATCTTTGTCGGCCACCGAGTTGCAAATGGATAGTGGTTGAGTGGTTGTCTTGGTTGGTGTTGTGGACTTGTGGGATGCATGTGGCTGTAGGAAGTTGCTTAGAAGAATGTCATCATCAATTGCATCCGGTGTAGGAGTAAGCTCTTCTCCTTGTTTGTTATGATAATCAGCATGATGGTCATCATTATCATCGTCATCCTGATCATCTCCACCATCTTGATCAGTGTTATCATCATCATCTCTACCATCTTCTGAGTCATCATTGTGGCTGTTAGAGATCTGGGGCAATTTTTCCTTTGCTGCATCTACCATGTCCCAAAGAGGAGATTCATCAAGTACACCAACCAGAGTGGTGATTCCCAGAAAATTGAAGAGCCATGCTTCCTCAGCAAGCATGCGTTCCGAATCTCGAATCTGAATTCTGGAATCGCCTTATTTCCATTCAAGATATTTTGCAATTCGATCATCAATAACATTTGCAGACAATTGTGCAGGTTCTTCTGGAGATTCCTCATCATCTCCAGTGTCTCCTGTGATTTCATCATTTAGAGGTTGTTCATCCTCACTTTCATTTTCTTCTCCATGTTGTTCTGCCTCAACATCAGTGTCCTCTTCTTCTTCTTCTTCATCGATTAATTTTCCAAAGTCTGACTTGTCCAAATTGCGTTGAACCTTTTGTTTCTTTCTTTGACCGGAGAGATGAGTTGTTGTTTTCTTTCTTTTCCCTCCTCCTGCTTGTTTTTGCTGTTTAACATAGGTAAACATGACCTTAGATTCATGCAGTTTGTGAAGTTGTACAACAGGGACCTTGAGACATTGCATCAGATAGTGTAACTGAATCCCATATGACTTTTTCACCCAGAATTGTCCTTTCTTCATCTTTCATTCTGTTGTTCCCTTATTGGCTGCTTTAACTTCACCTTGAATTTGTTATTTGAGTCTTAAAAAGAAGTATTTTTCCCAATTAAACTCCAGATTGTTGTAGATGATTCCCATTAACCGCATTCTGATTTCTGTCATGGCATTATTTGCTCCCAACTTTCCTTCGATGGTTTTGCCAATTAGGGCATTGAATTCACTAAATGGTTTCTTTAAAGCAGATCTAAGACAATAGACTTTCTTAGATCTTGGGTTTGCCTGTTTGGCGATGGTTACCCAGAAATCATCCAGGTTTTGTGGTACCAAGGTTACTTTTGCTTGACCCTTATTTGAAAGTTTAAGATGTTTTCGGATTACCTTTTCTGTATTCACTATGTCTTTGCCGTTGACAGATGCCACAATCTTATCTTCTTCCCATTCATCACCTTCTTCTGCAAGGAGCCCAGAGACGTATTTTGCAGATTTCCAAAAAGAAATTAGAATTTCATAGCAGACTTCGGTTACTGGGGGATTGAGAAAGGTTGATAATTTTAGGTTTTTGCATCCAGCTGCCAGTCGTTTTGCTTCTTCATCATCTTCACAGAGCTTTAAGTAGTGTTCTTCTTGGAAGAATGATCCAGTTGCAATGGATTTTTCATACCCAGTTTCGGTGGTTGAGGAGGATGAAGCCATTGTTTGGAAGTTAAAAGAATTTTTGAGAGTGAAATGTGAATTTGCAGAGGAATGTATGATATGCAAGGGAGTGTAAAAATTTCTGAAAATCTCTAAGTACCGTTTATATAGGGTGATTTGGGTAGTATGAATATGGTTTGAATATGGAAGGATTTTATGACATAATGACGTGATTTTGTGTATGTAAATCGCGATATTCGAGCGAAGTGGGGGAGTGGATTGAGGTAAGTAATGATAAAGACCCGGAATCGAGGCGTTTGTAATTCGAAAAGAATAATATAATTACCTCCATAATTATAAATTGATCTCCACGTGTGTAATCATCTTCAGGATAATCTTCCATAACTTTCTTATTCTCCACGTGTATAAAAGTTGATTATGTTCACACTTTAATTTACCCATGATTCCAATCTTTACTTCGGTGAAGTGCCTTTGCTGGTCACTTAGCCGATGTAGTGACTTTTTCACTGAGCCGCTTTATTTGACTGTTCATAACAATCAGTGAAGTTAACTTCGCCGAGTACCAATGCCTTACCTGCTACATCTCCTGTAATGGAAAATGTTTGATCAGCAGATGAAGTCACTTAGCTGATTACTCCAGTTAGCCGCTCTTTGGTTTTTAGTCGATTTCAATCATTCCTAACTCAGTTCTCAACATGCTAAATATTTCTTGACTGAGTGGTTTAGTGAAGATGTCATCCAATTGAGCTTCCGTGGGTATGTAGTTTAGAATGACATCTCCTTTTTCAACATGATCTGTGATAAAGTGATGTCTCACATCAGTGTGCTTTGTTCTTGAATGCAGTACTGGATTTTCTGTAATAGATATTGCACTTGTGTTGTCACACATGATTGTAATTGTTTTCTCCTCTACACCATAGTCCCTTAGCTGTTGTCTGATCCAAAGTACTTGTGCACAACAACTGCCTCCTGCTATATATTCTGCTTCTGCTGTTGATGTAGATATGGAGTTTTGCTTTTTGCTAAACCATGAAACTAGTCTGCTGCCTAGCATTTGACAAGTTCCAGATGTGCTTTTTCTATCTATTTTGCATCCATCATAGTCAGAGTCTGAATATGATATCAGCTTGAATCCTCCATCTTTTGGATACCAAATTCCTACATTGATAGTGTTTTTCAAGTATTTGATTATTCTTTTGGCTGCTAGAAGATGTGTTTCTTTTGGTTGAGCTTGAAATCTTGCACACACTCCTATTGCAAATGCTATATCAGGTCTGCTTGCAGTTAAGTATAGTAGGGATCCAATGATTCCTCTATACATTTTCTAATCAACATCCTTTTCAGTTTCATCTTTTCCAAGAATGACTCTTGCACACATTGGTGTATCTGCTATGCCACTTGTAACCATACCATACTTGTGTATTAAGTCTTTTGTATACTTGGCTTGACTGATGAAAATTCCATCCTTCATTTGCTTTACTTGAATGCCAAGAAAACAATTCAGTTCTCCCATCATGCTCATCTAAAATTTGCTCTTCATCAGGTTTGCAATTTTCTCACATAACCTTTCATCCTCTGATCCAAAGATGATGTCATCAACATAAATTTGTACTAGCAATATGCATGTTCCTTCCTCTAGTTTGAATAGAGTCTTATCTATAGTTCCCTTGTTGAATCCATTCTTGATCAGAAATTGTGATAGTGTTTCATACCAGGCTCTGGGTGCCTGTTTGAGTCCATAAAGAGCTTTCTTTAGTTTGTATACATTGTCTTCCTTTCCTTTGAGTTGGAAACCAGGGTGTTGTTCCAATAATCATTGTTCTGACTGCTTCTTTGAGAGTTCTGTTTTTCTTTCTGCTACACCATTTTGTTGTGGGGTTCCTCCGCAGATAATTGATGCAAGATTCCATTTTATTCACAATAGGTTCTGATAATTTCATTAAGAAATTCAAAGGTCCGCTTATCTCGATCCGATCTTGATGATTTTCATTCTTTCTCATTTTGGAGTCTTCTTAACAAATCTGGCAACTTTTTGAGTGTCTCTTTCTTCTTGTTCATGAAGATGGTCCAGGTGTATTTTTAGTAATCATCCACCACTACCAGGGTGTATTTCTTACCACATACACTTACTGGTGTGACTGGTCCAAACAGGTCCATATGCAGCAAATGTAGAATTCCTGTTGTTGATTGATAAGGTTTTGACTTGAAAGAACTTTTGATTTGTTTCCCTTTCTGACATGCATCACATAGGCTTTCTTTCTTTAATGTGATCTCTGGCAGGCCTTCAACTAACTTGTTCTTCGATAATTTGTTGATGGTCTTGAAATTCAAGCGATTTAGTCTTCTATGCCATAACCAGCTGGTTGACTGTTTGTTTTTGACAAACAAACATGTTTCTGCCTTGGTTGCTTTCCAATCCACCACATACATGTTATCTTTTGTTCTTTCTACAAGTACTATTGTGTTGGTTAGGCTGTGAATGACTTTGCATCCTTCCTTGCTGAAGTGCACATTATAGCCTTTGTCACAAAATTGACTAATGCTCATCAGATTGAAATTAAGTCCCTTGACATATGCCACATTTTGAATCTTCAGATTGTTCTTGAGCATTGTGCCTTCCCCCATAATTTTTCCAGGATTTTCGTTGCCTCCAAATGTGACTTTGGGTCTATCAAAAGCTTTGAAGTCAGTGAGCCATCTCTTGTTTCATGTCATATGTCTGGAACATCCACTGTCTACGTACTAGACATCCTACAAAATAATTTAATTAAGTTTAGGTACCCAACACTGTTTGGGTCCATACTTGTTAGCAGTCATGCCTCCTACTCCAAGTGTATATCCAAATGATCTTCTTTTTGGATAGTTAAATTCATCAACTTCATATATATAAGGCATGGCAGAATAGCTTCTAGTATTTCTACTGAAGTTATTCTGATACTTTTCTCTACTTTTTGGTGCTTTTGCATCCTTCTTCACTCTCCAATATGCAAAGGGGAAACCCGACTTGCTTCATGTGTCTAGAGTATACCTAGTTTGATTTTTCTTAAGCACATGATGCATATTATGGAATGGTTTCTTCTTGTATTTTGAGGTGCAACATTCCAATCATCCTCTCAAGGATAAAGTCTTCATTTACCTTTCGAAAAGTCCTTGCTTTTGATTGACTTGATTGATGATTTAGTATGTCGTTTTATCAAGACTGGGTTTTGACTTCACGGTACAGATGAGTGGTTGAGACCATGGTCCGTCCCTTTCTCAAATTTTGGTTCAATGTTGATCCCGGATTCGTAATTGTGTTGACCATAGTTTCTACTCTCATCCTCGATCATTAGCCAAGACCGATCTGAATCCAAACCTTTTGAGGGTTTGTAAACCGGTTTATTTGTTATCTTAATCGGTAGGGGATTTTCTCAATCGATCACAACAAATGTATGTATGAACCTCTCTTGTTTGTTGATCAATTGAGTAGATCTCCTTACTAGTTAGTTCAACTTTTGCATTATCCAGTTCTTTCTTTAATCTTATATTTTCCTTTCTTAGATCCTTGCATTCCTTTTCCAGAATTTCATGATTCATTTCAATTTCATCAAATTTAGTCATGAGATTTTGGACTAGGTCTGCTGGATCTAAAGGAAGAATAGAGGATTGTGCAGTGTTAGATGTGGATGCATTTGATGAAGAGTAAGAGCTAGATGTTACCTCAGTTTCATCTGATTCTTTGGCCATTAGACATAGGCTTGTTTTCTCAATGTCTGAGCTATCACCTTCACCTTCATCTTCATCTAATTCTTTGGTCATGAGGCATAGACATGCTTTTTCATTGTCTGAGCTGTCTTCTTCATCACTGTTATCTGAGTTGTTATCAGATGATTCTTCATTCTTTTCACTGCTAGATTCAGCCTTGAGTGCTTTCTTGCCTTTCCTCTTTTTAGATGCTTTGTGTTTCTTCTTTTCATCATCTTTATCATTTTCTTCAGGACAATTAGCCTTGAAGTGACCTTTCTTGTTGCAGTTGAAGCATCTGTATTCATCAACTTTCTTCTTCGTGTCTTTGTTTTAGCTTGACCTCTTGTTTGATGATGAGTTTCCTTTGAATGGCTTCTTTTTGCTAAACCTGTCAAAACGTTCAACTAATAAAGCTACATGTTCTTTAAGTTCATGCATCTCTTTGCTGATACAATTGCAAAGTTACTTTGCTTTGAGGTGCAATCGGTCAGTTGGCTTTTATGTCTCTCGCCGAGCACGCCGCTCGATTCAATTCATGAGCTTTAAGTTGGGACATCGATGTCGAGTGTCGTTGCTTGCAAGGTTTGTGGTTCCTCTGATTACAGATGTTATGATCTTCCATCTTTCAGGTAAGCCTCTCAAGATCTTTAAGCATACTTCTTTCTGGGGATATGTGTGTCCAAGCTGTTGCAGTTCACTGATGATGCTAGAGAATCTGTTGTCCATTTGATCAATGAATTCACCAGTCTTCATTTTGAATTTTTCAAATTTCTGTTTTGCAACAGATAATTTGTTTTCTTTAACTGCTTCAGATCCTTCATTTATCAATGCTAGCTTGTCCCACATCTCCTTTGCTGTTTTGCAATCTTTGATTCTCATGAACATGTTTCTATTTAGAGTCTTCAAAATCATATCATTTGCAACAAAGTCTAGATTTGCTCTTCTTCTGTCATCCTTAGTCCAATCTTTCTTGGGTTTGTCTATTTCCTTCCCTTGATCTCGCTCTCTGTTGATACCACGTCATGATCATGATTGGTCCATCATTAATTACGCCCAAAGATCTCCTCATGAGTTCTTTTGTCAAGATGAGATAGCATTCTTATTTTATATTCATCAAAATTATTAACATTGAAAACTGGTACTTTTGACATAAAGTTTGAGGAATCCATAAGTACAAATAATAGATATATATGTGAATGAATAGGAAACTCATTTTTGAAAACTACTTTGAAAATATGTGATCTCCTTGTTACCAGAAATTAGATCTGAACAGGTTCTGATTCTAGGAACACTCTCTGATACCAATTGTTGGTCCTAGAGAAGGGTAAAACTATAGTCAGAGGGGGGGGGGGGGTGAATGACTATTGTGGAGTTTCAAAAACTTTTTTGGTATTTAAAAGCTTTTGGGTAGCGGATAAGTCCCTTCTTACTATGTTGTTTCAAAGTAGTGTGGACAATCACAAATATATATTATAATCTAAGCAATTTAAATGAATGCAGTAAAGAAAATAGACACAAGGCTTATAGTGGTTCATGGTGGTGTAATCCCTTAATCTACTCTTCTCTTGTGATGATTGGAGGAATTCACTATTGTTTTTACAAATACAATAGTATGATTGTCCTTGACTTCCCAAGCTTCACAATCTACAAGACTATCACTCCTTGACTGCAACAACTTCAGTGATTCTGTTTCTTTCACTGCTCCTTGAGATTAAATCCTTCAGCAGTTATCACACGCACAACTCCTTCTCAGATGACTTCTGATTCAGTTGCTTCAGTTTATTGTGAATGAGATTGATAAACTTGATTGATCAATCTCAGTACTGAATATGAAATCGTAGTTTTGATGTCTGAGTTGATCTCTAGATAAATCCTTGTAAGTTCGGAGAGAAGGCTTTTCAAATTGACAGAGTTTCTGCTTAGTTTTCTTTTTCTTATTGTTTTTTTTCATCTGTATGTCAATGCCTTCTATTTATAGCCTTGAGTATCCTTGATTTGAAATTCCGTCCGTTGGCTATATTTATGAGGGGAATAATCCTTGATTTTATTCTTGATTCCCCCTTAATTATATTCTCCTTGATTTCAGTGATCGCATTTTTTTCCTTCAAATGTATAGCAAAAAATCTGTCCTTGATTGATCCACTATTGATTGTGCATTAAATGCATGATCCTCTGAATTTTCATCATATTTCAATTCTGTTCTGATAAGGATTACTTCGCTGTTCTTTGGACGGTCGAGTGATCCATCTGACTTTGCCGTTTAGATCTCCCTTCACTGTTTTTGCCTTCACATTACCGAAAGTCATTTTACTCTTCCGATTCACTATTTCCTTCATCACTTCAGTTTAAGGAGAATCTTTGTACTTCACTGATCTTTGATTTGGGTTAGATCAGTGTACACCATATTTGAACATTAAATTTCATCACTTGAAACATACTTAGACTTATCCAAGGTCATCACATATTTCCTTGGTTATAAGTCAACCCATTAAGTCTTCACTGCTTTTCTGCTGGTGCTTGGCTTCACTCTGCCGAATTTCTGTTTTACTTCGCCGCCCTACCAACTAGTACAATACTTGTCTGACTTAACTTATACAATATGTGAGACTCTAAGTAAGGACTTATACAGAGAATTCTAACTTATTTCAAGCTTACTATAACAGCTAGTATGGCCATCATCAAAACATACTAAAATGTTCCTAACAGGCTTACTATAAGCCCACGCCTAGAGAGGGGAAAAGTGCCAAAGTTTTAGTCCGTGTTTCTCCATGTTCCTCGAATGCCTAGGCGCACGCCTAGCAAGTACTCTGCTGGTGTGATATTTTTTAAATTGTTGCCAGCGTATACTTTGGTATTTCATAAGCGCATACGCTAGCTATCTGCTTTGGCAAACACTATAAAAACTCAATTTTGAGTTTTTGATAGATATATATCACTTTTCACAGCAATTTTTGGTGATTTTCTCTTCCAAGAACACCATAGATTAGGTTTTTAAGCTTCCTTAGTATAATCTTTTATAACAAACACTTGGATCATCTTGGATTGCATATATATATATTCTGTTTTCTCGTTCTCAGATTTCTATCGGTTTTTAGCTTGTGTAGGTATTTCTAATCTTTATCTCTTGTTTGATTGTACTTACTTTTGTGATGAAATATTGTGTTTTAATAGTTAAAATGAGTAGCTAATCACCTTATAGCTGAGTTATGCGATAATCATCGAAATAGGATCCTAGCTTGTTCATGTGTTATTCTTGATGTTTGATTTGATCATTCTTGATGTGTTTGTAGTCCTAGAACTTATTCTTAAATGACTTTTATTGAACTCGCGACTCGATAATCGTATATCACGCGTCTTCTTTATAGATGTATTTTGCGAGAGGATACGGGAAATAGGGTTCTAGGATCACCTTGTAAAACCGACTGAGTTGTTCATATTCTGTTTCGTGTGTGAGGTTTATATCGACTTGTCGAGCATTTCATTGGCTGTAGACCGTGTTAGGTCTGTTAAATCCGGTCAGCGGACTATTGAACCTAACATAGGAGGGTAGATTATTGAAATAATGTCTATTCTTGGAAAAAAGGAAACGACACCCTACGTATGGCATCAAGACGTTTAGGTAAATCAAGAATACCTTCGGACTTAGCTAGGGTTTGGTAATTAGTTGCTTGGACCATAGCTCGGATATCACCTTTAATCTTTTAAAGCTCTCATTTTTAGTTAGTCATTGTAAACATAGCAAGTTATAGTTTAATAACCTCATAAAAAATCTTGTTGATCTAAACTAGAGATGACACTAGCTTTGGTACTTAACTAAATTCCCAGTGGGTCTATGACCTTGCTCGCTAGTTTTATACCACAACCGACTCGGTACTCTGCCGGTCAAAGTTGGTATACTATAAAGTGGTCATCAACTATCAAATTTATTTTTGGAAGGGCGATGATCATGTGCATAACACAAGCATCCTAGAACACGAAGCATAGAAAAATTTGGTGGCTTGCCAAACAAACATTCATAAGGGGTTTTGTAATTGAGAAGGCAAGATGGAGTTCGGTTAATTAGATGTGACGCTGCCAACACACATTCCCCCCAAAATAGCAGGGGTAGGTGACCCTCAAAACGAATTGCCCGGGCAACATTCAAGATATGATTATGTTTACGTTCTACACGACCATTTTGTTGAGGGGTTCCAATACACGATGTTTCAATAACTATCCTATGTTGTCTCAAATAAGGATCAAGACACCTAATTCAGTCCCATTATCACTACGCACGCGCTTAATCGTCGCATCAAATTGGCGTGAACCAAGAACTTAATTTCAACCTCAGTTTTGTGAAACAACAAATAAATCCAAACAGCACGAGAAAAGTCATCAATAATTGTCAAAAAATAAGTAGCCCCACAGGTCGAGGGAGTATTGTAGGGACCCCATAAATCATAATGAACCAGTTCACAAATACGACTTGCACAACTTTCAGTTTTATAAAATTGTTCACGTGACTGCTTTGCTCTAAAACAAAACCATCCTTATTTAAATTCTTAGAAATAATAGTCTTTGGAATATGTGTAAGAACTTTTTCTGAAGAGTTCCTCAAACGCCGGTGCCACAACTCCATAGACTTATTTCCATCAACAGCCAAGACCAGTGTTTATGGAACTCCTCTGAAAAAGAAAGGTCCATCTCTACTTTCACTCAATCCAATCAATGTCCTCGTCACTAGGTCCTGCATAACACATAATGAAGAAGATAGTTTAATGTTACAATCATATTCATCTGAAAATTGAGTGACAGAGAGCAAATTGCAAGTCAAATTCGGGACATATAACATATTTTCCAATTTTAAATTTCCAGGTAACATCACAGTGCTCTTATGAGATGCAAGAGAGGTACTTCCATCTGGTAGGCCAACATGGCATATATCAATTTCTCGAAAATCCATCAACAAATTTCTGCACCTACTTATATGATGTGTCGCTCCTGTATCGATAATCCACGATGACTGAGCTAATAGTCGATCTCTCGATTTGAGCAAATCAACAACACTTTTCCATTGGGCTGGACTAATATCGGTTAGAGCAGCCCGATTTTGACTTCAAGTCGAGCTCGACCCGCCTTCTTGCAGCAAACTCGCCATTGCTCCTTTCTCGTTCACTCTCGCAGCAGTTTGGTTTCGGGATGATTCAAAGAGATTGAACTATCCAAAAACTATTTCCACCATTCCAATTTTAGGAAAAACATAGACAAACACGCCCTCAAAATTTCATCACGATCGGAGTCCGTTTCAAATTCCGATCGTCGTCAAAAAATTCTGCTGAAACAAATTAAAGCAGTTTGGTCTCGGTCAATTTCAGAGAAATTGAACAGTCCAAATGGAAATTCCACCGTTCAGATTGTATATGAAATAATTCCAAACAACTCAAAATTTCGTCATGACCGAAATCCGTTTCAAAGTCCGATCGTCATCAAAAAGATTCTGCTGAAACAAATTGCAGCTGGTCGGTTGCGATCGATTTTAGAGAAATTAAACCGTCCCCACAAAAATTCAACCGTTCAGATTGTAGAGGAAACAATCTCGAAGAACCCCTCATAATTTCATCATGACCGGAGTCCGTTTTAATGTCCGATCATCGCCAAAATGTTTCTGCAGAATTCTTTCAAATCTATTGAATTTTTTGTTCTTTCGGTCATGGCTCCCACACCATGTCAAGAATTGTGGAAAATATTTTCTTTGTCTTCATCAATCACATAGGTCTGGTATATATAGTAATATATAGGGCATCACCACCTATCAATAATTACCACCCTACCCTTACTAATATTTAATTACAAAATACATCACATATATCACAATATATCGTAATACAAAATTTATCTTAAGTATTCGTGGACAGTAATAACTTTACATGTAAGAGATTAGTAAGAGCATATGCCTTTTCTAACGTCGATCGATATTATTCATTGGTTCTATCATACGATTGAATATGAAATGTCACTTGTTTATGAAGAAAAAAATCGTATATCAAATGTCACTTGTTTATGAAGAAAAAATTATTCTCAAAATATTTTATAAATTAACTAGTTTAATCACTTCAAGATTAACTATATACTTCACAAATATGGGCAGAATAAATTGGATGCATTTAAAGTAGTACAACTATAAACATATGGCCCTTAAATTGTTTTATTTAAAAAATTTCTAAACTTTTCAGGAATAAAAGAAGATTCATTGGCCCTTTCGGTGCATTTTGTGTTGGTCCCTTGAAAAGACTTTGATTAAGTTTAGAAGGGGGGTGAATAAACTTAATACTTAAAACTTTTGGAGTTAACAAACTCAAGAAATTCAAGACTGACTTACGATACTACAAGAGTCTGTGACACTCGAAGAGTCTCTCCGACCGTTGAGTTTATCGAATTTGTGCAAATGGAAATATATCAAAAATTAAGCCTTATTACTTGTTGTTAAATATGATACCAAGTATTAGATACTCAAGAGTGTATGTGTGGGGATTCAGATTGCTAGATTCAGGTAGATTGATGTGCTAGATAAACAAAATGCGTAATATAAATGCAGAAAAGTAAGTAGTGATTTTATAGTGGTTCCGTGTGGTGTAATCTTGTCACCCACTCTTCTCCTGTGATGTTGGAGGTAATTCACTAGAGATTCTTGAGGTAGTTGTTAGAAAAATCCCTAAGATGCTTGTCCTTCACCAATAACTATGGCTTCACAAACTATACACTTGGAACAGGTAGGATTGCTGCTCCAAAGTCTTCCACTGCTCTTTGAAGGGTTGGATTGCCTCTTCACCAGCTCCACCACAAACAACAGTCCTTGACACAATTGTGCTTCACTGTCCTCAGTAGATTGCTTGTAAAAGAAAGTTTGAATCAAGTAGGTGATTCAGCTTTTAGCAGCTTGATTAGGATGATATGATCACCAGCTTGAGGTCTTCAAGTGTGTAAACTTGATGTAGCTTAAATGCAGATTACAACTGAAGAATTGTACTGGATCAGTAGCCTTATGCTCAGTAGGGTCAGCAGGGTGTTTGATCGATTTAATTTTGATTGCTCAAGATGGATCCTTATTTTTCTTAAAAAATCATCATTTGTATCTGAGTTATGAGTCCTCTATTTATATGTAGAAATACTTGTGACTTACGTTTGAAATTCAAACATAGACGTTTTCGATTTGTCTCCATCTTGACTTGCTTTTTCTGACTGTTCCTAGGACTGACACTGTCAGACTCCTTTTTGACAGTTTCAGTCTGTCCACCCTTTGACTTGTATCTATTGGATAAATGTCTGAATCTTTCCAACGTCCCTTTAATCTTAACCATTGATTTGTTTGATAAATCAGAGGTTGTTAGCTGTCCCTTTCATTGTAATCTTCCAATGTAGCCTTTGATTAAATCGAAATATGTGTCCAAAGAGTTCTCGAGAACATAAGTCTCATTTGAATACACATCGATAAGTGATCCATAATTTGCAGTGTTTAAAAACACTTCAGCTAACTGTCTTTTTTATCTAACTTTTATTTATGAAGTTAGATTACACCTTTTTGAACATAACTAAGTTCCAATCACCACTTAACTTGTGGAACTTAGACCTTGTACACAAGGTATATGTAATCACTTTAGGTCATCACAGACTTCCCTAAATTCTGATTCCATATCCTTGACATTAATTACTAAGTTTGATCCCATAGCCTTCAATAACTGAGTTTGAGCCCTCAGCCTTCAGTGTTCAGCAGGTTCCTGATTAGTCTACTGACTCAGCTACCCTAATAATCTAGACTAGTCTGCTGATGTAAGTCAGCTGACCTTTTACAGTGCTTGTTTGATCAAACCTATACAAGATCAAACCTTAATGAACCTATACATTTGATATAGACATCTTTTTGCCTTTGCTCTATAACAGTTAGTCTGGCACTCATCACTAAAACTTAAAAATAAGTCCAACAATTTCCCCCTTTTTGGTGATGATGCCAATACCCTCCTAACAAAGAAAGCAAAAGATTAAAAACAAGAACAGAACAAATTTAGTCATCGCTCAATATAATCATTTGTTCAAAAGTATTACAGTCTAGAATCAGCAAAGGTATAAAGCAGATAAAGTATACTGATCTAGTTTCTTCTTTCTCTTTCTTCCCTTGCTTTCTCCACTTGCTCTTGATAGACCCTTATCTCTCTGATCATTTCTCTCATCCATTCATTTTCAATAAGAGAGATATCAATGTGAGGATTCACTTCTTTCCACCATTTCAATGCTTCAGGCAGAGTGAGATTGATCTGATGTACTCTGAAGCTTAAACGCATGTATACTTCCTTGAATTCATTAAATGACTCATTTGCATTGGTGGTAGGTAAAATCCTTCCACCTCTTCCACATCTGTGTGCAGCCTTCATGGCTTTAACTCTTGCTTCCCAAAACTTAAGTCCCAAAAAGGAATTGAGTCCCTCATGGAAACCTTTATCATGGTATGGTCTTCTATTGCTGTTGTAGACCTTCTCCTATTCTCTGAGAAGATCAACAGTGAGTGGAAGTCTGCTAGGTGCAGGCTCCCTAAAAGCATTGGTGTCATCTTCCCATCTTTTCTTTGCAAAAATTCTGGCACTACTGTTTGGCTCTCTTCCCCTTTATTGACATCATCAACAAAACGGGACAGCAGGCCATGAACACTTTCCTGTGTGGTGACTATAGTACTCAGTTGTCCTTCCATGATTTCAGTTCTTGTGTCAACTGCATTATCCTTTGTTGCATTGTCTGTTCCAGTGGATTGATCCTCTCAGTAAGTTTAGGATCCAATCCAGTAGGTTGAAGTGTTCCAGCAGCCGCAGGCACAACAGGCTTAGGTGTGTCAGCAAGCTTATCAAGTTTCTGGTGGATGGCTTCAAGTTGATCTTTCAGAAACTTTTCCTTCATTGTGTTTCCTTGTCTGATCCCCTTTACATCCAGAGCAAGGTCAGCAAGGGCATACTGTGTGGAAGTAACATTGGAAGCAACAGTTTCAGTAGTTCTTCCTCTATTCTCCACTAAATTCTTCAAGTCTTCAAATCTTTGCTCTTGCCTGTCAAGTTGAGTTCTTAACCTTGAAATGTCATTTCTGACAGTCCTCAACTCATCCAAAATCTCTGCTGGTACTCCACCATTCCTCCACCATATGTCCAAAGCAGCCTTCATCAAGAGGCTCTTCAACATTGTATTGTGCCCTATGTCTGCTGACAACCATGGCAAGGCTCATATCCTTTCCAGCAGGGTTAGGTCCTTAGAATTCCTCCAGAATAGGATCAAGAGCAGGTTCTTCAAAAACTGGTACAAATGACTGTTGAGGTTCATCATCAATAGGTTTTTCCACAGGCACTTGAAACTCCTCATCACTATAGTCATAGTCCAGCAGCTGCTCATCCTCATCAATAAAGTAGTCTGCTAACCATCTTTACCTACAGTGGTCTTGTCTTCAGAAGGCTCCACTACAGTAGCCTGTTCAACAACAACAGCAGGGATTTTCTCCAAACCCATAGATAGTTCCAACCTATGTCCAGTCTTTGTTTGAGACTCAAAGAACTTGTACCTCCTGCTCCAACCTTTGTTTAGATGTTTGCTTTGAACCTCAAAGAAACTCAACCTCTCAACTAACAATGGTGATCCTTCAAAACCCATCACCATGTCCAATCTTTGAGCAATCACTGTCTGTTCCTCACTGGTTAGCACTCTCTGTACAAGGATTGCAGGGAATTCAGCCCTATTTTCTTCTTGAAACCCTTCAGCATTGGCAATCCTTCTTAGAGTATTTGCAGTCCTTAATAGTGTGTCCTCAGTGTCAATCCAGTCTTGATATTGAATTGAATCCTCAGATTTGACATCAGGTTCACTATGATCAGTAACCCTCTCATCATCCAAATCTACAATCTATTGTTCATCAGTATGCTCAGCTGGTTCTTCAACAAATAAAGTGTCTATCTCACCAACCATCCTGTTTGCACCAATATGTATTCCCTCATTGATTTGTGCCTCCAGATCATCCATGGTGAGATCCTCATCCATTTTTCTAGTCTGCTGGCCCTCAGCAGACCTACCAGTATCAATGGACTGTTGCATGCTTTGTTCATTTAAAAAAACAGTCCCACTACCTCCTCCTGGACTACAGTGGATGTCATGACCAGAATCAGATGATGAATCATCACTGTCTGATTCATCTCTGGGATATCTGAACTTGATACCCTCTTCCTTCTTTTGTTGATCAAAAAGATCCATCAATTTTGATTCCAACAGAGAGGTATCAACTAAATCCAACAAATTTTCCACTCCCAACTTCTTAAAAGCCCATTCTTCAAAATCTATCATTGGTTCTGCAGCTGGATTTTGTCTCATATAGAACCCAAATTTCCATTGAAAGTAATTTTGCAACCAGTAGAAGTTTATGATCAACATATCCTTCCTTTCAAATGGCATGGTTGGCTTTCTGGGTGCAGTTTGAGTAGCTTGCTGACCTCCAAAAGTCTCAAAAAGAAAGTTAAGAGTCTCTTCAACTGATGCTTCCAGGTCAATAGGTTGCTCAGATTGTACATTAATGCCTACTACCTCCATCTGTTCAACACTGGGTTCCCACTGACTTATATGCTCATCAGCAGGGTTAGCAGCAGACTGCTCTTCCCCCTGAACTATTGCAGAATTTGCAGGGTCTTGTGCCAACTCTCCAACTTCCATAGCAGGTGTATTCTCAGTAGATTGCTGTGGATCCTCAACAAGTTGCTCAACAACAACTTGTGCAACTTCAGTAGGCTCAACAAATTTTTACAGGGAGGATTCAAAGAACTTTCTCACAACAGCTCGTGGTCGCTAGCTGTGAGTGATTCTCCAAAGAGGTTGCTTAACAACAACCTCTACCATTTCAGTAGGCTTAATAATTGTTAAGGGCTCAGCCTCAATAGCCTCTCCTTCCTCTTCTTCTCTCTAAGCCTCCAGAGTCCTCAATTGTTTTCCATTGCCATGTTTCCTTTTCTTGGCAATCTCTTTCATTCTTTTGGAAAGTTGCTCTGTTTCAGCTTCAGCAAATTTCCTCTTTCTTCTGAAATGAAAGAGATTTCCAAGAAAATGACGTTTCTTAACAAGTCAGTAGGAAACATGGCTTTCTACAGAGCAACTTTAACAAAGCAACTTTCCAAAAGAATGAAAGAGATTGCTCTGTAAGAAAAGGATGAAACAACTTTCCAACATGGCTTTCTTAACAAGTTGCCAAGAAAAGGATGTTTCTTAACAAGTCAGTAGGAAACATGGCTTTCTTAACATGTCTGTTGCTGAAGTGTTAAAGTAGCAAAGGAATCTCTTTCATTCTTTCATTCCTGCTGAAATGTTTCCTTTTCTTGGCAATCTCTTTCCTCTTTCTACTGGCTTCCTTCTGTTGCTCCTTTAACACTTTGGCAACAGACTTTTTCTTAGCAACTACAGGAGGGGTCATTATTTCAATTTCAATTGACCATCACAGACTCAGCATCTCTCGCTTGCTTGCTTTCTAGTCTTCCTAGGCTTTAACAATTATGTTATTTTTCTTGTATCAGTAGCCTTTCTCTTCCCAGTAACTTTCTTTGGTGCAGCAGGCTTAATAACTTGCTTAACCTGCTCACCACCAGCATCATCATCTCCACCATAATTAGCACTCTGTGTGGCCTCATCATCCACATCTTCATCATCATCCAAACCAGGAATAGGATAGTCAATCTCTTTCTTGTATCTGGATTTATTTTACTTTTCAGGTTCAATATCAGCAATTCCCAAATGATTCAGCAGGGCCTGAACCATCAATCCTAAAAGTAAAGCCTTGGATTTCCTTGTCCCTTCTTTTTCGTCTTTTGCTACCTTCTTCATGTAGTGGACAAAGAATACAGCCCAATCAAACTTCATGCTTCTGCAAATGATCATCAGCAATTCTATTTTGGGTCCTGATAGAGTATCCATGCTTCCAATGAGTCCTAAGATATTCTTTGCAGTAATCTTGCTCAGCAGGTTGTATTCATAACCAATATGCTTCACATTAATGCCTGGAATTGATTTGATGGCATCATTGGTCTTGATTCTATCAACAAAATCAATTTTTGACAGTCTCATTTCCTCAGGATTTGTTGGAGCATCGATTACTGGTGCAAAACCAAAAGCTTCCCTCAACAGGTTTGAGGAAACTTCAATCTCCCGGGCATTTATCAGAGTGGTGAATGCCTCTCTACCTTCTCTTATTACAACATTTCTCCGTAGCTAACAACATTTGTATATGATATTCTTTCCAACCTTATATTGAGTACATTTTCCGGACTGCATATCTTCTTATCCTTCACCAATATTGATAGCTAATTACGCTCGGTTGGCATCAACAACAAAGCCTCTTACACTTTGACTTGTTCCGATTTGAACATCATCCTTTTCTGCCATTGTTTAAGAAAAATATGAAGAAGATAGCTCAAAAATCTGTGTTCACACGGTGTATACGCAGAGAAAATTAGTCTGAGTTTTGAAAGTAACTTCTGTTTATAGGTCTGTATATATAACAGAGAGTAATGGTTAGAAACTATCAAACCACGTACTGTAGCATTAACCACGATTAAAGTTGGAATAAATGGGATCTTGACACGTGGCCCATTACTTATCCATAAATGTTTGTAACCGTTCGATCGTGTAACTACGGTTATAAAGGTAGAGTAAATATCCTGCCATTTGCTTTTTGACTTGAGTAAAGTTTGACTGTAACGTATTCTTCAGCAACCTTGTCATCAGTAGACTTGGCTCAAAGAACTCATTGAAAAAAAGTCTCAAGAATCTCTGACAGAGTTACTCACGATATTTAATTCCTTTTGTTTCGTCCAACTGATAATACAAGATGAAGTTCAATACCAATGACTGATTTTTCAAGTGAGCTCACCCAACAGGACAAAGTCCAATCCCCTTGGCAACTTCATTTGCTCAACTGTCCAAACATAAATAAGTACATGGAATTGTTGATATCAATGACTAGTCTGCTAAGTGAGCTCACCCAACATAGCAAAGACTAATCCCCTTGGTGAATTCCAAAGACACTATCTTGATCAAAACTATATCACCAACTTTTTATAATTCCAAGTTCAATCCTTAGTTTAGCAAATCTTTCACTATCCAATCGCTTTAGTGAAAATATCGACAAGTTGATCTTCAGTAGGGATATAAAGAACTACCACATCTTTCTTTTCAACATGATCTCTTATAAAGTGATGTCTCACATCAATATGCTTGGTTCTTGAGTGCAAAATAGGATTTTCTTTGATTGCAATTGCACTTGTGTTGTCACACATTATAGGAATTTCTCTTTCTTCAAATCCATAATCCTTTAATTGTTGTCTTAACCACAGTATTTGTGCACAACAACTTCCAGCAGCAATATATTCTGCTTTAGCAGTGGAAGTTGATATTGAATTCTATTTCTTACTAAACCAGGAAACCAGTCTATTTCCCATTAACTGACAGGTTCCTTTGGTGCTTTTTCTATCAATCTTGCATTCAACATAATCAGAATCTGAGTAGGATATAACCTTGAAACTTCCATCTTTTGAATACCATATCCCTACTCCCAAAGTCTCTTTTAGATACTTGAGAACTCGTTTTACTTCAGCTAAATGACTTTCTTTAGGTTTTGATTGAAATCTTGCACAAACACCTACAACAAAGGATATATCAGTCTCACGGGCAAGAAGGTACAAAGCAGATCGCCTATCATCATTCTGTATAAGGTCTGATCAACATCTTTGCTTTCTTTGTCTTCATCCAATCTGATATTTGTACTCATAAGAGTTGATACCTTGGTGCTGTTTTCCATACCAAATTTCTTCAGTAGCTCCTTGGTATATTTGATTTGATGAATGAAGATTCCATCATTCATCTGTTTGACTTGCAATCCCAAAAAGTAGTTCATCTCTCCTATCATACTCATTTGGAATTTACTCTTCATTACATTTGCAAATTTTTCACATAGCAATTCATTTTCCGAACCAAATATTATGTCATCCACATAAATTTGTACCTACAGGGTGCTGTTTCCTTTATTGATTCTGAAAAGAGTCTTGTCAATGGTACCTTTTCAGATTGCCAATGGTACCTTCTCAGATTGCCAATGGTACCTTTTGTAAAACACGCACTTGATGTCAATGGTACCTTCTCAGAATGCCTCTGATTCAGTTGCTTCAGTTTGATGTGAATGTGATTCACGCACTTGCTTGATCAATCTCAATTCTGAATATGACTTTGTAGTTCTGATATTTGAGTTGATCACTAGATGTATCCTTGTAAGTTCAGAGAGAAGGCTTTTCTAATTGACAGAGTTTCTGCTTTCTTTTTTTTCTTAATCGTTATTTTCTTTTTCTGTCAATGCCTTCTATTTATAGCCTTGAATAGCCTTGATTTTGAAATTCCGTCCGTTGGCTATATTAATGAGGGAATAATCCTTGATTTTATTCTTGATTCCCTTAATTGTATTCTCCTTGATTTCGTTGATCGGATTCTTCTCTCAAATGTATAGCGTAAAATCCGTGCATTTGATTGATCCTTTAATGATTGTGCATTTAATGCATGATCTCACGAATCTTCAATGTATATTAAATCGATCTTGTAAGTGTCTCTTCACCGCCTCAGAGAACGGTGGAGTGAGCCTTCCGACTTAGCCGTTAGTTCTTTCTTCGCCGTTTTGTTTTCTCTTTGCCGACGATCGGTGTACTCACCGATTCACTGCTTTTTCTTCTTTGCTTTAGTTTCAGGAGAATCTTTATACTTCACCGATCCTTGATTAGGGTGAGATCGTGTACACCATATTGGAATATTGAGTTTCATCACTTGAAACATAACTTAGACTTATCCAAGGTCATCACGCACTTCCTTGGTTATAAGTCGATCATAATCCCTTCTCTCAGTATCTCTGCTGGTGCTTGGTCGGCTTCACTCTGCCGAATGTCTGCTTTCACTTTGCCGTCCTACCAACTAGTACAATACTTGTCTCACTCTCAACTTATACAACATGTCGACTCTAAGTAAAGACTTATACAGAGAATTCTAACTTATTTCAGGCTTGCTATATAACAGCTAGTATGTCCATCATCAAAACATAATAAAATGTTCCTAACAATTTCCCCTTTTTGATGATGCCAAAACCTCATAAGCCTGAACATAAGTAGTCAAAAATTCATAATAACCAATGAACAAAATTTCAACAATTTTTATTCATCCATCAAGGGGCAATGAGATCCAAAGAATTTATTCAATCATATAAACTACATTTTGCTTAATTCAGCCTTGTACCTTTTGAACTTTGTAGTCCGAACCTCTTCAATGTCTTTCCAATCAATTTCTAGAAACTTCCACTTCCAAGAAGCCAAAGTCAGTATTCGGATACACCCAAAACTCTTTTGCCAAAAAGTCTATTGAAATCGTGCATGGTCTCATTGGCCTTAGGTTCTCCAAAATATTTTTCAAGTCTTTCCTAGCCTCAAGAATGTGTGAGTCTGCAAATTTGAGACTTTTGTAGAGACTCCACTGCTCTGCTTTCTCCAATCTCCCCATGGGATTGAAGAACCTTGCCATGTATTTGAAATCTTCTTGTTGTGCGGCCGGCAAGTCTTCCGGTCCCTTTGCAGATAGTGGTATGGTGAACTTGGTTTGTTGTTGGTCCGCTTTGAGAAGTGCAAATTCTCTTTTGACTTCATTGTAGAGTTTGGCCATATCGCTTCATCCTTTCATCCTCGATAGTTTAGCCAATCACCCCAAGCTTCATCTTGTGAGAGGTGAGGATAAAGTCCTTCCTGTACTCTAAAAATTCTCTTACATGGTCCAAAGCATCCGCATCATATTATGCTTTGCTTTGGTGACCAAAGTGTAAGTTCTGTGCTCACTAGTATATTTGGAGCTGCTGCCGCCTCTGCCGTGTTTCCTCCGTGCTTTGTCTGTGTTGGTGACAGATCCTCTTTCTTTGGGTGGATCCAGGCCTTTGCCGCCCCTGCCGGACTGCCTCTATCATCATCTCTTCGTTGAATAGGATGAGGAAATCCAATGCAGGTTCCTTTGTGGCTTTTTCTCTTTCTTCTCTCGATCCTTCTTTGTTGCTCTTCTTCGCTTCATTTCTGCTTCCTTATTTCTCTGCCTCTTGCTCTCAATTGTTCTTCAAAGAAATTAGGGGTTTGAAAGTTGATCCTTCAGCTTATCCAGATTTTCCCTTTTTTGGCAAAGATCATCCCTTTGGCTTGGAGTAGGATGCTATTGGTGGCCTCTCCCGCTCCAATCGTGAGAGTCAAGTTTTGATTCAATAGAGGTGAATCTATTGTTATGATCATTCAATTTCTCATTGACACTCCTAAGTCTAGTGCCAAAAGCTACCGCCAAAGGATTCGCTTTCTTGGGAAATGTGTTGCCTGAGGCCTGCAAGATCATGGTGATATTGATGTTAAGTCGCTTCATCGACTTCCCTGTTGTTGAACCACAATGTTTTGTGCATCAATGTACTCGGCAATGGCTTGAAACTTGTTTTCAATGGAGGAGCTTTTGTCATTAAACGCCAAGTCATGGATCCGAGATACATTGCTTGTCGCTCCAATTCTTCACCAAACAAGTCCGCCGCTTTCACAAGTTTCATTTGTATGCCCAAAGTGTTCACCGAGAGAGTTTGTGCCTTGTTTCACCGGTACTGGATCTGCTTGTCGGCCCTTGTCTTGATGTTGAGTGACATCTCGCATTTACATCTGTATCTTCAAGTATTTGGGTAGATGAGTATACCGGTGTGGCTTGAGTCTGCTTTATTCCCCTATGTCTATGCCGGGGTTGTCTTGATCGAGTGACAAAGAATGAACCAAGTGTCCACAATGTTTGTGTTTGTTAGCTAGAACATTGACATGACAAATGTTGAGTGGACCTGCTTTTGCTGGAGTTGAAGACTTGCCGGAGGCTTGTGGTTTCAAAAATGTACGGAGAAGAGTAGTGTCATCAATTGCATCTGGTGCAAGAGCATCCTCTTCTCTGTCTTTACCTAAATCACCATCATTATTGTCATTACAATCATGATCATTATCATCATCATCATCATGATCATCATCACCACCGTCTGAGTCATCATTCTGTCTCCCAGAGGTCTGGAGCATCTTTGCCTTGGCTGCATCAACCAATTCCCATAGTGGTGATTCATCAAGTACTCCTACAAGTGTTGTGATTCCCAGAAAATCAAATAACCAAGCTTCTTCAAGAAGCATGTGGTCTCAGTGTCTTGAAGTTGTTGTCTAGAATCGCTTTCCTTCCATTCAAGATATTCTCGCAATTCGGTCATCTATATCGCTTACGCACAATTGTACAGCCTTCTTCTAGAGATTCCTCATCTTCTAGTAGTGTTTTCTTCATTTGGATGTCGTTCATCCTCACCGCATTTTCTTCTACTTGTTGTGCTTCCTCATTGTCGTAATCCTCTTCGCTTCTTCTTCATCAATTAATTTTCCAAAGTCTGTCTTTTCTGCACTTCACTCGACCTTTTGTTTCTTTCTTTGACTTGTGGTGTTGTGTGAGGATTTCTTCCTCTTTCCTTCTCCTCGCTTTCTTTTGTGGTTTGACATAAGTAAACATGACTTTGGATTCATGCGATCTGTGGAGTTGTACAGAGGGGAACTTTGAGACATTGCAACAGAGATAGTGCACCTGTATCCCATATGACTTTTTCACCTGCAATTGTCCTTTCATTGTCTTTCCTCTTTTTATCCCTTTTTGTCCGCTTACTTCACCTTGGATTTGCTCTTTAATTATCAAAAAGAAGTATTTTGCCCAATTAAATCGTAGCTTGTTATAGATGATTCCCATTAACCGCATTCTAATTTCTCATCATGGCATGATTTGCTCCCAACTTTCCTTCAATGGTTTTGCCAATTAGGGCACTAAACTCATTAAATGGTCGCTTCAACTCGAGATCTGAGACAATTTACTTTTGTGGATCCTGGGTTTGCCGCTTTGGCAATGATTGCCCGTAATTCATCTAAGTCCTGTGGTATCAATGTCACTTTTGCTTGACCCTTATTTGAAAGTTTGAGATGTTTTCGGATTACCTTTCTTTGTAATCACCACGCCTTTGCCATTTATGGATGCAACAATCTTGTCTTCTTCGAACTCGCACCTTCTTTAGTAGGGAGCCCAGCATCGATCGTCGCGATTTCCGAAGAAAATCGACTTTCATAACACACTTCGCTTATTGGAGGATTGAGGAAGGTGGATAATTTTAGTTTTTCACACCTGCTTGCCAACCTTTTTTGGCATGCTCATCATTTCCACACGCTTTGGTAGTGTTCTGCTTGGAAGAATGAGCCGCTGGCAATCGATTTTTCGCACTCAAATTTTGAGTGATTGAGGAAGATGATGCCATTTTTGAGAGGGAGAGGGGTTTGAAAATGAACTTGAGTTTGCAATAGAGATAAACAAGAGTAGGGTTGTAATTTGCAAGAGAGCGTAAGGATCTCTGAAAATCTCTAAGTCTTGTTTATATAGTGTGATTTGGGTAGTGTGAACGTGGTTTGAATATGGAAGGATTTAGTGACATAATGGCGTGATTTTGTGTATGAAGAATGCGATATTCGAGCGGAGAGGGGGGGTGGTTTGAGGCAAGTAATGATAGAGCCCGGGAATCGAGGAGTTTATAATTCAAAAAATAATATAATTACCTCCATGATTTCCTTATTCTCCACGTGTATTCAGAATTGATTTTGTTCACACTTTGAATTTGTCCAAGTCTTTATTTCGGTGAAGTGCCTTCGCTGGTCACTTAACCGGTCCAATGAGTTCTTCACTGAGCTGCTTCATTGAACTGTTCCTAACAAGCGCTTAAGTTACCTCTGCTGGATACCGGTGCCTTACCTCGCTACATCTCCTCATAACGGCAAAGGTTGTACCAGTTGATGGAGTCACTTAGCCGATTACTCCGGGTTAGCCGCTCGTTGATACTTAGTCAATTTCAATCATCCCTAACTCGCTTCTCAACATACTAAATCTTTCATAACTGAGTGGTTTAGTGAAGATGTCAGCCAGTTGGTCTTCAGTGGATATGTATTTTAGGATGACATCTCCCTTTTCAACATGGTCTCTGATAAAATGATGTCTTACATCAATGTGCTTTGTTCTTGAATGCAATCTCGATTTTCTCAGTAATAGATATTGCACTTGTGTTGCACATGATTGGGATTGTTTTCTCTTCGACTCCATAGTCCCTTAGTCGTTGTCTTATCCACAAGATTTGTGCACAACACTACACCGCTATATATATTCTGCTTCAACTGTTGATGTAGATATAGAGTTTTGCTTTTTGCTGAACCATGAGACTAGTCTGGTTCCTAGCATTTGGCATGTTCCAGAGGTGCTTTTTCTATCTATTTTGCATCCAAAGATAGTCGAGTCCTGAATATGATATCGGTGTAGATCCTCCATCTTTTGGGTACCAAATGCCAACATTGATGGTGTGTTTCAAGTATTTGATTATCCTTTAGCCGCTAGAAGATGTGATTCTTTTGGTTGAGCTTGAAATCTAGGACACACTCCTACCGCAAATGCAATATCGGGTCCGCTTGCGCTAAGTATAACAATGATCCAATAATTCCTCTATACATTTTCTCGATCAACATCTTTTCCTCCTTCATCTTTTCCAAGTATGACTCGCACACATTGGTGTGTCTCATTGTGCCACTTGTATCCATCCCATACTTGTGTATCAAATCTCTTGTATATTTTGCTTGACTAATGAAAATGCCATCCTTCATTTGCTTTACTTGAAGGCCAAGGAAGTAGTTTAATTCTCCCATCATGCTCATCCTCAAATTTGCTCTTCATTAGGTTTGCAAATTTCTCACACAACTTTTTCATCTTCTCGATCCAAAGATTATGTCATCAACATAGATTTGCACTAGCAATGTGCTTGCCCCTTCCTCTAGTTTAAATAGAGTCTTGTCTATAGTTCCTTTGTTGAATCCATTCTTGATCGTAAATTGTGACAAGAGTTTCATACCAGTGCTCTAGTGCTGTTTGAGGCCATAGAGGGCCTTCTTGAGTTTGTATACTTTGTCTTCTTTTCCTTTGATTTGAAATCCAGGAGGTTGTTCTACATAAACTTCTTCTTCCAAAAGTCCGTTTAGAATGCACTTTTGACATCCATTTGATAGACTTTGAAGTCTTTGTGTGCAAAGAAATGCTAGAAAAGTCTTATTGCTTCCAATCTTGCTACTGGAGCAAAGGTTTCATCATAATCTATTCCTCACCTTTGGGAATATCCTTTTGCAACTAGCCTTGCTTTGTTTCGACAACAGCCTCCTTGCTCATCCATCTTGTTCCTGAATACCCATTTTGCACCAATGATGTTGGCCATTTCAGTCTCACAACAAGTTCCTGACTTCATTTCTTTCAAATTCATTTAGTTCTTCTTGCATGGGTGTGATCCAATCAAGCATCTTGGATTGCATCATCTATGGTCTTGGGTTCCACTTGTGATAGAAAGCAAGTTAGCATGTGCTCCAGCTTGTCTTCTTGTTCGACTCGTGTGAATATCTCCAATGACTTGTTCTTCGTGATGGTCTCTAAGCCAATTTAGGTCCAGTTGAAGTTGATCTTCTCTTGGTGCTTCCATACCTTCATCTTTGAGCATGAACTTCAATTTCAGTGCTTCTCTGTTGTATTGATATATGGCTCCTCTTGATTTTCAAAAAGATGATTCGTGATAGTAGTGGGTATGGTTGCATTTGTATAGATTTGCCTCTCAGTGCGCTTTCTCTTCTTGGTCTTGAAGATCTTCACCATTTGTATATGGTTCATCAAAACCACATGTATTGATTCTTCACTCACCAATGTTCTTTTATTTAGTACTCAATGCTTTACTTGGTGTCTCGAGTATCCCATGAGATTGCTTCATCACCTTCTCATCAAAGGTATGCAGATGATTCTGCTCAAAGACAAAACATTTTGATCCAAACATATGAAAATATGAGATATTGGGTTTTCTACCATTCCATAATTCATATGGAGTTTTTCCATGATGTTTGTTGATGATTGATCTGCTTTGTGTATGGCATGTCGTGTTTGTTTGCTTGACCCAAAATCTCTTTGGCAAGCATGCTTCAAAAATCATTGTTCGATCGCTTCTTTGAGAGTTCTGCTTTTCTTTCTCGCTACACCATTTTGTTGTGGAGTTCCCCGCTGCAGAGATAGTTGATGTAGTACTCCATTTTCTTCACAATACGCTCGATAATTTCATTTAGAAATTCAATTGCCTCTATCCGATCTCGATTTTGATAATTTTTAGCTCTTTTTCATTCTCGAGTCTTCTCGGCAAGTCCGTAGCTTCTTGAGTGTTTCTTTCTTCTTGTTCATGAAGATGGTCCAGGTGTATTTTGAGAAGACATCCACCACTACAAGAGTATATTTCTTACCACTCACACTTACTGGAGTGACTGGGTCCAAACAGTCCATGTGCAAGAGATGTAGAACTCTTGTTGTAGATTGATGAGGCTTTGATTTGAATGAGCTTTTATTTATTTTCCTTTCTCGACAAGCATCACATAGACTCTCTTTCTTGAATGTGATCTCAAGGCAGCCTTCAACTAACTTGCTCCTTGATAGTTTGTTGATGGTCTTGAAATTCGTGTGATTTAATCTTCTGTACAAATCCAAATTGTTGATTGTTTATTCTTGACAAGTAGACATGTTTCGCTTTTGGTCGTTTCTCCACCCACCACATACATGTTGTCTTGTCTTCTACCTGCAAGAACCACTGTGTTTGTTTGATCGTGAATCACTTTGCATCCTTCTTTGTTGAAGTGCACATTGTAGCCTTTGTCACGTAATTGACTGATGCTCATCGAGATTGAAGTTAAGTCCCTTGACATATGCCACATTTTGAATCTTTAGATTGTTTTTGAGTATTGTGCCTTCCCCTTAATCTTGCCAGGTTTTTTTTCCTCCAAATGTGACTTTGGGTCCATCAAAAGCTTTAAAATCAGTGACCCATTTCTTGTTTCCTGTCATGTGTTTGGAACATCCACTGTCTATGTACCAAACATCCTACAAAACAGATTAATTAAGTTTGGGTACCCAACACTGTTTGGGTCCATATCTGTTAGCAGTCATGCCTCTCATACCAAGTATGTATCCAAAAGGTCTTCTCTTTGGATAATTGAAGTCATCAACTTCATATGTATAAGGCATGGCGTAATAGCTTCTAATATTTCTACGAAGGTATTCGATACTTTTTCCACCTTTTGGTGCATTTATATCCTTCTTCACTTTCCAATATGCAATAGAAACCTTTCTTGCTTCATGTGTCTAGAACATAGCTAGATTGATTTTTCTTAATCACATGATGCATTTTGTGGAATGGTTTCCTCTTGTATTTTGGAGGTGTGATATTCCAATCATCCTCTCGAGGAAAAAGTCCGCCTTTACCTTCGGGGATGGTCATTGTTTTTGTATGATTGGAATGAGGATTTAGTCTGTTTGTTTCACTACAAAGGGGTTTTGACTTCACTGAACAGATGATCTGTTGGAGACATGGTTCATCCCTTTCTAAATTTTGGTCCATTAGTGGTCCTCAATTTAGAATTGTGTTGACTATTATCCCTACGCTCATCCTGACCGTTATAGCCAAGACCAGATCTCGATCCAAACCTTTTGAGGGTTTGTAAGTCGGTGCTTTTAGTGATGCAATGATTACCTTTATCGGTGAGGAGTTCTTCTTAATCGATCACAGGTAAAGTATGTATGGTCATCCGCTTTTGTTGATCATTTAAGTAGGTCTCCTTACTAGTTAATTCACTTTCTAGTTTTATCCAGTTCTTTCTTTAACCTCTTATTCTCTTTTCTTAGATCCTTGCATTCCTTTTCCGAATTTCATGATTCTTTTCAATTTCATCAAATTTAGTCATGAGATTTTGGACTAGTCTCATTGTATCTAATGGAAGACTAGAGGATTGTGCGTTGTTAGATGTGAATGCATTAGATGAAGAACAGAACTAGATGTTACCTCGCCATCTCGATTCTTTAGCCATTAAACATAGTCTTGTTTCCTCGATTATCCGAACTATCACTTTTGTCTTCATCCAATTCTTTGGTCATGAGGCATAGGCATGCCTTTTCATTTTCCGAGAAATGTCTTCTTCATCACTATCATCCGAGTCATTGTCGATGATTCTTCATGCTTTTCACCGGATTCTCGCCTTAAGTGCCTTCTTGCCCTTTCTCTTTTCGGATGCTTTGAATTTCTTCTTTTCATCATCTTTGTCATTTTCTTCGTGACAATCACCTTGAAGTGACCTCTCTTATTGCAAATGAAGCATCTGTATTCATCATCTTTCTTCTTCATGTCTCTGCTTGAGCTTGACCTTTGTTTGATGTTGAATTTCCCTTGAATGGCTTCTTTTAAACTGTCACAAAACGCTTAACTAATAAAGCTACCTGTTTTTTAGTTCTTGTGTCTCTTTGTCGATGCATTCGCAAAGTTACTTTGGCTTGAGGTGTAGCTAATGCGGTAATTTTGTGTGTCTCTGCGACCACCATCTTCACCGCTCAATTCGAATTCATGAGCTTTCAATTGGGACATCGATGTCGAGTGTCGTTGCTTGCAAGATTTGTTGTTCCTCCGATTCTCGATGTTATGATCTTCCATCTTTCGTAGTCCTCTCAGGATCTTCAAGCATACTTCTTTTGTTGATATGTGTGTCCAAGCCACAGCTGCGCTTCACCGATGATGCTTGAGAATGTGTTGTCCATTTGATCAATGGATTCACCGTCTTCATTTTAAAGTTCTCAAATTTCTGCTTTTGCAATGATAATTTGTTTTCTTTGATCGCTTGGATCCTTCATTTATCAATGATAGTTTGTCCCACATCTCCTTTGTTTGCTTTTGCGCTTTTTGATTCTCATGAACATGTTGTCGTTCAGAGTCTTTAAGATCATATCTTTTGCTACAAAGTCTAGGTTTGCTCTTCTCCTCGTCATCTTTGGTCCAATCTTTCTTGGGTTTGTCTATCTCCTTTCCTTGATCTCGCTCCTCGTGCCTACCATAGTAGTGATCATGATTGGGCCATCATTGATTACATCCAAAGATCTCCTCATGAGTTGTTTGCAAGATGAGATAACATTCTTATTTTATATTCATCAAAATTATTAACATTGAAAACAGTACTTTTGACAAGAAGTTTGAGGAATCTATCGGTGCAATTGAAGATAAAATGGCGGTGAATGAAAACTTTGATTTGAAACCTACTTTGAAAATATGTGATCTCCTTGTTACTGTAAATTAGATCTCAGCAGTGTTCTCGATACTAGGAACACCGCTCCGATACCAATTGTTGGTCCCAGAGAAGGGTGAAACTATAGTCGAGGGGGGTGAATGACTATAGTGGAGTTTCAAAAACTTTTCTTGTGTTCTAAAAGCTTTTGAGCAAATGGATAAGTCCCTTCTTACTATGTTGTTTTCAAATCGCTTTAGACAATCACAGATATGTGTTATGATGTAGGCAAATTAAATAAGTGTCAGAAAGTAAATTGCAGAAATTAAATTGACACAAGGCTTATAGTGGTTCAGGTGGTGTAATCCCTTAATCCACTCTTCTCCCGTGATGATCGGAGGAATTCACTATTGTTTCCACAGATACAACAAAGATGATTGTCCTTGGCTTCCCAAGCTTCACAATCTACAAGACTATCACTCCTTGATCGCAATGTGCCTTCATGATTCAGCTTTCCTTTTGTCTGCTCCTTGAGATCAAAATCCTTCAACAAATATCACAGCTTCAACTCCTTCTCGATTGCCTCTCCGATTCATTTGTTGTTTCACTTTGATGTGAATGTGATTCACGCACTTGCTTGATCAATCTCACCTCGAATATGACTTTGTAGTTCTGATATTTGAGTTGATCACTAGATGTATCCTTGTAAGTTCAGAGAGAAGGCTTTTCTAATTGACAGAGTTTCTGCTTTTTTTTTCTGAATCGTTATTTTCTTTTTCTGTCAATGCCTTCTATTTATAGCCTTGAATAGCCTTGATTTTGAAATTCCGTCCGTTGGCTATATTAATGAGGGAATAATCCTTGATTTTATTCTTGATTCCCCCTTAATTGTATTCTCCTTGATTTCAGTGATCGGATTCTTCTTTCAAATGTATAGCGTAAAATCAGACTTGATTGATCCTTTAATGATTGTGCATTTAATGCATGATCTCAATGAATCTTCAATGTATATTAAATCGATCTTGTAAGTGTCTCTTCACCGTCTCAGAGAACGGTGGAGTGAGCCTTCCGACTTAGCCGTTAGTTCTTTCTTCGCCGCTTCGCTTTCTCTTTGCCGACAATCGAGTGTACTCACCGATTCAATGCTTTCTTCTTTGCTTTAGTTTTAGGAGAATCTTTATACTTCACCGATCCTTGATTAGGGTGAGATCGATGTACACCATATTGGAATATTGAGTTTCATCACTTGAAACATAACTTAGACTTATCCAAGGTCATCACAGACTTCCTTGGTTATAAGTCGATCATAATCCCTTCTTTGTATCTCTCGCTGGTGCTTGGTCGGCTTCACTCGCCGAATGTCTGCTTTTCACTTTGCCGTCCCTACCAATTAGTACAATACTTGTCTGACTCAACTTATACAACATGTCGACTCTCAAGTAAAGACTTATACAGAGAATTCTAACTTATTTCAGGCTTGCTATAACAGCTAGTATGGCCATCATCAAAACATAATAAAATGTTCCTAACATAAACCTTTCCAAAACATCAACACATTCTGGATCAGTGACTTGTTGATTCTCAGCAGGTTCTGAAGCTTCACCTTCCATTCCAATGAACTTAGGTTCATCAAATACAACATGTATTGTTTCTTCATGTTTCAGTGTCCTTTTGTTCAGTAACTTGAATGCCTTGCAACTGGAGAATATCCAAGAAAATTCCTTCATCTGATTTTGGTTGGAATGTCTTCAATTGTTCCTTATTTATCAAGATAAAAAACTTGCTTCCAAATGGATGGAAATAAGATATATTAGGTTTTCTTCCATTCCAAATCTCATAAGGTGTCTTCAGCAGCTTCTTGTTCACTGATGTTCTGTTTTGTGTATAGCATGTCGTATTGACTGCTTCAAATTTAATATCTTTCAGTAGAAATGCTTCACAAATCATAGTTCTTCCCGCTTTTTTAGTGTTCTGCTTCTTCTTTCAAAGAACCCCATTTTGGTCGAGGTGTACTAGCACCAACAAGTTGATGTAGTACACCATTTTGTTCACAATATTCTCTTATAACTTTATTGAGAAATTCAAGACTTTTTCTGATCTTATTTTTACTATCACAAACTTTTCTCATTCTCAGAATCTCTTCAAAAGTTCGCATCTTTTGAAGTGTTTCTCTTTCTTGTTCATGAATATCACCCAAGTGTATTTTGGATAATCATGCACAACCACTAAGGTGTACTTCTTTCTCATTACACTTGTTGGTGTTATCGGTCCAAATAGATCTATGTGCATCACCTCAAAACTCTTTTTGTTGATTGTTTAGTCTTTGACTTGAAGCTTGACTTTGTCTGCTTACCTTGCTGACATGCATCACATAAAGCATCCTTCTTGAATGTGATCTCTGTTAAACCAATCACAAGTTTCTTCTTCACCAACTGATTGATATCATCAAAATTTAGATGATTCAACTTTTTATGCCATAACCAATTAAGTTCGACTTGGTATGCACAATCGTGCAAGTTTCTCGAATGCAGAGAGACCAATCCACAACATACATGTTTTGTTGTCTTCTTCCAGCTAACACAACTTGATCACCTCTTTCACTAATGACAATACATGTGTTTTTGTCAAAAGTGACCTTGTATCCCATGTCACAAAACTGTCCAGTGCTCAGTATGTTGTAGTCCAGTCCTTCCACATATGCAACATTCCGGATTGTTAATCCATTTCTCACAAGTGTGCCATATCCTCTTGTGTATCCTGGTGTGTTCTTGTTGCCAAAGTTCACTTTTGGACCATCCTTTGCCACAAAATTTGACAAACAATGTATATTCTTTGTCATATGTCTGGAACATCCCGTGTCAAAGTATCAGACACCATACAAAACAAAGTTAGTGCATTTTAGGAACCCAAACCTGTTTGGGTCCATAATGGTAAGTGGTAAGCATGACCCTTGGCAAGTTTCCATAAGGTCTTCTTTGGAAGGTATCATACTTTGGTTTATACATGTATTCTACACATCCATAAGGTCTAACAATTGGTTGTGTAGGATTCACATATGCTTTCTGGCCTTTTGGAATATAATGCTGTTTAAAGTGATTTCTTCTGTTAGAAGCACTAGGATAGCCATACGTGTGCTGTCTGTTAGGAACAGCCTTGTAATATGGAGTCTGTTGAGGTCCCTACTGAGGTCTTATATAAGTCCTTTGCTGAAACCTCTACTGATTCCATTGCTTAGGTTTTACCTTAGCAGCATGGTTATACCTGTTGTTTCTAGCAGTAGTTGCAGGAATATTCCAATCCTCATCAGTAGGGAACAACTACCTTTCCCCCTGAGATAAGTATCCCTTGAATGATTAACATTTTTGGATTTAGGATTCTTATTCTTGGAATATTTCTCGGTTTTCCCTTTTTGTGGTCCAAATAGACTTAGTAGCAGTGTCTCTCGCTATCACAGTCTAGAAGGCACATCAGTCCTATTTTTAGATTTAATTTTTTTTATTATGAGCTGTTGACTTCCTTGACTTCTGATTTTGCTTCCTTGAATCTTTCTCGGTAGACTTTACTGCCTCAACGACCCTTTTGGGAGTTGGAACTTGTTCAGTTACAAACTTATGACCAATTCTGGTACTAGATTCAGTGACCTTACTGGTTCCACTCTTATTGGATTCTTGAGTTCCAAAACCAAGCTATGTTCTATCACCATAAGGATTTCCAGATTTGAATGCAGTGGAGGAACAAGATGGTTCAAAGAGACTCAAGCAGACTCTCGAATGTACAAAGCAGCTTATGCTGATTCTGTCTAACTTCTTTTTCCTTTCCTTTGAGAATTCTTAATTCAGCATTTAATCTTTCAAATTGTGATTGAAGAGCTTCTTTTTCAGCCTTCACAATCTCATAACCAGATTGTATTATCCTTAGTTGATTAATGATGGTATCCAAAGTTTCTTCATTGTCAGAATTTTTAGGATTTGAAGCACAAGTTGATTCACAATCACTTCCAGCAGGGGTGTTTATAGATACTGAATTGTATACCTCCTCTGTTTCATCCATATTAGCCATTAAAGCATAATCTTCCATCTCAGCAACAAGTGCAGTATCATCAGATTCATTTCCTTTTCCTGATTCTACTTCATATCCTGATTCATCTTCAGCAACCATAGCTTTCTTGCCATGTCTTCTTTGTTGGCTCTTGGTCTTCAATAGGTCTAGACAATCAGGTCTGAAATGTCCAGGCTTCTTGCAATTAAAGCAAGGATAATCAGGTTCCTTTTTCTGTTTTAATTCAGGACAATCAGGTTTGAAGTGTCCTGGTTTCTTGCAATGATAGCACAAGTAATCATTATCTTTCTTTGACTCATCCTTCTTCTTTTCACTGAATTTTTTTTATGAAATTCCATGGAGAACCCTTTCCAGTTTTCATCATTCTGATTTTCTTGCTCAATAGGGCAATCTGCTCTTGCATCTCATCCAGTAGATCATCTTGAGCTCCTGGTGTCTCTTCTTGATGTGAAGCAGCCACTGCAGTGGTCTTTGGCTCTTCTTTTTCAGTCTCAGGCACATGATTTTTGCTGAATTCATAGGCCTTAAGATCTGAAAACAATTTAAAGGTGTCTTCTTCATGAAAACTCCTCATTTCTTCTATGGCAGTCACCTTCATCTCCCAGACTTCTTTTGCAGGTAATGCTTCCAAGATTTTTGAGTTGATTTCTTCTTGTGAGTACTTCACACTCAGTAGGGTGAGTTCATCCATGATTGCATTGAATCTTGATTCCATTTGTTCAATGGTCTCATTTGGTTTCATTTTGAACTCCTGGAACTTCTTCTTTGCCACACTGATCTTGTTCTTTTTGATTGCATCAGTGCCTTCACAGATTAATTGCAACTTATCCCAAAGTTCCTTTGCAGTCTTGCAATCTTTCACCTTCATATACATATTGCTATCCAAAGTTCTGTATATAATATCAATAGCAATATTGTTGAGATTTGCTCTTTTTCTATCTTCAGCAGTCCATTCCCTTTTTTGGTTTTGGAATATACTGTGTCTCATCTCCCACTATTCTGCACTTGGTAATCTCCAGGTGGTCCATCCATCAAAGACATCCATCATTTCATCATGTGTTGCAAATAGATAAACTCTGCATACGACGTTTATACTCATCAAAACGATCTAAACAACACATCAAAATTGTTCTAGCATACTGGTTGTTATCCATGATGCAAAGCTTTTAAAATCAGACTTGAAAAATTTTTCAAACTATTTTCACAAGCACAACAAGTAGGATTACTTGAATGTAACCAATCGCTCCGATACCAATTTTGGTCCCTTGAAAAGGCTTTGATTAAATTTAGAGGGGGGGGGGGGGTGAATAAACTTATTACTTAAAACTTTTTGGAGTTAACAAACTCAAGAATCTCAAAGAACTCTCTTGACGACACTACAAGAGTCTGGCCGACACTCGAGAGTTCATCGATCGTTGAGTTTACTGAATTTGTGCAGCGGAAATATATCAAAAATTAAGCCTTATTACTTGTTGTTAAATATGATACCAAGTATTAGATACTTAGTAGTGTATGTGTGTGATTGATCAGTTGCTAGATTCAATAGATTGATGTGCTAGATAAACTAAATGCAAAATATAAATGCAGAAAGTATGTATGCAGATTTTATAGTGGTTCCAGCTGGTGTAATCCTGTCAGTCCACTCTCCTGTGATGTTGGAGGTAATTCACTAGATATTCTTGAGGTAGCTGTTACAAAAATCCTAAGATGCTTGTCCTTCACCAATAATTATTGTTTCACAAACTGAACACTTGGAACAGGTAGGATTGCTGCTCCAAAGTCTTCCACTGGTCCTTGAAGGGTAGGATTGCCTCTTCACCAGCTCCACCGCAAACAACAGTCCTTGACACAAATATGCTTCATTGTCCTCAGTAGATTCCTTGCAAAAGAAAGTCAGAATCAAGTAAGTGATTCAGCTTTCAGCAGCTTGAACAGGATGATATGATCAGCAGCTTGAGGTCTTCAAGTGTGTAAACTTGATGTAGCTTGAATGCAGATTACACTTGAAGAATTGTACTGGATCAGTAGCCTTATGCTCAGTAGGGTCAGCAGGGTGTTTGATCGATTTAATTTTGATAGCTCAAGATGGATCCTTATTTTTCTTGAAAAATCATCATTTGTATCTGAGTTAGGAGTCCTCTATTTATAGGTAGAAATCCTTGTGACTTATGTTTGAAATTCAAACATAGCCGTTTTGGATTTGTCTCCATCTTGACTTGCTTTTTCCGATTGTTTCCTAGGGTCGACAATCGCCGGACTCCTTTTGACAATTTTCATTCTGTCCACCCTTTGACCTGTATCTATTGGATAAAGGTCTGAATTTTTCCAACGTCCCTTTAATCTTAACCATTGATTTGTTCGATAAATCAGAGGTTGTTAGCTGTCCCTTTCTTTGTAATCTTCCAATATAGCCTTTGATTAAATCGAAATATATGTCCAGCAGGTTCCTGAGAACATAAGTCTGCTGAAATACACATCATTAAGCTGATCCATAATTTGCAGTGTTTAAAAACACTTCAGCTAACTGTCATTTATCTAACTTTTATTTATGAAGTTAGATTACACCTTTTTGAACATAACTAAGTTCCAATCACCACTTAACTTGTGGAACTTAGACCTTGTACACAAGGTATATGTAATCAGTTTAGGTCATCACAGACTTCCCTAAATTCTGATTCCATACCCTTGACTTTAATTACTAAGTTTGATCCCTTCGCCTATACAAGATCAAACTCTAATGAACCTATACATTTGATCTAGACATCTTTTTGCATTTCCTCTATAACAGCTAGTCTAGCACTCATTACTAAAACTTAAAAATAAGTCCAACATTTTGAATGATTATACTTTAGAATATTCCGTCTGATGAGATGAAGTACGTTAAAAATTGCTATTAGAGGTAAAAATGTCCACTCATATATTAAACGCTAATCCACCGACTTTCCTACCTTTCCTCCACCATAGGTAAAATTGTGCCATTACCATGTCATTTATAAGAGTTCCATTCTTCTTGAGTTTAACAAGGATAAAAACAACCATGCCTTCTGATTTAAAAATTCCAATGGGAACATTGTGGCTAGAACTAGAGATCGTCGATCATCGGATCATGGCATATCTTTTTTTAGGTCTTTGGGTATAGGTAATCTTTGATTGTTTTAATGTTATCCTTTTATGCATCGTACTACTTGTTATGTTATCAGATATCTTTTGAAATAGAAATCCAACAAATTCAAGAAACATATGTAGAATAATCCATCAAATTTATTTGGACAAGTGATAATTATTTCCATTCATTGTTTCAGAAATGTATAATTCTTTCCTTCCCTATTTTATACTTATCAAGAAAAAGGATGAAAAATAATAATTATTCATCTTTACACTTATCATCTTCTACCGCATGAATTGACTTCTTCATTTTGAAAATGATCAATAGTTGATTCTACTTTATAATTTTGATATTATGCAAGCTTACAGGAATATATCGTCACGTTTATAGGTGTTACACATAATGCTTCCATGCTTCGGATTTCATCAAACACCAACTCTTGATATGATGATTCATGTTCACTACTTTTTGAAAGAATCATGGCTTCTTTACATAGAAACTCCACATAGGGAATTAGATGTTTTTTTTTTGTTTGGTAGTAGTCCACCCTATAGGAAACCAATCATTAGTAGCAAAGTTTATAGTATCACCACATTTAAGAACACTGGCAAAATCAATATATGGAGTGTTAGGATATTTAGATATCATATTGTAACGCCCCGCTCCCGGATACCGAGCCCTTATCCGGAAAAGAACGTTCGGCGCGTATAGCATTAAATTTATTTAATGCTATACGCGTCGAACGTTCTCTTCCGGATAAGGGCTCGGTATCCGGGAGCGAGGCGTTACAGTTGGTATCAGAGCGAGAAACGTCCTTTCTTTCCCAGGATTCTTCCCTCTAAGGTAAGATTTCTTTAGACCTTTCAGAACCTTTCTGATCTCTCTTGATCTCGGTGGTAAACGATCGTAGGATTAAGAATCCTTTGACCGTGGTTAAGTTCCACTAGAAGCAAGTGAAAAGTTTCCTTAGACGAAAGTTAGGTTGAGTTTTAAGCTCACGTCTCTTATATGATCCTCTCAAGTTATGTTCTTTATTTTTGAGGTTTTAATGGTTCAAATCACTTCCTTGTAACTTGGTGTTATGCAAACCGAGTAAACAATTTTGTTCAAGTTTCTACATGTCATGTTATATCTTTTTTTTTTGTTCCACAAATTCTGTAAATTTTTAGCCACTTAGAAATTTGTCTTATCTACAATTTATCTCTTTACATCAATTCAGTTTTCAATATGGATTGTTCACAAATTGTTTAACAAGAAGGCGTACTCTGTTTAGAAAATTCTGCAGCGGTACTCTTACTTATCATACTGTTTTGAATACGCTAAACACTTCCAAATGACTTGGATTTTTGATATGTTGTAGAAAACATCCTGCACTACAATTTTTGTTTTGGAACCAAGTGCAAATTCGTTTTGGTCTGAGCAGAATCTGCAACACACGACAGTTGATGAAGTCCTGAAATTGTTTGACAGCTTATAGCAACAGATGAAAAGAATTATTTTGACCGACCTATGGTTTCCCAAATTTTTTTATTTTTGAGCATCATATGTAAAACTTATATACTCACAAATTTTATCTTTGCCTCATGTTCAAAATCAGTTCAGTTTGTTTTGTGCAAATCAATTATTTCATGGCTAATGTATGCATCTGAATTTCACAAAACCATTTAAGTCCTCTAGTCAAGAAAGGATAGATGTCTTTCTTTCATCCTGTAAGTTATGGTGTAGTAGGTTTTATGAGATGAGAATACTTTGATTTATCTGATTCTTAAGCTAGTTGTTACCCAGGATAAGAAGTTTGGTAGGTAGAGACTAGGTGTTGTCGTTATAGTGCTCCTCGATGGCAAGAAACGATTGCGTGGTGATTTTCCAATCTTATGTCGTCATCAATACGGTTCTCTTTTATAATCATCTAGTTTCCTACTTGGTTATCCCGACTTCAAATGTTTCCCCATCCATACTAATTGTAACCCATGCTCTAGTTAAATCCTCCATTTGAAACTTCTGAAACTCGGTAAAAGTTCCTTTATTACGAAGTTTTGTTTTCCAATTTGTACATTCTTTGATGTGCCTTATTTTCTTTAAGATGTTTTCATCGTGTCAAATGCTTGATTTAAGGAAAATAAGTTTCTCATCCTTCGAGCTATTTGAACTGACAATTGCATATCCTTACAACTATGTCATGTTTAGCTATTTCAGGGCAACACACTTTTGCAACCTAGTGATTACCCTCAATGCATCCGCTACAAGATGTTTTAGTACATACAAATTTTTGTTTAAAGACTCGACTCTACGAATCCTCCGTTTTCTCTTTTCGCTATCGCTTGGTTTATGTTTACCAAAATTCTTTGGCCTTGCTTTACTCGAGATGGGTTCCACACGAACTCCATATGCAAATTTTATCCTTTCCAAGTACTCCTCAATCGTTTCAACTAGTAGTGTTAAAGGTCTCATACTTTGGCACTTAGTTTTCATCATCCTCGTGTTTGGCTTTATCCAACATGAGCGAATGCTTTTGTTTTCGAGTTTTCCTTTCAGGTTAAACCACTTACCGTGCTCCAAAAATTCTGGAAATTTTCCACAATATAGACCGATGTCTTATCTACAATTTATCTTTTTACATTGATTCGAATCTTTATGGATTGTTTAGAAAATCCATGTTATGGCCGGACACTCCGTCCAGAAAATCTACAGCAGCACCTTCATTTCTTCTTCTATTTTTAACATGTTAAACATCTTTAAATGACCAGTATTTTTGATATATTGCAGACTATAATTTTATCTACAACTTTTCTTTTGGAATCAAGTTCAAATTCCTTTTTGTTTGATAATAATCTGCAATTCAAATCAGTGTTTACTAATCTGAAAATTCTGACAGCTTGTGCAATCGTCAGAAATGATTGTTTTTGACAAACTATCTCGCATCCAAAAATTCTTATATTTTTATGTCACCTAGGAAACTCCAGTATCTAAATCTTTTCTCTATGGATCGTGCTCAAATTCTTTTTTCTTTGTACTATACAAATTGATAATGTCAGATCCAGAGTAAATATCCTACACAGCCACCTAAAAGGGATCATCACCTCTTTGACTGAGGTTTGGGCTAAGAGTGTAGCAAGTTACGGGTGTTATGTCTTAGAAGGTTTTCGAAGCGATCTTTCCCTAGGATATGTCTCATGGTAGAATGTTTGTAAAGTTAACACTGTTGTTTCTTTTGCAATTATAAACAAGAACCAAGATGCTTTCGTCCACATGTCATGTTTGATGTTCAGACCCTTTTCGTGCCCTTTTGTAATTATACATTTTCTGGTAATTTATTTCTCATGTAATCTCGCACTTGAGATCTTTAAACTCAACAAATCCTTTTCGCTTGTTGTCATGAATTAACTCAGAAATATATCTCTATAAGCCCTTCTTTTGAACAAATCCATGATTCCTTACTTGTCAAATCAAGGAACAAGTTCCCTCTAACTCTGCATTGTTGCTCCCCCATTCTTCTTTTCAAGTACAAATTTGACTGAACCTTTTAATGTCAGAACATTCTTTTTACTTGTGTTTATTCTCAGCTTCCCTCTTAAGGGTAGTGTTGATTTTGTAATCTTCCCATCTAATGCTACTTCTTCTTTCAAGGTGTGCATATCATCTTCTTACCAGTTAGATCTTTAATCCTACCTTGACATCCATCTTCAGTTACCTATCTTTAACCTTCTAGCAATTTATGCTAAACCAGTTTCAAGCAGAAGGTAGTCTTTGCCAAGGTGCCTTCTGAACCTATTTAGCCAATCAACATTTGAATTCCTAAACTTCGGATTTTCAATTCAGATTAATGTACTTTGTACCCTTTAGTTTTAACTCTATTTCAGGCCATTTAGATCCATGAACCGCCAGATACACTTTTTGATATACCATCTTCTATTTTGGTGTTTCTATTACAATTTTGTCATACTAGTTCAAAGTCTATTTTGTCTTAACCTTTTTTCCCACATGAGGAATAACCTTGAGCCATTATTTACCCGGTGATTGGGGTTGACCCGTGATGGGAACCAACTTTACTGTACATTTCTGTACAGCTTAACCCACGGTTATCAAATTTCTATCATGGTTCGGGTGTGTTTAGACCCTATATTGAGTGTTAACGAGGTTTTCTTTGCACGGCGAGTAACTGTCGGTTTTTACGTAAACTCGGCCTAATTTTAGCACTTTTTACTCATTTCCCGAGCACCCGTAGTTTGCGGGGTTATGCGTTTGCCTGTTGTTTCCTTGTTTATGCAGGATTTGGGTGAGTCGGGAGCCCAGAAAGCGATTACGTATGAGATTAGACGTGTCCGAGGCGAGAAACGAAGGCTAAGTATGAAATAGTGGAGTTTTTGGAAGTCAAGGCACCTATCCGTACGGACAAACCTCTGTCCATATGGACAATCCTCAGCCATAATCAAAATGTTGAACAGAGATCTATCCATACGGATAGTCATTTTATCCGTACGGACAGACTGATGCAGTAGAGATCCATCCGGACGGATAGGAATATATCCGTACGGACAGACATTGGGAACACAAAACAGAAGGTTTGATCAGAGATATATCCGTACGGACAACCTTCCAGCCGTACGGATAGCCTGTTATCCGTATGGACACGCTGAATTTTGCCCTAGCCTGTAAAAGGGCAGCTCAAACGTTTTATTTAGCAGACTTTTAAGTAGCCTCTTCTGGGTGATTTCCTTCGTCCGGAGCATAGAATTATGTTCCATATACCATTGTTCTCGTCTTTCGATCCTCTTTTACACTAAATACATTACAACATCAATCCGTTAAGTCTCGAATTTCAAGATTTGAATTTTTGTGAGCACACTTTGGTATTTCATCAATCTTCAATAAACTGGGTATGATTTCTTGTTCTTTTATCGTTTATATCATGAATTCCTTTACCAATTATTGTTTCAATCCGATAATGAGTAGCTAAATCATTTGTATGGCCGAATTATGTGAAAGCGGATGAAACGCCATTAGGGAGATGAACTAGGAGGTAGTGTAGCACGTAATGAAAACGTTCTAATCGATGTTTCATATCACGAAACCTGTTTTAATCGTAATCGATGCTACCTTGATCACCTAGTCATTCATCATCACACACACCTAGCTTATAAATGTATGTTGCGGCAAAGTGTGGGAACCGGGGTTTCGGGACCGTAGATGTTTTGGCTTAAAAGGTAGTTTGACACCTACCTGTGCACTAGATTGACACTCCAGTCATTAAGCTCATTCCAATACAGGGTTTTTATCGTTTAGACAAGGAAGGTAGAGTACACTCCCGAGGTAGTTTGTTTGAGGGTAGAGTAATCCGCTGGATCATAGTTCGGCTGTACCCCTTTTAATCATTAAGAAATCCGATTAGTATAATCTTTCTTTTATGCAATAGTATAACGTCCTATTTTTCTGGTTGACCTGAACTGAGTGCTAAGTCAGCTGTGGTGCTCAAAGCCAATCTCTATGGGTTCGACCTCGGACTCCTCAAGCACTACCTACAATCGATCCGGTCCACTTCCGGTTAGAAAGTAGATTTTGCTAAGGTTTCGACTTTTTACTTGATTAACCGGATTGCAAAAATCCTCTTATCAAGTTGGCACCGTTGCCGGGGATTGGCAATACTTTGATATCACAAAAGTTGACAGAAAGCTTGGGCTTAGGTTGTTTTTACTGCGTTTTCTTGTTGTTTGCTCTTTTACAGCTGAAGAGCCACAGGACCTATTGTTGTGGCGGTGGTGACGAGATACCGTGAGTGTGATGTTATTGTCTCCTAAGATCTTTCATTTTGAGCCTAAATGGATGGATTCTCCAATCAATACTACTCACCTGAACAACAATTCCCCTACCAACCACAAAAGTAAATGAACAATATTATCAACAACAAGATGTGCCTCGGCCTCGATTATCAACAACAGACAACCAGAGATTCTTGGGCCTATCAGTGCCCTAGTGCATACCAGGATCAGAATTGTGGTTATTCGAGTAATGAGCCACAACAGTATGAGGGTTATCAGAACCCCGGTGCTTATCATGATTTTGGTTCTCACGCTGGGCATGTTGACAACTTTGCACAGATTCAGCCATTTGATCAGAATCCATCTTGGCAAGTAGCCTGCTACCCACCTCCGATGAATCAAAGTCAGTATGATCAGTTTGCTCCCATGCCACAAGAGAGTCTCACCGACATTCAAATGGAGCTACTAGAGCGACTGAAACAGAGCCTGCGGGAGCAACTGCTGGACATACAAGAGTTCAAGATAAGTCCCGACACCGCCATCAGAAACCTTCAAGACCGGGCGGGGCAGTTTATTGAAATGATGGGGCTCTAGCAGAAAGAGCAGGCATATGCAATAGAAGTGGTTATGGCTGATGAGTATGGCACTAAAGAAGTTCAGGTGGAGAGTGAGGTTGATGATTCGGGTTACCATGATGACCTATCGGACCCAGAGAAGCAAGAGCTTGAGTTGGGATCGCCCATTTCTCCATCTCTCCCGATTGAAGAGATGAAAGTTGATACTTTGGTGGAGTGCGCAGGGGAACCGACCTTTGTTATAAGTGAGCAAGAAGTCTTTGGTAATAAAACACTTTGGGATGAAGAGGAGCTGCAGGACTTGGGGACAGCAGAGGTGCAACTTCATCTATTACACAAACCTCCCGATGAACCAAAAATAATGACGTGGAGGGTGTGTGATAGATTTGGCGCACTCTTTGATGGGACAGAGTTAGAAGAGCGAGAGATTGATATGGGATCGTCCATTTCTCTATCACTCCTAATTGGAGATTTCCATAAGGAGTGTATGAGGAAACCTGATGAGATTGATACGCCATCTTTGGTAGAGCCACCGGGAAAGTTGGGAATATTTGATATGCCGGTCCCGGATTACTACTCTCGTCCACTCTGTGTGGATGAATTTTATGCGGTCCAGTTTGTGTACCTCCCGGTGGATGAACTTTATGGAATTGCGAAAAAGGGGAAATGACTATGGAGTGGTGATTTTCAGAAGAAGATGGATCAACAGGCCGATAAAAGAAGATTCTCCGGCTGGGAGAAGGTAGCATCGAGGACCAAAGGAGGTACGTTTCTAGTCAATTCAATTTCGATGGTTCTTGCATTGTTCAATTTTCGATGGTTCTTGCATTGTTCAATTTGGTCTTCTTGAGTTTAGATTTTGGTTGATGGTTTTTGGTGTTACTTGTTTGAAATAAATGGTTAAAAGTGATTTTTTGAGTCTTAAGTGATTTGAGTCTGTTTAAGTGCCATATGGTCGAGCCAACGACGTAAAACACATGCGCTTGTGGGAGGCAACCCACCTTTTTGCTTTATTTGTTTAGATCTTATTGGGACCCTGAGAGAATATTTTACACCCGATCTTGTTTTTGACATGCATGCTATAGCCGATATTTTCTTTATATATACATCTCCATGTTTGTGTTACCTACACTTAAGGTCTCGGCCTTTCGTTGTAGAGAATTCTTTGTGTTTACTTTGTAGCACAGGCACCCTGGGAGATACAGTTGTGGTTGTTGCATTGCCTTGGATGAGCTTTGCCGGGCTACTAAGCTAAGTCTCTTTTTCCTTTTCGTTCACACACCGAGGATGGTGTTTCACTAAAGTGGGGGGTGGGACGACTTAGCTTATTCGCATGTTGTTCATAGGTTACAATGCCGTTATGTGATGAACATAGTTTTTACTCGGTTTTGAGTTGATTTCTAGGCACTTTCAAATTTTCCCAGGGTTTTAACACCGCGATATATGCATGTTTTTCACTGTTGAGTTAGTAAACGGTTTTTAGCCTTGTGAATGTCTCGCAGTGAGTCCATTATATCACGATACGGAACACTTTTAGCACACGTTTGACGGCGGTTATACTTAGTACGATTGCTTTACACACCTGTACCCCTAGTTTTGAGGTGAAATAGAAAGGATTCACCCTGGGTAGGTTCGGGATGACGGGAAAGGCATTTCTTTGAAGCGACCAGAGCCAAAAGCCAACATCCCAACATTATCCCTCTAAACCCTCCTAAGCCTTGATAGGAACGGTCTGACCGCCGTCCGAAATTTGAGCCTTTTTTGGTTACTTAGCTTATAATTCCTAGCCCTGAGCCGATAATTTGGTCACATTCCTTTTTAATTACCCTACGAGTGGACTTAGTTGTTTCCATTAGACACACTTGCCAAGGCAAGTGTGGGTTGGGATAGAGTATGTGAAATGGTATGAGGAGGGAGTTTTGAGCTAACATCTAGAAGGGGAGGAGCTCGAGGAAATCATCGATGTGGCCTTTGGTTCGAAAGGAAAGTTTGTTCAAAAAAATAAAAACAAAAAAAAATGAAAAGAAAAGAAAAAAAGAAGTGAATAAAAACGAACCGAAGAAAGCCGGAAAAGGAGTATGCGTATTAGTTAATATGATGTTGAGTTTGGATGTTGTCCTAATGGAAATTCGAAAGAAGTTTGGTGGTTCTATATGTTCGAGTTGATGGAGTACAAGCAATGATTAGGTTCACTCGTACCTTCTTTTCACCATTCCCAAATTATCTTTCGATAACCCCCGTCCGAGCCTAACGTTATAACCTTTCAATTCCTGCCTGACCGGATCTCTGGCCCTGGTGAACCTCGATTAGTGGAGACTCTAGGAAGGGCAGGATTGTGTCCAGTCGTTTGTCCGGTATTCCAAGCCGGTAACCGTATTGAGTATAAGTCGTCGTCATGCACCACACACTCACTCCGTTTCGTTATTTTTGTGGAGTCAAGGTATTACATTCACTCGTCTAAGTTTCTTTTACTTTGATATTTTGAAACGCATGCTTGTACCGTAAAGTTGATTCCTTGGCATTGTTTGATCGCCTGATTTACTAGAAGGTGAGTAAAGGCTAAGTGTGGGGTGGTGATGGGAACCAACTTTACTGTACATTTCTGTATAGCTTAACCCACGGTTATCATATTTCTAGCATGGTTCGGGTGAGTTTAGACCCTATATTGAGTGTTAACGAGGTTTTCTTTGCACGGCGAGTAACTGTCGGTTTTTCCGTAAACTCGGCCTAATTTTAGCACTTTTTACTCATTTCCCGAGCACCCGTAGTTTGCAGGGTTATGCGTTTGCCTGTTGTTTCCTTGTTTATGCAGGATTTGGGTGAGTCAGGAGCCCGGAAAGCGATTACCTATGAGATTAGACGTGTCCGAGGCGAGAAACGAAGGCTAAGTGTGAAATAGTGCAATTTTGGAAGTCAAGGCACCTATCCGTACGGACAAACCTCTGTCCGTACGGACAATCCTCAGCCAGAATCAAAATGTTGAACAGAGATCTATCCGTATGCATAGTCATTTTATCCGTACGGACAGACTGATGCAGTAGAGATCCATCCGGACGGATAGGAATATATCCGTACGGACAGACATTGGGAACACAAAACAGAAGGTTTGATCAGAGATATATCCGTACGGACAACCTTCCAAATTGTCACGGACAACCTGGAGAATCAAGAACCATCCGTGCGGATACCCTTATCCGTATCCGATGGACACGCGCCGAATTTTGCCCTAGCCTATAAAAGGGCAGCTCAAACGTTTTATTTAGCAGACTTTTACGATTTTAGTTACTTGTAGCCTCTTCTGGGCGAATTCCTTCGTCCGGAAGCGTAGAATTAAGTTCCATATACCGTTGTTCTCGTCTTTCGATCCTCTTTTACACTAAATACATTACAACATCAATCCGTTACGTCTCGATTGTCAAGATTTGATTTTTTGTGAGCACACTTTGGTATTTCATCAATCTTCAATAAAGAGGGTATGATTTCTTGTTCTTTTATCGTTTATATCATGAATTCCTTTACCAATTATTGTTTCAATCCGATAATGAGTCGCTAAATCATTTGTACGGCCGAATTATGTGAAAGCGGATGAAACGCCATTAGGGAGATGAACCGGGAGGTAGTGTAGCACGTAATGAAACATTCTAATCGATAATTCATATCACGAAACCTGTTTTAATCATAATCGATGCTAGCTTGATCACCTAATCATTCATAATCACACACACCTAGCTTATAAATGTATGTTGCGGCAAAGTGTGGGAACCGGGGTTTCGGGACCGTAGACGTTTTGGCTTAAAAGGTAGTTTGACACCAACTTTGTACTAGATTGACACTCGGGTCATTAAGTCCATTCCAATACAGGGTTTTTATCGTTTAGACAAGGAAGGTAGAGCACACTCCCGGGGTAGTTTGTTTGAGGGTAGAGTAATCCGTTGGATCGTAGTTCGGCTGTACCTCTTTTAATCGTTAAGACATCCGATTAGTATAATCTTTCTTTTATGCAATAGTATAACGTCCTATTTTTCTGGTTGACCTGAACTGGGTGCTATGTCAGCTGTGGTACTCAAAGCCAATCTCTGTGGGTTCGACCTCGGACTCCTCAAGCACTACCTACAATCGATCCAGTCCACTGCCGGTTAGAAAGTAGATTTTGCTAAGGTTTTGAATTTTTAATTGATTAACCGGATTGCAAAAAATCCTCTTATCAAACCGAATACGTCCATGTGTCAAGTATATACCTAACGGACCAGCAGAATAGGACAAGAGTATATCCGATCTGGAAGTCAACACGACCACCTAGACCAGACGATTAGGGAAGATCCCTGGCAAAGTCCTGGGTGCAGAACAGCCTTCAGGAGTCCCATCAACTACAAACCAATTCAGATCAAGATCAGACCAGGGCAGGTCCCTGGTCGGAGGAAGCAAACGGATCAGACCAGGGCAGGTCTCTGGTCGGAGGAAGCGGATCAGAAATATACGCATCTTGGAGAAAGAGCAGTTGTATGCGGACGTGAGACGTGGGTGGATTACATAACCACCCATTAACTCCATTATGATGGATAACCGCTTGAACTACGGTTGGACTTGATTCAAAAGATATATCTGGATACGTAGGCAGCTTATCTTCCTAAGTTCAGTCCATAATAAAAACTACTCTATCTTTGATCCTAGAGCAAAAAGAATCATTTCAGGTATATTTCATCTTGAGTTCGATCATTGGCGCTAGAAGAAAGGTACGCTTTTTGTTTCTAGAGGTAGATCAACGGAGTAGTCGATATGATATCTAAAAAGAATCAACAAGGAAAAGATTTGGCTGCTTCCTCACACGATCCAGACAGTTTGAATCAAGGTCAAGAACGTAATCTTGAAAAACAACCAGAAAATCAGCTAAATACTCAGGATGTGGTGAAACAACTCTGGGTAAATGCCTTAAAAACAATGGGGGATGCCAATTTCCAGATCCTATTTGAAAGTGTAAGAAAGGGAAAAGAGAAAGTAGGAAATTCTGGAGAAGAAGAATGACCATCCCCAGAGGAAATGATGGTCATAAGGAGGTTGCGGAATCTAGTTGTCTAATTATTAAGAGTAAAAATCGTCAAGCAGATGAGGCTACAAGGGCCGAGTTGGACGCTATGCTAGAAGATGAAGAAGACGAGTTCCATCTGGATTAACCTTTTGCAGAGCATATTGAAGTATATCCATGTCCCAGAGGGTTCAAAATACCCAAAATTAGTCCGTATGATGGAACAAAAGACCCTTATAATCATATGCATCAGTACATAGCGCATATGCAGTTATACAATGCTCCAGACGAAATGAAGTGCAAAGAATTCCACGCACTTTTATCTGGGAGGGGCATAGACTGGTTTAACAAGTTGCCACCCAGATCTGTAACTAGTTTTACGGTTTTACCCAAGAAGTTTATGAGCATGTTAATTGCTGTAAGACCGTTACAAAGAAATAGTACCCATTTGCTTACTATCAAGCACAAGTCTGATGAGACTGTGTTACAATTCATCAAAAGGTTTAATGCTGAGTCAACCCAGGTGGCCGATGTAGATGATCGATTTTTGGTAGCCTCATTCGTGGCAGGACTACGAGAAGGGGGGTTACATGCAAAACTAAATGGAAAAAACCCCAGGACCATGGAAGAGTGCTTGGCAATTTCTTTCAAGCATTGTCAGGGTGAGGAAGCTAATCGTGCCAAGAGGGAGTTGAAAAAAGGAGATCACAGAAAAGGCAAAGCTGAAGAGAAATCCGACAAGAAGCGTAAATTGGTTTTGATAGGGTTCAGGCACCTATAACCGACAGACAGGGCAAAAGAGGTGCTCTGTAGGACAGAGACCTTATACCATTGAATAGGTCATGGGAGCAGGTTATGGCTAGTATGGAATGGAAAGGCATAGCGAGAACCCCATTCCCTATGAAAGGACCCTAGGAAAAAAGAGATCAGACTAAATTCTGCAAATTTCACAAAGATGTTGGTCATGATACGGAGGCGTGCAGAGAGCTGATCAGGGACATCGATACAGCAGTTATGGAAGGAAGACTTGATGAGGTGGTTGATAGATCTCGTAACGAGGAGCCCAAAGGGAGTGCTGATCAGGGACCCCTACCCCTTGTCATTAACAATGAAGGGTTGGTCATCGAGGCAGTTATCAATAAAAATTGGGTGAAAAGGATTTGTGTAGACACATGGAGTGCTGTCAATATCTTATACTACAGGGCGTTCCAAGCCATGAAGTTGAAGGATTCAAGCTTAACTCCAGTATCCACCCATCTATTTGGATTTGCAGGCCCACATATCCATCCTATGGGTATGATTACATTGCCTACAACCTATGGTAAGTTTCCTAAGGGCAGGACCCTGATGGTGAACTACATCGTTGTTAAGGCACCGTCAGCTTATAATGTCATCATGGGAAGACCAGCAATCCTAGACCTAAGGGCAGTTATCTCTCCAGCACACAATAGCATGAAGTTCCCAGCCAATTCTAGATCGGTTGAAGTTAAGGGAGATGTGAAAATAGCTAGGAGTTGTTACACGTCGGTAGTTGGTGAAAAACAATTTGTTCAACTGGTAACCTTAGAGGAATTACTGCCAGAGGAGGACAAGACCTGGATCTCGGTAGACCAGACTGAGGCAGTTCAGGTTGGTGAGCAGGTTCAGATTCAGTGGTTAATATAGGATCTTGGATTCCAGATCCGTACAAAATATCTTTAACAGGTTTACTCAGAGAGTACAAGGATGTTTTTACGTGGAAGACAGATGATATGCCAGGATTATCACCTGAATTGATAGTCCATAGCTTAAATGTGGATCCGAACAGGCCTTCAGTTCGTCAAAAGAAGCAACATTTCGCACCATAACGAATTTCAGTTATAGAACTAGAGGTTGCAAAACTCAAACAAGCAGGAATCGTCAAAGAGGTGGTTTACCAGAGTGGTTGGCCAATCCAGTACTAGTGAAGAAATCAGATGGATCCTAGAGAATGTGTGTGGATTTTACGGATCTAAACAAAGCCTGCCGGACAGTTACACCTCACCTAGAATTGACAGGCTAGTGCATTCAATTGTGGGATTTGAAATTTTTGGATTCCTGGACGCATATAAAGGGTATCATCAAATCTTCATGGACCCTAAAGATGCAGAAAAAATGTCCTTCATAACCGAGTTTGGTACATATTATTATGTGACCATGCCGTTTGGACTGAAAAATGCAGGTGCCACCTACCAAAGGGCAGTCAATCAAACTTTCCGTGCTCAGATCGGCAGATCCATGAAAGTTTATCTGGATGACTTACTGATCAAAAGCAGGTCTTTAGATCAATATTTACAAGATGTAAAAGAAGTTGGCGATGTACTTCGAAGTACTAAGATGAAACTGAATCCAAAGAAGTGCACATTCGGTGTTAGATCCGGAAAGTTCCTGGGTTACATGATCTCTAAAGACGGAATCAGAGCCAATCCGGATAAACTAGACGCTCTGAGAATGATGACGCCACCTACTAACGTCAGAGAAGTACAAAGGTTAACGGGTAGATTAGCCACATTGAACAGATTCCTTTCATGATCAGCACAGCGTGCGTTGCCTTTCTTTAATATCTTAAGGAAAGCTACCCCCTTTCAGTGGGGAATGGACTGTCAAGAAGCTTTTGAGGAATTAAAGAAGTATCTATTGGAGTTGCCAACTTAGACATCTCCCCAAGAAGGAGAGGTTTTGTACCTTTATTTATCAGTTTGTGAAGAAGCCATCAGTGCTGTTTTGGTCAGGCAACAAGGGACACTTCAGAAGCTGGTTTATTACACGAGCAAGGCCTTACACGGACCTGAAGTGAGATATTCAGATGCGGAGAAGTTGGTCCTAGCACTAGTCCATGCCTCCAGGAAATTAGGATCTTATTTTCAAAGTCTTCCGGTTGTCGTCATAACTGATCAACCTTTAAAGCAGATACTGAGTAGGCCAGATACTTCAGGTCGTTTAGCCAAATGGGTTGTCGATTTGGCAGGTTATGATTTTGAGTACAGACCACGAACTACCATAAAAGCTCAAGCTTTGGCAGATTTTTTAGCAGAAGAGAAATCCATCTCCATTGATCAGCAGATATGTCCAAAAGAATCAGGCCAATTGAAGCTGTTCGTTGATGGAGCATCTAGTAAAAATGGATCAGGAGCTGGCCTCCTCTTTATCAGTCCAAGAGGTGAAGAATTTCCTTATGCTTTGCACTTTAACTTCCATGCAACCAATAACGAAGGAGAATATGAATCATTGATTACAGGCTTAAATTTAGCTCTAAAATTGGGTGTTCAGCAACTTAAGGTCTACAGTGACTCTCAAATGGTAGTCAACCACATCAGAGGAGAGTACGAAGCAAAGGAAGAACCCATGAAGAAATACTTATCTCTGGCCCAGTCGAAGATAAGTCGATTTCAAGAAGTTCAGATAGAGCAGGTCTCCAGATCGCAAAACACTCGAGCAGATGCCCTGTCCAAATTAGCTTCGAATTTTTTGTCAGATAAGAAGGTTCTGATCAAACAATTGGATCAGCACGGCTATGAAGTATCTGAAGTACAACAAATCACACAAAGGGAAACGTGGATGGATCCCATTCTAGCATATTTGAAAGACGGTCAGTTACCAGATGACAAGGGGCAAGCTCGTAAAACCCAACGTTTATCTGATAGGTATGCCTTATTTAATGAAATCTTATATAGAAAATCCTTTATATCCATGGAAGAAAGCAACTACTTATTAAGAGAAATCCAGTTGGGGATCTGTGGAAACCATATGGGACCAAGGGCTTTAGCTCGAAAATGCAGGTTGTTTGGCTACTATTGGCCTACGATGCAGCAGGACGCAGATGAGTTAGTCTTGGCATGTAGATCATGTCAGGTTCATGGTAATTTATCCCATCAGCCACTTGAAAATTTAACCCCAGTTATCTCAGCCTGGCCCTTTGATCAATGGGGTGTAGATTTGGTGGGACCACTGCCTATAGCACCAGGAAGTTACAAGTTCCTAGTCGTAGCTATTGATTATTTCACTAAATGGGTAGAGGCTGAACCGTTAACTACCATCACAGCCAAACAAATCCCAAAAATCTTGTGAAAGAATCTGATATGCAGATATGGGATACCAAAGACCATAATTTCAGACAATGGTACTCTGTTTGAGGACAGCGGAGTTAAGGAGTGGTGTACTGATTTGGGCATAACGCAGCATTTCACTTCTGTTGGTCACCCACAAGCCAACGGACAAGTGGAACAAACTAAGAGACAGATCAAAGTTGGTTTGAAAAAGAGTCTAGAACAAGAAGCAAAGCATTGGGTAGAACACCTACCAAATATCCTCTGGGCATACAGGACTACCCCAAATGCATCAACACGTGAAACTCCATTTTCCTTAGCATATGGGTGTGAAGCTGTTATACCAGTAGAAATTGGGATGCCATCTCCCAGAACGACACTGCACAATGATCAGATCCAGGAAGAAGAAATGAGTCATGCTAAAGATGAGTTGCAGGAAAAGAGGGATGTTGCTTTGATCCGGATGGCTAAATATAAGCAGCAAGTATCCAAATACTATAACTCCAGGGTCAAACAGTGTTATTTTAAGGTTGGTGATCTGGTCTTGTGCAAAAACGAAGTCAGCAGGCAAGAACCTAGTGGAAAGTTAAGTCCTAACTGGGAAGGACTTTATCAGGTCATCAAAGTACATGGAAAGGAAGCATACCAATTGGCTGACGGTACAGGAAAAACAATCCTTAGGAGCTGGAACGCAGTTAATGTGAAGAAATTTTATGTTTAAGGCAAGTGATTGTCATTTTATTCTGCAAGTTTGTTATGCATTGTAAGACTATGTTAAGCTTTTTTGAACGATGTTATGTGGCTGTAATACATTCTGTTGTTGAACTCTTAAAAGAGAAAAATCATTAAGTCTGAAAAATCAGACCACCATCAGACCTCAGGTCAGGTCGATAACTCTTAAAAGAGAAAAATCATTAAGTCTGAAAAATCAGACCACCTTAAGACCTCAGGTCAGGTCAATAACCATCAGACCTCAAGTCAGGTCGATAACTCTTAAAAGAGAAAATCATTAAGTCCTGAAAATCGATCACCTTCGACCTCGAGGTCGGTCGATAACCATCGGACCTCCGAGTCGAGTCGATAACTCTTAAAGGAGAAAATCGTTAAGTCTGAAAAATTAGACCACCTTCAGACCTCAGGTCAGGTCGATAACTCTTAAAAGAGAAAAATCGTTTAGTCTGAAAAATCAGACCACCTTCAGACCTCAGGTCAGGTCGATAACCATCAAACCTCAGGTCAGGTCGATAACTCTTAAAAGAGAAAAATCGTTAAATCTGAAAAATCAGACCGCTTTAAGACATCAGGTCAGGTTGATAACCATCAGACCTCAGGTCAGGTCAATAACTCTTAAAAGAGAAAAATCGTTAAGTCTGAAAAATCATACCGCTTTAAGACCTCAGGTCAGGTCGAGAACCCTTAAAAATGAAAAAAAATCCGTTAAGTCTGAAAAATCAAACCACTTTAAGACTTCAGGTCAGGTCTTAACCCATCAGACCTCAGGTCAGGTCGATACTTTGTTCAAGAGTATGACATGTGCTTCACACACAAATCATATGTCATACTGGGGGTGCAGAGGATAAAGGAAAAAACACAATATAAGGCACAAAGGCAAACACATGTTATAGAAATTATGCAAATGGTGCCACAGAGGCACTAAAATCCCAAAAACCCCATATGGAAACGGCAAAACAACAAGTTTTGAGAACAATGTTTAAAGTCAGAATGGAAAGAAAATACAAGTTAAGTATCTTCAATTTGAACTGGGGGGAACTCGAGATTGAGACGATGAGCCAGTTGGAGCAATTGGAGGCTTTTTGCCTTATTTGGAAACCAAGTCCACCCCATCTTTAAACTCTTTGAATCTGGCCTCATAAGTCTAGGCCCAATCTTCCCTATTCCAACCCGAATGAGGAAGTTTGGCAGCATCCGCATCAAGACCTGCTGTCCTCACATCTTCAATAGCCGAGGAGTATCCAAACCAAATAATCGGAGCAAATAACATCTTGATACTGTCGGCCAGCTCATCGGATTTTCTATAATCAGCAAGGGCTTTAGCAATCTGCTCAGGGAGTTTGCTCTTCAAATTGTCTCTTTCCACTTCAAGATCGGCTACCATCTTTTCCAGCTTGGATTTGATTTGATTAGCAGTAGCAACATGAATTTGGAACTCAGCATCCTTGGTCTTCAACTCACCATCTTTAGCCAACAATTCATCAGACAAGGCAATTCATCAGACCATTATGTCTATCTTAAACCGTAATTGCCCCACACCAATAATCATGTTATTCAGTCTCCCAGTCATGATTGTCCTAGTTCCATCCGCTAATCTAACTTGGAGCGGGGTGTTAGTGGGTGTTAAAATGAAATTCCTTTCACAAAGGCTTTTAGGAATGATATTAAGGCTTGAACCGAATCAATCGAGGCTAAACCTAGATGGGTTTGTTCTAGGTTTACTCCAACCATAAAAGCTCCTGGTGCGCTAACTTTTGCATCGATCGAGACTCGTCTTTAATCAATATTTCATCTCTAGAACAGATGACAACAGGGCTCTTCCTAGCTGTGCTACCCTCTGACTCAGATTCTATCTCGGACATGTAATCAACATAATCTAAAGCTGAATCAGAATCCGAAGAAATTTCCTCTGGATTCAAAATAGACATACCTCTTTGCCAATGGGCTTCTTTAGCCTCTCTTGATTTCCTCGCCTCTCGGATTTTTGCTTTCATCTTTTCTATCCTTTCCATGAGCTTTGGTGTTAACGGCTTTTTAGGTGTAGTTTTGGTTCGTAAAACCTTAACTTCTTCTTCGGCTTCAAGAAAACTGGTTGATGACATTTTGCTGATCTTGGGCAGTTTAAGTCAGTGATTTACTTCGAATTATCTGCAATATTTGAAAAAACAATAAACAATTAGTAAATTGACAAACAGTATGATTGCTCATACTGTTGTCAAACTTACAACCTACAAACAGGGGGAAACAGAACACTGGGAAACAACACTGTATATAGAATCAAAACTGGAAGAGGCTCGGTCGACCGAGTGAATACGTTCGGTCGACCGAACGAATATCTTCCTCATTCTGCTTTAATCCTTTAACACATACAAAAGCAGATAATTCGTCATAATAAATATTGCAACAAAATTAATAAAAATGACGTAGATAAAATTAATTATTTAAACAATCATTGAGCCATTGATTCCCCGCAACGGCGCCAAAAACTTGATTGCGGTGCGATCAAAGTTATAAATTTATTTTACTTGACCACCAAATACTAGCAATAGCACTAGGTACATCATAGCATAGCGATGGTGAATCAAGGTCGATCCTCGAGGAATCAAAATGTGGACCCTAGGTTTAAATAATTAACTCACCTAATTCGTTATTGAACAACGGTCTAAGACCAACATAGAAGACAAAATAAAATAAAGAGACTCAAACCTAAAAGATACACACGTAATTAACCTTCCAATTATCAACGTTATCGTTTGGACCAAGACAACTTATATAAGATAAACTAACTCATTTCTTCATCAATCTGGCTGTATTCATATTTAATTGGCTCACGGAGTCATCCCCTTAACTTGACTTAGCACCGGTTAGGTTACTAGATCAACGTGGTATTGTTACGTGACTTCACCTTTTGGGTATCCATCTCATATAACTCACACGCTCAATATTCTAAGGATGCCGATATTAACCGTACACCTCGCTTAGGCAACATTCCTATGGTTAGGCGTGCTTCTAAACGATCGCTCAAGCCCTCGTCCTATTAACAATTACTCGGTAAGTATCTTGTTAATCTACGATTCACGTATGACTAGGTGTCGACAATTCCCTAATACAAAACTAATCTAGATCTTGCTGAAAGTCCCGAAAGATCGTTCGTGAGCCGAACTAGACGTCTTATATTGGTATTTCCTAATAACACGCTAATGGAAAATCGCGGCGAGCGACGTGGCCGTAGCCATACCTACGAGAAAGTAAATTCAACTAGGTTAGACCCACCATAAAGACGTGGCAGATTAAACTGATGAAACTAGGGCTCGGTCGACCGAGTGCAGAGGCTCGGTCGACCGAACGGCTCTGTTCGGTCACCTGGACGAACTCGACCCTAATTACATCCTAGAACCAACCTCTCAGCGTTTCCTCATACAGAACAGATTAAACAGTAATTTGTACATCTCTTATATAAACTATCATAGATGCACATTAATTAAATCACATAGAGTCATGAATAAATCTAGATTATGACGTAGGTCATGGGACCCTTATAGACAAGGTGTCACCACCTCCTAACATCATAGCCGAGATTCACATCATCTAGCTATGTTTAATTAATTCAAACGATAAGAACATAATTAGAAGAATTAATTACTCGAAAATAAAACATGAAGATTAAGGGCTTACATTGTTGCAGCCCTAACTTGCTGAAAAACCCTCGATGTGTAGTTCTCTTTTATCAATAATTTTAATCAAGGTATCAATGAATAATACTAATGACAATGTGCTTATATAGAGCTCAAAACCGACTTAGAAACCGACTAAGGATCGGATTCCTAAACCCTAACCGACTTAATTAATACTGTTGGATCATCTTTGGGCTCTAAGCCTACTCGGTCGACCGAATGGTGGGCTCGGTCGACCGAGCCTTCACTTCTCTTGGGCTTTGTCTTCTATCTTCTGCTGGGCTCTGCATTGTCCTGTATCTTTAATTCCTTCTCCGTAGTCCGTCCATAATGCTCACTGCATTTATCATATAAAAACATGGTTTGTAATACCAAATAATGCAATAAATAATCGAAATGCAGAATAACGAATCGTAACTCGGGGTATATGCAAATTATGCATATTACGACTTATTATCTCTACATTAATGCTCTTTCAACCTAGAATTTGGGATAAAGATCATAGAATAACGGGTACAATTTGACCGTCATCAACAAGTTCCCTTTTATTTCATTCTGAGACCTTTTGGTGCACTCGTTTGGTCTCTAAAGCTCCTACATTTTGAGATTCTGCTCTCTTTCTGATTCTATCTGGTTTAGTCTTCCTGGTGCTCAAATTGTCACCTTCAAACACTGTTTGTTTTTCCAAGCAAACCCTTATTGTCATAAGGATTGGATTATATTGTTAGAGAGAAAGTATGGCAAATGCATGTTCTCCATCCCAATGAGACACAGAAGTCCTTTAACTAGGATCATTGCCGTTCTACAACAAACTTGTGTCGAAGTTATGAATGACGCCAAAAGACAACACTTGTGTTCATCCGGAGTAACCAAGATGCACAGAGAGCTGGAACAATACTACTGATGATCTATCATGAAGACAGAGATAGAAGAGTTTCATACAACAATAGTTACCATGTCAACATCCAGATGTCAACATTTAAAACTCTACCTCGAGAAAAGCGAAGAACGCCAGTTTTCTGGGATGAAGTGGAGAGATGACAGGATACGGGACCAGGGTTGATACAACAAGCTAATAAGAAGATTGAAGTGGATCATCACAACCTCAAGATGGTTCAAGATAGGCAGAAGAGTTGGGCAGGTGTAGGGAGAAGACCGTTACACCTGAAGTTAAAGATGAAGCGTATATAAAGACATCATTTCATATGTCAACGATAATTAAATTTCTTAACTGAATTGGATATGGAAGCAAGCTTTGTCCTCGAAATGGTTCAATAGACTTTGACCTAAGCCGAAGAAGCAAGTTCACTTTAGAGCGGCAGATGAATAAAGTTAAGAACGAAGACGTACAACTAGTCTTGTTCAGTGAAGCGGTCACAATGGCAGAGACGACATGAGAGTTAGAAGATGAAACGCTTCACAAAGTCTAAAGTTCAAGTACACCCCAGTAACATTCGAGTTTCAGGATGAAACTCCACTTAAGGGGGGAGGAATGTAACATGCGACTTTTCAGAAAAGGTAAAAAGGTAATGGGGTAATTTCACTATGACCTAATTATTATTTATCCTATTTAAATAACATAAAAATGATTTAATTATTTTAAAGGTGATTTAGTTATTTAATTAATGAAATTAATTGATAGCTATTTAAGGAAAATAATCCCCAAAATTGTCTTATAATTTTATCACGCAATTCTGAAAAAGAAAACAAAAAGAGGCGACGGCAAAACAGACGCAGAAGAACGTGAAAAAAAGGGAGAACGTAAACTCCAATCGCAAGGCCAATCTGTTCATCGTTTCAAGATGTCGTAGTAGAGATCACCTCGACAAGACGCAACTTTGGAAAATAAAACATCCTTATTCCGTAAGTTTTCAGTTCAGCCCTAGTTTTTCGTAATCGTCGAGTTCTTTTTTTCTTAAAAAAATTGTATCTTTTAATCCGTAGATCTGTTTTTTAGCCATGAGCAGTCAAAACGATCATCTTGGAGCGTAGAACATTATAAAAATATGTTCACAGCATTTAATTCAGGTAATAATCAGTTTTACACACTTTCTTCAATTCGGGTTTTTCAAGAAAGATAGGATTTTTTGATTTACTTGTTGTTTAATTAGGTTTCAAGTTAAAGGCTTAGAAGTTCAGCGTTTTCTAGAAGGTTTTGGATCGGTTTTTCTGGAAATTAAGGTAAAAGGCTCTTCCTAATGAGTAATTATAGTCTTATAATGATAGGTTGAGTTTTGGTGTTGTTTGGTGATAGAATTCATGCTAAGTTGTAATTAATGAGATGTGATATGTTTTGGTATATTTGTGTTGAGTTTTAAATTTCTATTTTTTATTCAATAACATTAATTAAACATAAACAAGCCGTGATTGAATTCTGATGCGTTTGGTTCCGGCAACGGACGTACTCTTAAAGGGAGTTGAAGTCCGGGACCGTCAGAAAGGCATGAAAGGGCTTGTGCTCTGGTGAATTAGATTTCACCAATGTCTGTGTAATTGATAGGCCTTGTCCGTGTATAGTGGTCAAAGAGAGAGAGAAGTAGGGGTGAGGGAGCTTACTTGAAAACACTTAGGTGGCTAGTTAATAACCATTAATAATTACATACTTGTGTAGTAAAAAGATTAAACATCAATCCATTCTTGGTAAGGCACAAGTTTATATCGCAATATGTAGGCCTACGGATAAAACGAGTAAACTTGCTGGCCTTTCTAAAGGCACCAGGAGTAGAGGGTACTCGTGGATGGATAACTTTGCTATCCATTAGAGGGCACCAGGAGTAGAGGGACTTCACCCAATGCGTATACTATCAGGACTAGCCCGTGGCTATTGGTGTGATCCACTAATAGGTTACACCCAGATACTTCGTGGTGAGTAGCACCATGCGTAGTGCCCTTGAATGTTGATGTAACACAGATAAGCCAAGTTAGAAACAGTTAGTCATGACATGTTGATGGACATGAAGTGAACCCTAGATTGAGTCGGTCTTATAAAGATAACTTAATAATTAATAATATGAACCTTTTCATTGTAGAACTTAGTTATTCATTAGCTTCTCACTTTTACTAAGTACATTGTACTTACCTCATTTGCATTTTCTTTTGTATGCATTGTGGGTTGAGAAGACGAACCGGCTGACCTTGAGTTTTTTGAGGACTACGAGGAAGACTTTCGACGATGCTTTGTTTTTACTTTTAATTCTAGACTTTGTAGACAAGTTGTACTTTCAAGACATCGTACTTTGTAATCTTTGGAGAATCGTTGTTGTAAGTTAATTCTTTCTATCTTTAGAATGGTTACTTTCCATTCATAATAGCATTTATGATTTTACCCGAGTCTTTTGGGCTTCCGTTTTCTTTTATTTGATACGACGACGTAGAGGCTTGCGTATAATGTTAATTTAATGATATACGCGCTGACCGTTCTCTTCCGGATAAGGGCTCGGTATCCGGGAGCGGGGCGTTATATTGTGATTATCGTATTCATTATTTATTATTTACTGTAATTATTGTAACCCTAGATCTACAAGCTTCTCTAAGCTCTATATATACGTATGTACCTGTAAACAAAATTACTCAATGGAAAATAATTTCCCACATTTATATATCATGGTATCAGCTTACGGGTCAAGATTATATCGCCTAAGGTTTTCATAGGTTTATGTCGGCTACAACTTCGTATGAAAGGCCTGTAGCAGTCAGTTTTGTATTCATGCCTTGTATATTTTACATTGAATCAAATTCTTATGAAATAAAGTTCTTTTGATTTTCTTTTGAATTTTGTGGCTTCCTTCACATCAAGCCGTCAACTAGTTTGAGTTTATCAAGCTACATCCACCATTATCGAAGGTATGATACTTTGAATGTTCTTTCATGTCTTTAATATGGTAGATTAGCTTGTTTTTACGAGTTGTAATTAATCTGAATGTTTAACAAACATGTAATTTACCAGAATTATTCAGAACAATAATATGTCGCCTCAAAAGTAGGAACCGCTGCTCTCGATACGTCGACGGTCTATATCGATGCATCGAGGCAAATGTAGGTCACACTAAGTTTTGACATTAAATGTCAACTAAGTTGATCGACAGGTTCAATTCACGTTTAGGTAGATCTGGCCAATCTGCTTTGAGTATTCATTAATTAACATGAAGGACTATTAGTAAAGTGTTAGTTATAACATAGTTTGGATCGATCTTTGGGAACATTGTAGTCATCGTCGATAGCTGCATAAAGAGGTTCTTGTGTTGAGCCGGCACTCTCTAAAACATAAAGCATGTGAGTTAATGCAAGCTAATGTAGGTTAATGAACATAGACAATTGATGTCCTTGCAAATGGAAGTAATCAATGTTAGGAGAGTGCACCCGTAGCTAATAATGGATTAGAACATATATTCTGATCAGCTTAAAAAATTGCAGGGGAAGTAAACATGACGATTAATTAAGCTAAGATGGGGAGGAATAACGGTTTTTATTGTTTTTATGTTGGTCGTAGACCGCCTCTATGTGTTCTTAGTTAGGGTTTAAAACGTTTATTATTAGGGATTTTCAATTTCTCTGTGGATCGTGTTAGATATAGTGTGCCCGAAAGACAATTGTTGCTTGTCCTTACGGGCAAGTGGGAGATTGTTGGAAGTAACACCCGAAGGCAATTTATGTAATTGTTTTTAGAATTAATAAATGACAGATTTATTCTCATTTATTACTTGCTTCGTGCTTGTAAGTAATACACTACTGAAAACCCTACGTCGTATCATATGTAGCCATATAACGTAGTGTGTGTCACACATGAGGATTAAGTTTATGGTGATACACTTGAAATGTTAGTCCGTGGTGAAGTTAATCAAAGTATGGGGTCTATGATTAAACCACCATCAATGCGCTCAAAACACTTTATGGTGTGACCGCCTTATCCGGACCGTCGACATTGGTTGTCTAAGTGGGGCATTTATATATGATAAGAGTCATATAGGACTAGACCGATTTAATCTGAGTTTCTCATATAATTCCGTGATTGAGAAATCTTATTAATTCACAAGATGATAATATATGGATTAACCTTAATCCTGAAGTGATTACAGACTCCTACTTGTTTCAGGATAGGGTTTGATGTTGTCGTTAAGGATTGCTAAGAGGCGCGGTCCGACTCACGTTCACATTGGCACTATTCTGGAGTGAGTGAGAAGTGTGTGTTCACATATATGGAATCCATTCCTTCTTGCGGGAAGTAGAAAGACAATCCCTTTTTTTTTTTGCCGACGGATCCAAAAAATAGTACTACTGTGAAATTTAAATTGCAAAATTAAATTACATAAACTACAAAATAAATTACATATTTCCTATACTCGTATAATACTAATTATACGAGCTTACGATAGATCTAACGGTAAACAAGTACCAACCACAATCCATCTCGTCAACCACAACATTCAATCACATAAACAAAAATAATAGATGCAATCTTATATGCAATTCCACTCCTAAATTAATTAATTTTGCTTGCGATTTACGATGCGAGACATAACTAATTAATCATACGAGAAGGTTAGTAGATTTACCCATACCGGAGAGAGATGATAAAATCGACCAAGGGAGATGCCGTAGCCTTCCGGATTGTATCTCCTAGCGACGACTGGTGGACGTTGATCCTTGCCGTAGAACCTCCTCGAATATGCACAAGAAAAATCCTAGATTTTTCTTCTCTTAATGACTAGAACAAGAAACTAATTTTTCTCTTCTTTGTTTGTGATTGTGGCGCAATAAATCTTGTGTTATTTTGCTAGGAGGAACTCTCTTTATAGGAAAATAACTAGTCAAGAGAGTTATCATTTTCACCCCACAAAAAACTTTGCCCATAAGGAAAAGTTATTTGTTAACACCATTACCTATTCCCATAAGGAAAAGATAATTTTGCTACACAATAAGAGATAATTCCCAAAAAAATCAATCTCTTAATTTTGCAATAATTATCCAATAAATAGATAATTAATTAATTACACATGTGAGATTATCTAGGAAAATTTCTTCTCCAAAATTATCCACAATAAATGGCGCCAACATCATCATTAAAATAACAGAAAATGTCTTTTCTATTTCACATATTATTTACCAAATATATAATATTGCATATTCAGTAAATAGGCCAACTATTTAATTTAATCTCGAGGTTCCATAAAACAAGAAAACACTCGCGTGTTAGGAGCCAACCCGGAGACCATGGACCTATAACCAGTAGCCACAATAAATTAAATAAAATATTTATCGAACAGAATACATCTACTTAATTCATTAATTCCGGAATTACACCACCATAAATCAGAAACTGAACTCTATCGATTATAGATTTAACTTATTCTCAAGACGCCGAGTCGAGTCGATAAGTGTCCATTGATATAATCATTACATATAAACTAACCCTCCAGACACTATCCGTAATGAAGTAGGATTATTTCCGTAAACCTTCTTCACTACATATTATCCTTATTTACCATTAACCCATTAGTGATTAATTAGTTCATAACCAATACGAACTCCAAGTATCGATCAGTTTCTAGGATCAACAAATAAGGGGATTGTCTTTCTACTTCCCACATGAAGGAATGGATTCCATATCTGTGAGACACACACTTCTCACTCACTCCAACGTGAAAGTGATTCGGACCGCGCCTCGTAGCGATCCTTAATGAACACATCAAACCCTATCCTGAAACAAGTAGGAGTCTGTAATCACTTCAGGATTAAGGTTAATCCATAAATGAGAAACTCAAATTAATGAGATTTCACAATCACGGAATTATATGAGAAACTCAAATTAATATGTCCAGTCCTATATGACTCTCATCATATACAATGTTGATGGTCCGGATAAGACGGTCACACTATAAAGTGTTCTGGGCGCATTAATGGTGGTTTAATCAATAGACCCCATACTTTGATTAACTTCACCACGGACTAACATTTCAAGTGTATCACCATAAACTTAATCCTCATGTGTGACACACACTAAGTTATATGGCTACATATGATTCGACTTAGGGTTTTCAGTAGTGTATACTTACAAGCACGAAGCAAGTAATAAGATAAGAATAAACCGACAGACACCTTTTTGACATTCCCTCTTTTATTTTGGTGTTTTCTTCTCTTGTTTTGTTACACCGGTTAAAATGTCTGTTGTTTTAAACTTTTCATTCTCTCATAAATAATAACCCTGAGCACATATTATTTGGAACTGTACTATTCCTCTCGAGTGTTGCAACCTTGAACCCTCAAATTGGATCATCAATGATCTTTTACACTTCATTTTAAAGTTGGATGAATTCTATGAAATCAAACTTTATTCGGCATTCTTAAGTGTCTTATAACCTTCACTCAAAAGCATGTTTATCGCTGACCCCTTTTTCCAAAACTTTTAAATTCCGTTTACCTCACCTTGAGGAAATTTCTATCATTACTCAATCTTGAAATAACCTTTCTTTGATGCAAACTTTGACACTTCGTGACAAGTTTCTCCCCATCCTAAGACCTTTTGGTATGCTTGTTTTGGCCCCGTAACTTCTTCAAGTTGAGATCTTTATCCTTTTCTGGACTTCTCAACTGTTTAGTCTTTCAGGTGCTCAACCTTGAACTCTTGCTTTGTTTTTTTGTTGTGGGATGATTACTCTACAACATTTATGCAAAATGAGAACCCTCTTAATTCGCCAACATCCATTTTGTTTATCAAAATAATTGATAGATAAGGTCACCTGCCGAATGATAACGGTCATTTTGTGCCCGTTATTCTATGACCTTTATCCCCGATTCTAGTTTAAAGGAGCTATAATAGAGTAATAATAAGTCGTAATACGCCTAATTTGCATATGCCGAGAGTTACGATTCATTATTATGTATTATGAGGTTTTATTATATTATTTGATATTACAGATCAGATTTCATGTGATATTTGTAGTAACTCATTTGGGAGCACAAGGATGAACTTCGAGAAGCTTTGATGGATCACAGGCAATTAAGAAGGCCCAAGATAAAAGAGGAAGAAAGCCCAGAGCGTGTAAGGCTCGGTCGACCGAGCTTTGTGCATTCGATCGACCGAGTGGGCCTCTGATCCGAAGAAGTTCGGCACATTATTTGAGTCGGTTAGGGTTGAGAGTGTCGGCATTTTAAGTCGGTTTTCTATGACGGCCGAGGCTCTATATAAACACAAGCCCTTTGTATTTTTATTATGCATTCACCAATACTATTTCATATTTACAAATAAGCAAATAAGGATTCTTTAGGTTTATGGAGGTTGCTAGGGTTGCAAACATGTAAGCCCTAGTTTATCTTCTTGTTTTCTTTTAAGTAATCAATTTCCCAATTATGCTTTGATTGTTTGAGTAGGTATTCATATCTAGATGATGTAGATCTAGGATATGACGTTAGGGCAATGGTGATACCTTGTCTATAAGGATCCCAAACCCTACGCCCTCTACCTAACATCTACGGATGAATCTGTGTGTTTAATTTACGTGCATTTAGATTAGTCTATATGATGTCCTCGATGATTCGCTATATAATCCGATTCGTATATGAAACGCCGAGAAATATGTTCGGGATGTAAATCTGGGAGTTAGACTCTCGGGTGACCGAGAGGTGTCGGTCGATCGACCGAGCACCTATTCGGTCGACCGAGAGTTGTCAAACCTGTTTTCATCCGTTAATCACTCACGTCTTTATGATTAGGTTAGCTTAATTGAATCTGTTATCTCAGTAGGTATGGCTATGGCTACGTCACTCACTTGATTTAATTAAAACGTGTAAAAAGGAAATACCGGTATAAAACTCTTAGGTAGGCTCATGAATTGATCTTCGGACTTTCAGCGTTATCTAGGTAGGGTTATATTAGGGAATTGCGCGCACCTTCTTATACGTAGATCGTAAACTAGCATGAGACTATAAATTGGTAATTGTTAGTTGGACGAGAGTTTGAGTGATCGTCTAGGAAGTACGCCTAACCAAAGGAATGTTGCCTGGACGAGGTGTACGGTTAATATCGGCATCCTTAGAGTCGTAAGCGTGTGAGTTATATGAGATGGAGGCACCAAAAGGCGAAGTCACGTAACAATATCACAGTGATCTAGTGACCTACCGGTGCTAAGTCAAGTTAAAGAGGATGACTCCCGTAGCCACTATAAATGAATATGGACGGATTAATAGTTGATAAGTCTTGTTGTTATATAAATTGTCTAGATCCAGAGGATCACGGTTATAATTAGGCGCTTGATTACGTTATTTGTTTATGTGTTATTTATATGTTTGAGTGTGTCTTTCTTTTCTCGCACTTTATCTTTGGTCATAGACCGTATTTGTCAAACGAAATAACTAGTTGACTATTTAAGTTAGGATCCACAAATTGATTCTCTGTGGGATCGAATTTCGACTCTATCTAGCTATACTGCGATTGAACCTAGTTCACTTGCTGCTGGTTATTTAGGCATCGAGTTAGTAATTTAACTTGACCTCAATCAAGTTTTTGGCGCCGTTGCCGGGAATCAATGGTCCAACCGCTTAAATGATCTACTTGCTTATTTCGCTTTTTGTTTCTGCTTTTACAAGTGAGTAAAATAAATAAAAAAAAATATATTTATACATATATGTTCTCAGATATGTTGGTCGACCGAACAATGCCGCTCGATCGACCGAGCCCTTTCATTGTTCTATATTATCTCGACGGCATTGTTTTCCTTCGCTTCTGCTTTTCCCGTCGGTAGGTTGTAAGCTTCCTAGCAGCAGTATGAGCAATCGTCTTCGATCGTTAGTTTATTGACCGCTTGTTGTTTTTCTCATGTTGCGTATAATCGTAACTAAATCACTCGTAAGATTGTTCGTGATAAACAATATGTCATCAAAACAATTTTCCAAGGTTAAGGAAGAGGATGTTAACGCTTTCTGAACCAAGACAACACCAATGAAGCCGATGACGCAAAAGTCGAGGAGAGAATAGCAAAAATGAAAGAACGAATTCGAGAAGCCGAGGAAGTCAAGGAAGCAAGTGAAGCGTATGTAAAAGAGGTATGTGTGCTTTAAATCCCGAAGTGATTTCTTCGGATTCGATTCGATTTGATTCAGATATTGATTATATGGATTACATGTCGGAGATAGAGTCCAGTTCTCGAGAGTAGCGTAGATATGGAACGACCTATAGTCACCTGTGCTAAGGAGGCAAAATGTGTTGAAGATAAATCTCGGTTAATGCCCAAGTTAGATGACCACTGGGCATTCCTTGTAGATGTTACCCTAGAACAAGCACACTTGGGATTGGCTTTAATTGACTCTGGATCAAGCTTAAACATTTTCCTAAAAGCCTTTGCGATAGGAATATGATTCTCGACTCCCACAAACACCCCGCTAAAAAGTGAGATTCGCGGATAGTACTAGAACCATCATGTCTGGACAAATGAATAACATGATCATTGGTATCGGACAACTTCGGTTTAAGATAGATTTGGTCGTAATGGACATAGAGGAGCATCCGTATAGCCCAATTATCTTGGGTAGGTCCTTTATTAATACCTCTAGAGCTCTTATTCGTATGACTAGGCATGAGATCACATTGTTTGATGCTAAAGGTTCTGAGACTTTTGGGATAAAGAACCCTGAGTTCCCTATTCCGGTAAGTTTAAACATTATAGAAGTCGTTGGTTCTAAACCGGATGTAATTCCAAGTTCAGAGGAGTGTGATGATGACAATGTTGACGATCGAGATGAGAAAGAGGTCCTTACAATCCTAAGCCGAGATAGAGCTGTTCAGCCTGCACCTGTAGTTAATAAGGATGATGCTGAAGCCTCGTTTTCGAAACCTAAGGATAGGAGGAGGAGAGTCAAGCGGCGAACTCGTGAGAGTTCAAATCAAGAAAGCTCATCGAAATCTCAAACGATCCCGCAAGTCGGTGCCTGTTTAGATGGGCGCTTTGATTGCCTTTTCGCCGACGTACATCCCACGGAAAGGCACTCGTGCAAAGGAATGGCAAGACGTTTTCGGTGAAGGTTAGTCGGGTGAAGACCTGGCAAGTCAAGAACAATTCTTAGAGAGTGATATTTTGGGAAGTCGAGCTACCGACTTAAACTGTAGAACTATTTCTATCCTTCATTATTTTTATCTCTATTTTTATTTTTCTTTTTCTAAATAAAAGTAGCATGAAACGATAAGAAGTTTTTTTTCTATTTTGCCATGTTCCGACGACTGTTGAGTTAAGGATGTGCAAAATAATTTTTTATTCGAATCGTTTTCATGTGAAGTGAAGCGTCGCAATTGAATCTTTGTAAAAATTGTTGATTAAGGAAATGATAATGCGTTATTTTACAAATGCTTAGACCAGTTGTTTGATTTATTTATGATAAAAATGAGGTGGCTTTTATGCTTGAGACGACCTATTGGTTAGAAAATTCTTTGCGTAAGAGTGAAATAATACATTTTGGCAATCATATATATATTGTAGTTATTTTACGGTATGTGTCAAATTTATTAAAATGGTCAACACCATTAATTTCTACACATCCCCACTCACCTTTCCTCTTCCCAACCATTCACCTTTTTCTCTTCCCAACTTCTTTATTATCCCAATTCAAATTTTCAAATTCCACCTTTCCACCTCATCAATCCCCAACAACTTTTCTACACCAATCACATTCCATTTCTTCAAACTCCATTTTCTATTTAACTTGACATCATCTCTCTTTCATTCTCCTCATTCCTATTCCCCAATTCCTTCATCCCAAATTCTCCATCCACCTTGTTTTCTCAAACCCCAGTAGAAATCAAATGGAAATGTTCTCAAAATCTTCATCCATTTCACCATTTTCACTCACCTTGAAAAGCCTATCGAAATTTTTCTCGATCAATAGATTCGATCCACGGAAGGGTGGAGGACCGTAGGTGTTTTGCTGCCGATTCTCCACACTCGGTCAACCGAGTGATTGCTCTCGGTCGACCGAGAGTCGGGCCGGCCCTTTCGCCTGCTGCTGCGCTGTTTATCTGCCAGGATGCCACCAAGAAGACGCAGAGCCGCCGCTTTGTGGTCGTGGAAGCGATATTCCAATGATCAACGGGGTCCCACAATTCGCGAGTCGGGAGGTATATTCTTCGCTTACTAATCATTTCGTTAATGCCCCGCACATCGAGCTCGGGTCTAGATTTGGACAATTGTGGGGATGAGCTTTTGGAGTTGGTGGAAAGTTATCAATGGCGTGATGTCGCCGCACCCCAGGCCGGGTCAACGCCAATTGGGTACGAAATTTTATGCTTATTTGCGTATACACCCCGACACCAATGTCGTTATTATTCGTGGGCGACCAATTATCATTTCTCCGGCACGATTAATGCTTATTTTGGGTTGATATCTCGGAGGACGGGCCGAGTATATGGCGGCGCTTTGATGGGTCGATGCTTGGTTGGAGGAAGTTGGAGCCTATCTAGAATAGAATGGACTATAGGGAGGTTGCCCACACATTTGCGGAAACAGACTTTAGGAGATGGGAGGATAAGTGCCTTAATCGGCTTATCCGTTCTAATATCTTCCGCTAAGCATGTATCTACGGTTTACTATACTCATGCCACTTTGATCTATTGGTTGTACATGGGATGGCCTGTGAATGTGGGGGCATTGATACGCAGAGAGATGATGACGATGCTCTCAAGCCTCGGCATACCTTACCTTTTGGTTCACTAATCACTACATTCGTGAGGGAGCCGAGTGCCCGGTGTTAGGCGGCGATTCCTATGTGGAGCCAATGCCTATCCTATCTTTGAGTTCTCGTCCCACCGCCCGCCGCTCACGGCCACGATCAAGAAGGAACCCGATGATGGTGCTTGACGGCCGACCCGAACAATTTGCAACTAGCACCATTCAATCCAGGATGGGATTAAGTATTTTAATTTGAGTGTTGGCATTTCCTATAGTTAACGAGTTTTTATTTTGATTCATTTCTACTAGTATGTCGTGTTATATAGAGCAAGTTTCTCTGTTTCCTAAATTCGAACTTATGTAATGTTTTGGACTTGTTGCAATGTATTGAAATGTAATCATTAATTAATGGACTTAAAAATGTTTAAGGAAATTGTTATACCTTTTACGGTCCCATTTTTCCGATTATTACGCTTTGGACTAATCTCAGTAACGAGTTGCGAGCCTTGTTTAAGATATGTGTTGCGTGTGATTATTTTTCTCGCCTCATTGTGGAGCCAATGCCTGTGCTGTTGAATCTGCCAAAAGTCCTAAGACTTGTTCAAACTTCCACGCTTATCCGAGCTAAGTTCCTTTTTTGAGTTTGTTCTTTCGTTTTTTTACATTGAGGACAATGCATTGTTTAAGTGGGGGTACAAGTCACTTAGCTCAAATGAGTAATTCCATATGTTCCCATATATCAAATAGTAAATAAATAAAAAAAAAGTTTTTAAATTTAAACTTAGAATCATATTTACTTTTGTGAAGTCCTGATAATTATATCTAATAAGAAGTAAACCATATTTCATGAGTACGTGATCACTTTATACTCCTGCGATTTCTTGATTAGTAAACTTAATGATATTCATATTGTCCGTTGCAAGTAGTTGTTTATTATTCACTTATTCAATAATTGAATCGAGATGTACTACGCTTGTTATAAAAGGTAAAATTATAATGTGTACATTGCATAGATGATTGATTATGCTTACCTAGTGTCAAATTTATCGTCGGATGTGTTCCTAAAACTTCTAGCCACAAAAGCTGAGTAATAAGCTTGAGACGCACTGTGTTTGACAATGTTAAAACACTGGCTTTGTAGTAAATTACCAAAGTAGCCTCGCTTGTGGTAATATTCGATGCTAATATTTGATCTCGAGATAGGGATGCTCTAGAAAGTTGTCCTTCTTGAGATTGATAGTATCTCAAAAATATGAAGATATGAAAAGAATATTCAACTCTTTAAGAGGCTTTGAGTAGTACTCGGTCTCCAAGTCCAAAAACCCTATAGATACGCTCTTGCTTATTATTCCGGTGCTTGAAAAATTAAAAGGCTTGAGAAATGGGAATACTGAAGTTGGTAGGTTAAGACTACGAAGTTTGCATAAGCTCTAATCTTGCTACGAATGTTTAAAACTCAATGCACATGCACACAACACATCGATTCATGATGAATAGTGGATAATGGATAACTGATGAGCATAGAGGATATGAGTTGATTCGAGTTTCTTGTGTCAGTATACTGTGACCACTGGAGAGTAGTTTATGGGGAATAACTTGTTGATATTTTGATCGGACGATCAAAGGCTAAGTGGGGTAGTTGATAACGGTCATTTTGTGCCCGTTATTCTATGACCTTATCCCGATTCTAGTTTAAAGGAGCTATAATAGAGTAATAATAAGTCGTAATACGCCTAATTTGCATATGCCGAGAGTTACGATTCATTATTATGTATTATGAGGTTTTATTATATTATTTGATATTACAGATCAGATTTCATGTGATATTTGTAGTAACTCATTTGGGAGCACAAGGATGAACTTCGAGAAGCTTTGATGGATCACGATTTAATTAAGAAGGCCCAAGATAAAAGAGGAAGAAAGCCCAGAGGCGTGTAAGGCTCGGTCGACCGAGCCTGTGCATTCGGTCGACCGAGTGGGCCTCTGAATCCGTAAGAAGTTCGGCACATTATTTGAGTCGGTTAGGGTTCAGAGTGTCGGCATTTTAAGTCGGTTTTCTATGACGGCTGAGGCTCTATATAAACACAAGCCCTTTGTATTTTTTATTATGCATTCACCAATACTATTTCATATTTACAAATAAGCAAATAAGGATTCTTTAGGTTTATGGAGGTTGCTAGGGTTGCAAACATGTAAGCCCTAGTTTATCTTCTTGTTTTCTTTTAAGTAATCAATTTCCCAATTATGCTTTGATTGTTTGAGTAGGTATTCATATCTAGATGATGTAGATCTAGGATATGACGTTAGGGCAATGGTGATACCTTGTCTATAAGGATCCCAAACCCTACGTCCTCTACCTAACATCTACGGATGAATCTGTGTGTTTAATTTACGTGCATTTAGATTAGTCTATATGATGTCCTGATGATTCGCTATATAATCCGATTCGTATATGAAACGCTGAGAAATATGTTCGGGGATGTAAATCTGGCATGGGGAGTTAGACTCTCGGGTGACCGAGAGGTGTCACTCGGTCGACCGAGAGCACCTATTCGGTCGACCGAGAGTTGTCAAACCTGTTTTCATCCGTTAATCACCACGCCTTTATGATTAGGTTAGCTTAATTGAATCATTATCTCTCGAGAGGTATGGCTATGGCTACGCCACTCACTTGATTTAATTAAAACGTGTAAAAAGAAATACCGGTATAAAACTCTTAGGTAGGCTCATGAATTGATCTTCGGACTTTCAGCGTTATCTAGGTAGGGTTATATTAGAATTGCGCGCACCTTCTTATAATGTAGATCGTAAACTAGCATGAGACTATAAATTGGTAATTGTTAGTTGGACGAGAGTTTGAGTGATCGCTTCAGAAAATACGCCTAACCAAAGGAATGTTGCCTCGGACGAGGTGTACGGTTAATATCGGCATCCTTAGAGTCGTAAGCGTGTGAGTTATATGAGATGGAGGCACCAAAAAGGCGAAGTCACGTAACAATATCACGTTGATCTAGTGACCTACCGGTGCTAAGTCAAGTTAAAGAGGATGACTCCCGTAGCCACTATAAATGAATATGGACGGATTAATAGTTGATAAGTCTTGTTGTTATATAAATTGTCTAGATCCAGAGGATCACGGTTATAATTGGGCAGTTGATTACGTTATTTGTTTATGTGTTATTTATATGTTTGAGTGTGTCTTTCTTTTCTCGTACTTTATGCTGGTCATAGACCGTATTTGTCAAACGAAATAACTAGTTGACTATTTAAGTTAGGATCCACAAATTGATTCTCTGTGGGATCGACCTCGACTCTATCTAGCTATACTGCGATTGAACCTAGTTCACTTGCTAGTGGTTATTTAGGCATCGAGTTAGTAATTTAACTTGACCTCAATCACCGAACGTTCTCAAGTCCAATATTCTTTCTTCTTGAAGTAAAATGTCCAAAGTCCACCATGGGATGATTCTCTTAACGTCTCCACTTTCTAAACGCTTATGTGAAAGCTCTTTAACTCCCTTTCAAACGGTTTGAGTTCCCTGGCAGACTGTCGTATCTTGTATAATTCCACCTTCTTAAAAGTATCTCACATGTGAGATATTCTTTCGTTCTTCCTTCGGGTGGCTATCCTTTGCATCAAAATACGATGCCCTGCTCAATTTTGAACTAGTCATTTTTTGTGTGTTTTATTCTTTCATGGCTTACCAAGTTGACTCACCACCCAGGTGCTCAACTTGTCAATTCTCAATACCTTTGCTCCTTTCAAGAAAACCCTTACAAAAAAAACATTTCAAACGCTCATCTCTCTTTGTGTTGTTTGTACCACGTTTTGACCTTTACTATTTCTATATCGGTTTCACCCTCGGATATTTTGTAAGGTATTTATATCTTCCTCACTGTGGCGTAGGGATTGGGTCAGACCGTCAGGGAGAAAGTATGGTGAATGCATGCTCCCTTCCTTACGAAAAGCTTATAAAGCCCTTCAGCTGAGATCCTTGCAGTTCTCCAGCAAACTTGTGTTGCAGTGGTGGAGGTTGAGATCAAGAGAAGTCAAGTATGCCAGTAGTTGTGGGTCTGTTGGAAAGATCAAGCATTCAGGACATGGATCAGTAATAGCAAGTAAAGTTTGTTATACCGTTGAGGGCAAGATTTGGGGAAGTTGATGAAATCACGAAGAAGCAAAGTGAAGATACGGTTGTTGTCAGTTACAAGCGACAGGTCAGGATCAAACCAGTCAGTGGTCATGAGTTGGATGAAGTGGCAAACTTCAGCGACAAAGATCGGCTTCATGTTCCGGATGTGGAAGATTTGAGGAAGACAGTGACGGATGAAGCCTATATGATGGCAATTGCAGTTCACCCCGGAGCAACCAGGATGTGTAGAAAGTTGAAACGGCACTGCCGGCCACCTTCTATGAAGATAGAGATAGCAGAGTTGCCTATAACACCAGTTAACACGCCAGTATCCAGAAGTCACCGTTTGAGTCCTTATATGGAAGGAAGTTAGAACGCTAGTCATCTGGGATAAGCGGAACAGTAACAAACTACAAGACCAAAGTGGATACATCAAGCCAGGGAGAATGCTGAAGTGGACCGTCGCAACCTCGAGATGGCTCGAGACTTGCAGAAGAATTGGAAAGATGGAATAAGAAGACTGTTAGAGTTTGAAGTTTGAGATAGAACGCGTCTAAAGGCGTCCACAACGAGAGGAGCAAGATGGCTTGTGCAGACAGGCAAGATAAGCCATGGATATGAAGGCTCTTACGCGATAGTAGCTAAATTAGGACCTTTAGCTTATCCGTTTGAGTTCCCATGATCCCTTCACGGGTGTATGACGTTCTACATGTGACAATGAAAAGGAAATGGTTAGCCTATGTTGATGTGAGTCAAGCTTTGACCTTGACATGGTTGAAGAGACTTCGACGTATGCGGAAGAATCAAGTGCACATCATAGCGGAAGAAAAAGAAAGCTATGAAGGAAGACGTATAACTAGCCCTAAGACATTGAAGCAGTCACACAGACTGAGACAACATGAGTTATAGAAGACGAGGCTTTTGTGAAGTTCCAGAGTTCAATTACTTCCCAGATATGTTCATTTTCGAGGGCGAAACTTGTTTTAAGGGGGGAGGGATGTAACACCCCGAATTTTCAGAAAAATGGTATAATGGTAATTGGGTATATGTACTATGACCTAATTATTATTTAACTAATTTATTTAATTAAAAAGGATTTAATTAAAAGAATTTAGTTATTTATTTTTAATGGATTTTAAATAACGGGTATAAAAGGAACCATTACCTAAATTATTATTAGTGTTACACGGCAATTCCTTCGGCAAAATTGGACCTGATTGTGTGCAAAGGAGAAAAAAGGGGCCGGACGCTGTTTTTCAAATTCGGAGTTCAACGGTTGATTTTCGGTGCAGACCATAGTATAAGAAATTAATCACCGCGAGGAGGCAATTATTTCGATACCAACTGTTCTCTTTTTCGGTAAGGTTTCCTTCCTAGCCTTAATCTAGATTCCGTATGTTCTTGAGAAAAAAATCCGACCTTTGATAGTATAAAGAGTTGTGTTAATCGTAGAATATCGTTTAATTATCGTAGGATATTCGTAGAGGTGTTGGTTCGAGGATTGAAGACTTTTCTTTCAAGTTTTTGCTTTCGAATTCGTTTTGGAAATACCAAAGGTAAGGGAGAGTTTTTAAACGGATTTTGGGTGTTGTTAAATTTTAATTACACTTTTGTTGGTTGGTCGGTGAAATTTACGTCCTACCGTAATTGTTGAATTTTCAATTTAACTGAAATATGTGTATTGAACCTAATATCATGTGTGTCGCCGGAGACACTTTCACGTCACTGAAGCCGGCCGAACATTGTTTGTTTCGTTGATATAGTATAGTAACTAATAATATTATTATATATTATTTAATTTGGGTTTGGTACTGGGTTTATATTCCCTGTTTCCGTCTGCCCTTTACTTTAAAATATATATATATATATATATATATATATATATATATATATATATATATATATATATATATATATATATATATATAATGTTTCCAGGAACAGGAAAAAAAGTTTAATTATTTCCTTTTATACTATTTCTTTTATTTTCAAAATGAAATTATATATTTATTTTCTCGTAAATAAAAGGATAAAATAGATGCAAATGTGTTAAATGACGATACGGGATTTCACCCCTCCACGTGGAGGAATCTGATTGGTCCAGCTGGAATGTGGAAAAATCTATGAGGATCATCCACATCGAATCGAATACGAGACGTATCAGGGAAGACCGCAATATTTGGCGGATCATGCAAGTGTCTCACCTCGATCACACAAGTCGGTATGCACCGATCCGATACCAAGACCAGACACCCGGGCCCACTATCCAACAGGTTGCTTGGGCAGGAGGTCAAGGCCCATTTAAGGGTAATTATGTCAATAGACCAAACCGTCCCAAGTTTAGGGCAGAAGAGGGCATGTGCCTATAAATACATCATTCCAGGAACTACGTAAGGCTTGATTCCTGGAAATTACATAGGATACGTAGGCAATCCAAGATACATTCTTGGACTCAGCCATAAAACACCAAAATCACCATCTTTTACACAGTTATAGCCGTTTGATTCCTTTAAAGCTCATCCTTAGATTACACGTGGCCCAGATTTGTCGGTGTTGCATTATTCAGCATCATCATTAAACATGTGTTTAAAATTAATACAATGTAATAATATTATGTGTAAGCTTTTGAATGGATGAATGATATAATAGGTATAAAGGTATTTGGCGGGCGTCAATGTTCTTGTTCACCATATCTATATGATTTCTCGTCTACTACTTATTATGGATTGGTATGCATGCCTTTAAGGGCATTAAATGTTAATTGGCAATGTCTAACAACGACTTCTGGTAGCCTTGGTTTTGCACCACAACTGAGACCATCTACGGGGAGAAGATGGGAGCACCGGAAGGCGTTGTTTAGGCCTTGTGGGACATTGACTTAGTAGTCATTGATCTTTTTACAACGTGCTAGGTGGTATAACTAGATGTCTAGGACTAGATGTCCCTAGGAAGCCTTTTATGTGAATGAACCAGGTGGTTAGAACTTAAATTGTAAATACATATGTGGTTGTCTAAAAGCTAAAACGTCAATATCATTGGTAAGACACGTTTCTAAATCGAAGCATGAGAATCTTGCAACCCTTTTGAGTTATGTGTCAAGGGACAGCGTGTAACTTCCCACATCGAGACCTAAGTCCATGCCCCCTTGAGCCGTGCTTAATATGTCTCGGTGCATTCTCACCATGCACTGTGTCATTTGATATTGGTGTAACAAACTTATGTGCGTGAGCAGGGCCGGCCCATCAGTGAGGCCTGTGAGACCCGAGTCTTAAGCCCAACGGTGCCGGAAGGCCCAACGGTACATGTTTCGCTAAAAGAAAAAAAATTTCGTGTAGATTCAATCCGATCCAACCTAATATAATGTTAAATTTTTTTTTTTATAAAGGCCCAAATTTTTTTTTTACTGTAATCGATAAAGGTCCCGATAAAAAAATTTACTTGACACAAAAAAATAGATATACAAACAAATTTTTTTTTATCTATATTATTAATTTATTATATATATCTATATTATATATAAAAAAACACACATAAAATAAATAAAACAAACTTATTATATATATCTATAGTGATTTGTTTGAATCAAACCCGAGGACACTCAAAGTTTTTCTGATGATGTTGTCAAACTTATGAATTTTGCCTTTTATAGGTTGCAAGTACCCCATATACCAATGAAGGTACTCCTTGCACGAAAGGGTAGGGTTGTCACTGTTCACCGGACGAAAGCATGCAATCCTTCCACGAAAAGTAAGTACATATCAGTTCGAAAATGCATGTATATCCCTTAATGAACTGATGCATGCATTGGTTCATGAACCCCTTTTCGTTGCGATAACATTAATTCGTACGGCAACTCGTATGCAAACGATAACCAAAATATTTATTAATGAAAAAATATCTAACAATAAGTATGTTTTAAAAAAACAATTTCAACTAAAAGGCCCAATTCGAGGAGTTGGTCTTAAGCCCAATGAAAGCGAGGGCCGGCCCTGTGCGTGAGGTTGTACTATGTGATCTAGTAGAGGGTGAGTGCGATCTCAATGCAACCTACGCGGTACCAACGATCCATTTCAGTGGTTTACTTTTTCACATTTATGATTATTTATCTGATATAACCATGTCATACCATGCATCATATTCATGAATTCCACTCCTAGCATATGCATACATGTAGATAATTAATCGTGATATTAATTAGGCATGTATGAGACGAAATTAATTTAGATTAATTTAGGTAATTAATTAAATTAATTAAAACAAACGGAATTTTATCGGGATATAAAATTCATATGATAAACTTAATTTGGGATAATAAATCCTACGAGGTTTAGATTATGTAGTGTCTAAATAAATTTAGAATTTTGATAATCAAAAATTGGAAAATCTGGAAAAGTTGGACACCAACTGAGCAAAAGATTCGAAAAATGGTTCGTGCGGTCGACATGGCTTCGCCTCGACTCGACTTGTCCGTCCAAGTGCGACGTTAGCATCGGGGGTCCAGTAAGATCAAGCTATCCGGCGAGCTGAGGCTCAATGCAGCAACCTTAGCCCGATTCATCCAACAGTCGTACATGAACCAACGAAGAGGACGGGTCGGCTAAGCCGATCCCGACACCATTCGGTGAACTCGGTTGAAGCTCAGCCAGGGTTTAAAACCGATGAGTTGGTGGTTGCTTTTCTTGATTTATTGTTTTTCAATTTATTCGGAAAATTCTACAATCCCAGAATTTTTATCATGACAATATTAGGACTATAAAATTCATTGGTGAATTTTTGTTGTGTAGTGTCTACACAAGAGATTTTCTAAATAATTGATAAATTGGAAAATCATGAATATAGTATCACTAGTTAGATGGAATTTGAAACCGATAAAATAGTGGGAGCTTTAAATTTGTGATTTATTGTTTTTCGATTTAGTAGAAAATTCATAAATTCCTAATGTATTGGGATTATGAAATTCTTGGTGAATTTCAATTGTGTACTGTCTACACAAAGAATTAAAAAATCCGAGAAATTGGAAAGTCATGAATAATTGACAATAGTTAGACGGTATTTGGAACCGATGAACTAGTGGGAGGATTAATTTAAATATTCATGATTTATTGTTTTTCGGATGATTAAGAAATAATGAAAATCTTAAAAGACTACCTAATTTTCAAAATAACGATTGGGAGCGGGGAAGGTGACAACTGACCCCTCGGCCTCTACTGTTGACACAAGCACGTGAGAGAATGGTGACGTCTCATGCCGCTTTGATTTCGGCCCCCTGAGGGTGGCTTTCACCGCTATCAAAATTCAAGGCTTGGTTTCCAAAAGGATAGGATTTTGAGTACTCGTTGGGTCACTGACCTACCCTACGGCGGCATACTCGGGGCGTACTTAAAAATCTAAAATAGTAGGTCACACTCACAAGGCTATTTTTGGAAATATATTGGCTGAAAAAGGAAGGTAATCAACAACTAAACGGAGATGTTTGATTCTCAATGGTTTAATTTTCGAGAGAGATTGTCTCAATTTAATCGTCACCTCTTTGACCTACCCTACGGAGGCACTGAGGTGTGAGATTAAATCCTTGGAAAGGTAGGATAAACTGCATGCATGACATCACGTTTATAATTCCTAAAATTTCTTATATGTTGTTGTTTAGGGTGATTTTCTATGATTTATATCGCTCTATTTCGTAACAATTTTCCTCTATACTCTAACGTTTTGCATAGAAAGTGAGCGTTTAATTGATTTATTAAGCAAGTGATGTTTGGAATGGTTTAATCACAAAGTTGGTTGAGTTATGAGATTTTATTGTTGATTTTCTGTCAATTTGAATGATTTTACACTTTGCAATGTTTTGATGTCTTGTAGATACACGAATTTGGCTTAAAAGAGTTTTAAAAGATGTTCAAGTGAGGATTTACATCAAATAAAAAGGATAAAGATGAAGTCGGACAAAGATAGAGATGAAAAGCCGGATTTGAAGTGAACTGAACGCACGTTTGAAGTTCCGTCCAGCTGGACGGGCGTTTGAAGGAATGAACGGGCATCCAGGAAAGAACATTGGATTCAGGATATTAAGATTTTTGCTGAACGAGCGTCCAAATTTACATAGGACGGGCGTCTGACATGACTCGGCCCGACTCAAAGATTTTATACACCCTGGACGGGCGTTCAACCCCTTGGACGGGCGTCCAGCCGGCGACATAGCAAAAACCAACTTAAATTGTTATAAATAGCCACGTTTTTCAATCCATAATATACCCTAATTACTCTAGGCACCCACAAGAACCCTAAGGGGCGATTTTTCTATGTTCTCCACCCTTCATAAACAACTTTTATCCTTTTTATTTCCTAGACAAATCTCTCCAATTTTATGTACTTTCTAGTAGCTATTTCAAGTAATTAAACGATGAATAGAGGCTAGAGCTCATTGGAACAAGTGTTGTGAAGCCGTTCTAGCAACACTTTGATTTCTCTTTGGATTATCTTGTGAGTTTTTATTAAAAGTTGTATCTTTTCTATGTTTAATTCATTGTTATTATGCAATTTTATCGATGGATTTTTGGATGTTTGATGTTTAATAGTTGATGAAAGTTCATTGTTAAACCAAGATCACCATAGTCAAGATTAGACTTTTAACCTAAAAATAACGAGAGTTGTTAGGTTAATTTCTAGGTTGCTAGATTGAGAAATCTTACACCTTTGTTATGAAAGCGTTAATCTTTAGGATCGAAAGATAAGAGATTAATAAACGAATTATCTAAGAGATTAGAAATTCATACCTACGATAGGTGAATCACAACTTTTATTAAATCATCACTAGATAATCTAAAGGAGGAATTGAATGTTATAGAATTGGTGGATCAATTGCTTGTTCGTTTGTTAAATTATTGATTAAAGTCGTTTGAACTTGAATTGCTTAGCTAAGTTAATACTTTTTATTGCATGTTTAGATTATAGAATAGAATTAGTTTAGTTAATCTTGTTCGCAATTATATTTCCTGGCTTTTGATCTTCGATCTTCTGTCCATTTTACTTTTGTTATTTTCGTTTTTAGTTTGTTACGTGTTAATCGTTTTTATTTTCTTATAATTCTAGTAATAGTAGTTGTGACATCTTTAGGTTAATTAGATAAAAACTAGGTAAACAACCCCGATTCCATGTGGATTCGACTCCGGTATTAACCTCTATACTACGATCCCTACACTTGGGGTAAACCGGATTATTTTATTACTTGTTTATTTTTCATTAGATAAAATCCGAGACAGTTGTGGTGTATGATTTGATTTATAATGCTGTCATAATTTATTTTTGCAACTACATATTATCTCATGGTATCTACACTGCTAAATATGAATTGAATAGTAACGACTTCGTAAAATTGGAAAAGTAACAAGAACGTTGAACTCAATAATCAAACATGCAAATTAATTTTTTGGAAGAGGATGTTCCTTTTAAGCCTTCAAACTTAAGTGACATTCATAACAATGTCACTGCTGTCATCTGTGTAGAACGAGAGACAAAACAAAAATAGTTCAAAGATGATGAGAATGATTTGGTATCAATCTTAATAGACATCCCACCGTTTACAAGTAGTGTCTACTCAAATGAACTGCTAGTTCACGGCCATTTCCTTTATAGAAAGCCAAGAATGGGAAGGTAAATGTCTACAAGTGTAAGTCATTTAAACTAAATAAGTTAAAGGATAAACCGAAATATTAATAAAAGAAAATATAGGATAAAGGAAAGTGATTTCGGATCACTAACCTATGAATCCTTAGAGACTTTCTTAACCGAGTATTTTGACTCGAAAGCTAAAGTTCTTTTGTAAGAACATGGTAGCTAGGCATTCAGGATGAAGAGTAGACAACGGGCAGTTATTTCAACTAAGATAGTGGGAGTGATATAAGGAAACAAATTTCGGATTTTAATCCTTGAATATCAAAGAAATATAATTTCTGTTTTCAGATTCGGTGGAACAAATGGATTCACTTTCACATCGATAATATAGTTGCCTTAAAGAAAGTGAATATGACGTTTGTATACGATTCTGAGACTCGGACTTTTGTCTGATAAAGTCAAAACCACTATGTAATGCTGAAAAGGTATATGTAACACTTCATAAATTATTAAGACAAATGGTTTCCGTATTTAGATAAACGATTCTTCAACATCTATTAATTAGTGGAAATATCCTAGAGATAAGATCTGAAGACTGGTTAAGGGCGATTCCTATCTCCCAGTCTAAGAACACTATCTCAAAGGAAAAATGACTAAGTAACCTTTCAATTTGGAAAGGGTAATAAAGCTGAAGAAGTATCACTACTTGTTCATATTGACCTTCGGGGTCTTATGAAGGATACAAGCTAGTGGGAGCTTTTGATTAGTGGACAATTTGTCTGATAGCTACTCGAAACGCCGATTAGTTTATCCAAATATTTTGGAGAAATCTCTGATAATACTAGAGAAATGAGTATTTCATGCTCTGATATAGGCTATAGCATAGTTTTGGCACTGATGCTTGGCCTACCTAGGGTGAAACAATTTCACTGAAAGGATAAACCATGTATTGTCTTGTATAGTTATTGATATTCTACAATACGCTGCTTAACTCAATTAAGAAATTGGTTGCAAAATAACGGTTTACATTATACCGAGAAGTCTACCTAGAAGATGCTTATGAATTCGTGGATAAAGAGTGAATAACATTTACTCCACTTCCGCAAATAGAGGCATTTAGCACTAGACCTTGAAGGTAGGACTGGAGATTTTGCATACACGTTCAGATGGTGACTGTTCGTGAAATATATTAGTGCAACGAGTAAAGGTTTGTTATAAGATTCTTAATATCGGAAAGTGATGGTTGAACTGTCACAGCCTTTCTTGAAGAATATATAAATAACAACCTTGGACCTTGAAGTACATTTATTCAAGGCTTTACTATCTGATTTAATCAGACAACATCCAACATTGGTTGTTGGGGGATAACACTGATAAATACTAATGAACTAGATCAGAACATCAATCCACCCAAATGCAGTGGGAGTATGGTTTAACCATTGACCCACTGTGATTATGCAGTCTTTACAGTCTGCTGGGGGTGATTGATAACGTATTATTTTTTGGAAGGACTATATAGGATTCTGATAAAAGAAGGTTGGTTTAAAGCAATATACCTATAAATGGAGTTTTATGTACTCCAGTTTTGTTCATACTCTTGTAGAACCACTTGAGTGTCTCAGGCCCAGTGGGAGTAATTTGATCTACATGGAAAAGATTCGAATGAATGGGAAAGTTTAACTTTCTAAGCAAAGCCAAGTGGTCTAGGGGTAATTCCTTGAGAAGTAGACAGTTCAATAGGGGTGATGCCCTGAACTCTCTCACCATTTAGCCTTGCTTGACTCCATGAAAAGCAGAAAGATTACCAAGGGTGATGCCCTGAAACTTTCTTGCCCATCAATGGAGCTTGGATTCAATCGTAACATAAGGGTTTTATCTTAAATCCAATGGAAGATTGACAGCCTATGCTTACATCCATTGATGGATTAAAGCAAACCTCTGGGTCATTAAAAGTCACATGTTTTGAAATGTATGGGCTTGACCAAAATATTGATGAGTCTTTCGTAGACCAGAGAATTAATATTGGTAAAGTAGTAGACGTTAGTTGTCACGGATTTTATCTAATGAAAATAAACAAGTAATAAATTTATAAATCCGGTATACCCCAAGTGCAGGGATCGTAGTATAGCAACTAATGCCGGAGTCGATCTCAGGGAATCGAGGTTGTTTATCTAGTTTATTAATCTTTCTAAAGATTTGTCACAAAAAACACAAAACAAAACTAAAACGAATACAATAAACTGGACAGAGGGTTGTCAATCCAAAGCCTGGAAATATTATTACGAACCTAAAATAACTAATTCTATTCTATAAACTAAAACGAAAATAAAATTCTAAGCTAGCAACGAAGAACAAGGCACAATGATTCTTTCAATTAAGGTAGCGAGGAACAAGCAATGATCCACCTAGCTCACAACTCTCAATTTCTACCCTATATCGTTTAGTGAAGATTTAATAAAGATGTGGTTCACCTATCAAAGGTATGAATTTCTACTCTCGTAGATAATTCGCCTATTAATCTTTCATCTCTCGATCTTAAAGATTAACGCTTCCATAACAAAGGTGTAAGATTTCTCAATCTAGCAACCTAGAAATTTAACCTAGCAACACTCGTTATTTTTAGATTAAAAATCTAATCTTTACTACGGTGATCTAAGTCTAACAACGATTCTCATCAAACGTTAAACATCAAATAGCAACAATCCATCGATATAATTGCATAACAATATAAAAGCATAATAAAGATACAAACTTTAATAAAAACTCACAAAACAATCCCAAAGTTGAGATCAAGATGTTGCAGAAACGGTTTCACATGCTTGCTCGAACTGGCCTCAGCCTCTACTCATCTCCGTAAGAACAAACAAAATAAATAAAAAATAAAACATGGCTCGGTCGACCGAAAGCAGAGAGCACTCGGCCGACCGAGTGTGCCTCTTCTCGGTTTCGTGCATGCACTTTTCTCCAGGATGAATTGTTCTTTTTTTTTCTGCTGATGCCTCTCCTTTTTATAACTTGTTTTGCCGACTTAGGGTTTTATTATTAGCAAGTCTAAACCCTAATAAATAAAAATAAAGATAATTCCAAGTCTTTCCTTTCTGATCTTCTGGACGCACGTCTGATAGGGTGGACGCTCGTTCACTTTAAGTAAATTTCTTCGAGTCGGGCCGAGCTAGACAAGACGCCCGTCCCATGCATTTTTGAACGCTCGTCCAGGAAAAATCTCTTTTCCCTAAATCGATTTGCTTCGCGTGGACGCCCGTCCTCTTCCTCAGACGCCCGTCCAGTGGACGCATCAGCAAACACACGTTCAGCAAGTGTATCTTCACTCCATGTTTGACTTGCATCTTCTTCCTTCCATTTAATCTTATGTTAAACATCGTTTTAACTCCTTCCATGCCATATAAATGTACCTACAAGGTGATAGAAACATGCCAAATGTAGAGCCATATATATTGATAGAAAAATACTCATAAAATCACGCAAATAGCTCGATTTTGCACTTTAATGATTTCCACACCCATTCTTTCAATATTGCATTTAAACACCTAATTTTCTATAAAAATTATTAAAACGCGAAGGAAATTGTTACGAAATAATATCATATATATCATAAAAATCACCGTTAACAACTCCCCCACACTTAGCTTTTGCTCGTCCCGAGCAAAACAAAACAAGAAAGCCATGGACTTACTTGAACATTGAACCACATAAATCCCATATATCAAATCACAACCAGTCGACTAGCATCAAAAACATACATCCAATGTAATAAACAACTACTCGAATGTGTAGTGTGTGCAAAGCCTTCTTCAACTTCCACCGATTCCACACTTGACAATTAAAATCAAGCTAACCAACCAACACCCATTAAAGACAGATAATGAATCACCCTGACTATACATACGCCCTACAAAACTACTCACGTCATGACTAGAGTAATACATGTGTTTTCGAAATCTTTTCAGTCGTACCTAGAGGATATTCCCTACAACATATACCTTGGTCTATACTAGGGATAAGGTAGGCGATAACTAATCTTTCACTTATTCATACCACTTTCCTTATGTAAGTTGATTTATTAATTTCATTCACAATTAAACACACATCAGAATGAGCTCTTGCCCGTCATAGCAAAATAGGACATTCGTGATATGCCCTACCTTACTCCAATCATAAGGCAGCTTCTTCTGACTGTCGTGAGCTTTTGGTCATCATGGTGGTATAGGACATTCGTGATATGACCTACCGCACTCAAATCATCGACCAGCTTCGGACACACCCAATTTCAATTTTTTCTATTTTTTTTAAAACAACTTTTCCAAAGTACAGTAGTTACGTTTCACTTATCACATTCAGGCTTCGGTATCACGATACTTCCTACTTCAATTCCAACTACGCACATATTACAATTTCCATGACATGAGCACTAAGTGAACGGTCTGATAACCAGAATCAAACATCATCGGTTTAAATGGGTACATTTTCCTAAGTTCAGCTCGTCATCGAAGAGGCTTACTTGAAAAGAATTCGAGTAAAGGCTTATTAATCAAAGGTCTATGCAAAAATACTAGTCAACTCAACACAAGTATGGGAATATAACAAGTAAGTAAGCCAAAATAAAATCATGCTCGGGACGAATTTGAAATTAAAAAAATTTAAAAATTTTCAACTTTTCATGAAAGATACAAAAGATAAGTATAATAATTAAGCACATGTGTAGATACCACTAATCCCTCCCCCACACTTAAATAACAACATGTCCTCATGTCGTGCAGAATAAGAAAAACTTAGTTGGTTTGTCGTTCGAAGGTGGAAATTCTGGAAGTGGTCGCGAGTCAGATCCAGAAACGCTTGAAGAAATCAGTAGACTGTGGACCATCCACAGGAAAACTGGCTTCATTTGAAAGCTCACAATTGCTATCGCGAATATCTTGCACACTTGAAAAACAACACAAAACGGACCTCGGGGGTAGGGTAAGGGCACAAAAGATGATAGACAAGGCATTATCATGGAACAAAGCATAAGCAATGCAAAAATTGACAAAAACCGAATCTATGTGAAAAGTAGTGCACAAATGTAACATCGGCAGGAAGAAAGGAATCACATTGATTTTTCAAATTCAGGTCATGCAAGTTACCTGGCCACAAAAACCGACACCAATAACCCAAGACGACACAAGACAAAACTAGCCCCCCTTATTCAACAACAAACAAAATAAACCAAAATAATAATTAAAAAAAAACTATTCTTATTATTGGGTTGCCTCCCAACAAGCGCCTTTATTTAGTGTCTTTGGCTAGACACACTTACGTCACTATCCATTATCAAAGAGGACTAAACCAAAGAAGGGCCTCCCTCTGCTTTTTCCTCCACATATCAGGGATATTCGCACGGATTCTAGGATATAGCATTGGAATCCTACAACCATGTCTTCTGAGAAAGTGATTTAACATTTCAGCGCTCAGGAAAGAAGTGTCATTCAACAACTTGTTGATTTCTTTATCAATGCTCATGACAAATCTAAGAGAATTATGGACTATTAGAGGTGCAACATCTATGTACTCGGTATGATCAACATCAACATTGCTATTCAAGGACGGATAACTAACGGTATCAGCTGACTTATGATCAAGAACAATAGCGTTACCTTCCTTTTCATCTTTTTCATGGCTCATTAATGTTGAATATGGAATTATGGCACCATCATCCTGTGAAGATGGTTCAGATTTCCATGTGGCTTCACTCTTGTGGATCTGGAGGCTTGAACCCTCAGCGGTCTTTGATAAATCATCGCCAGAAACGTTCAGATCAAGACAATATGGGTTCTCAAAAGGATCACAGTTTACATCCCTACGACTCTCAACGTCGGCCTTCTGCTCAGGACTCACCATCATCTCCGGTTCCCTTTCATATTCAATAATTTGGCGATCATGTGCAACTAATTCTTCTGAAGTAAGTTCCCTTGCTTCTAGAGCAGGATGCACCAGGTGTGCCATTCCTCCAGAAATTTCCTTTCTGCTCTCTATATATTTCTCTAACAAAGCTGCCATGTAAGACTCGGGCTCTGAGTGAGGGAACACTTGTTGATAATTGCTTTCTTCTTGATCCCACGGAGAATAAGGATAGTTACTCCTCCCACCATTGTATGTGGATGCATAGTTAGATTGAAGTGGATTCTCATAACTTGCATCATAATTGCTATTAGTATTCCATTGGTGGGGTGAATTACCTCCACTGCACTGAGCCTCATAATGGTTTCCACCACAATACGAACATCTCACTTGAACGTTATTAAATCCAAGTCCATAAGAATTCTCATCAGTTGAGGGTATACGAGCATCGGATCCAAAGACAGATGAATCCATTAAACTTGACACTTCTACTTTTGGGGGACCACTGAATTGAATGCCATATCCTAAGTTCATGGCACTGGCCTCTTCTCTATCATAAGGAAGTGTGGGAGCTAGGTCAATGCCTACGTCTTGAGCCATTTCCCCGATTCGTCTCTCAATATTCTTGTATGTGCTCATCAGGAGATGGATGTTTTATTTTGCTCCTCCAATTTAGCTTCAAGATCGTCTGATTGAGAGGGGCCTTGATAGTTCTGAAAGTTCTGTGGGAAAGATTGGCTAAACTGACTTTGAAACATAGGATTGGGACTGTTCTGATTGAACCATTGATTTTGATTGGAAAAATTGATATGTTGGTTCTTCGATCAAGTTCGGGTTTTGATAGAAATTGATCCCGAGAATGAAACCCCGATTCTCAAAATCGCTGGCGTGAGAACGATTATTAAATCTCTCGACATCGCTGGCCACAGAAGCATTTACTTCAGCTGCTCGCCCACTCATAGGACAAAACGAGCTGTGTGTCCTACAAATGTCACAATTTTGACGTGTGACTAGATTAAAATTTCCGATTATGGACAAAGGTTATCTTGATACGCAGCAGGAAAAAAAACGACACCGCCAACAAAGATGGCCAGTCGACAACATCTTCCACGTAATGTAACTTGTGAGTTACGTGGAGAAGACGGGTCCGATTCAAAGGATTGGGTAACATCATAAGAGTTGCTACCTGATGTTGCAGCATGGCGATCTGACTTTGCTCATCCATGTCCTCAATCCTGGATAGAAGGTTGTATGACCACTCTTTTTTATTATTATTATTATTTAGAAAAGATAAAGAAACAGAAAAAGAAATGGAAACAGAAACAGAAACCTACCTACGAAAAATTTAAAACAGAAAACAAGAAAACAATAAAAGGGAGAAAAATGTGTTGAAATCTTCTGAGCCCAAAATGGAATGGAAAACAGCAGATTTTGACCTCGAAAATGGTGTCGAACGGCCTCAGGCGTTTGCCACGTCGTCGGTGTCGGAACGAGCATTCCGAATTGGGGTCCTGCGCGCCAAACGGACACTCGAGCCGAACGTTACGGCCAAAATACTAACGAGTGCCAAAACGATCCCTTTTATCCAAAAGTTCGATCGCTAAAAACGTGGAGTCAGATAATTCAACCTCAGATGTCCCCGAATCAATGTAGAAACTAGAAAGGATAGAAACAAAAACCTATCTACGAAAAATTCGTAACAAAAACAGAAAAATTAATAATGAACTGGACAACCGCAACGATTCCCCGGCAACGGCGCCAAAAACTTGTTTTTGGTTCCGTTGGCGGGAATACTCACCACTATACTACCTTAGAAAAATTAATAAAGAACTGGACAACCGCACCGATTCCCCGGCAACGGCGCCAAAAACTTGTCACGGATTTTATCTAATGAAAATAAACAAGTAATAAATTTATAAATCCGGTATACCCCAAGTGCAGGGATCGTAGTATAGCAACTAATACCGGAGTCGATCTCAGGGAATCGAGGTTGTTTATCTAGTTTATTAATCTTTCTAAAGATTTGTCACAAAAAACACAAAACAAAACTAAAACGAATACAATAAATCGACAGAGGGTTGTCAATCCAAAGCCGTGAAATATGATTACGAACCTAAAATAACTAATTCTATTCTATAAACTAAAACGAAAATAAAATTCTAAGCTAGCAACGAAGAACAAGGCACAATGATTATTTCAATTAAGGTAACGAGGAACAAGCAATGATCCACCTATCTCGCAACTCTCAATTTCTACCCTATATCATTTAGTGAAGATTTAATAAAGATGTGGTTCACCTATCAAAGGTATGAATTTCTACTCTCGTAGATAATTCGCCTATTAATCTTTCATCTCTCGATCTTAAAGATTAACGCTTCCATAACAAAGGTGTAAGATTTCTCAATCTAGCAACCTAGAAATTTAACCTAGTAACTCTCGTTATTTTTAGGTTAAAAATCTAATCTTTACTACGGTGATCTAAGTCTAACAACGATTCTCATCAAACGTTAAACATCAAATAGCAACAATCCATCGATATAATTGCATAACAATAGAAAAGCATAATAAAGATACAAACTTTAATAAAAACTCACAAAACAATCCCAAAGTTGAGATCAAGATGTTGCAGAAACGGTTTCACATGCTTGCTCGAACTGGCCTCAGCCTCTACTCATCTCCAGAAGAAGAAACAAAATAAATAAAAAAATAAAACATGGCTCGGTCGACCGAGCAGGAGCACTCGGTCGACCGAGTGTGCCTCTTCTCGGTTTCTGTGCAGCAGCTTTTCTCCAGGATGAATTGTTCTTTTTTTTCTGCTGATGCCTCTCCTTTTTATAACTTGTTTTGCCGACTTAGGGTTTTATTATTAGCAAGTCTAAACCCTAATAAATAAAAATAAAGATAATTCCAAGTCTATCCTTTCGATCTTCCGACGACGTCGTCCTGATAGGGTGGACGCTCGTTCACTTTAAGTAAATTTCTTCGAGTCGGGCCGAGCTAGACAAGACGCCCGTCCCATGCATTTTTGAACGCTCGTTTAGGAAAAATCTCTCTTCCCTGAATCAATTTGCTTCTCGTGGACGCCCGTCCGGTGGACGACGAAAGAAACGACGTTCAACAAGTGTATCTTCACTCCAAGTTTGACTTTCATCTTCTTCCTTCCATTTAATCTTCAGTTAAACATCGTTTTAACTCCTTCCATGCCATATAAATGTACCTACAAGGTGATAGAAACATGCCAAATGTAGAGCCATATATATTGATAGAAAAATACTCATAAAATCAAGCAAATAGCTTGATTTTGCACTTTAATGATTTCCACACCCATTCTTTCAATATTTCACTTAAACACCTAATTTTCTATAAAAATTAGTAAAACACGAAGGAAATTGTTACGAAATAATATCATATATATCATAAAAATCACCGTTAACATTAGTGCTTATGAAAGATTACACTGCAACGGTTGGGAACAACTTGAGTGTGTTATCTGATGTCAGAAACTGACAAGCCAAGATTCTCTGAATCAGAGAAGTGGACTATATTCTTAGAATCCATTCGCTCGAATTCATGAGAACAAGTTGTTGGCCGTAACACATCCATCTTATTAGTTAAGATAACAAATGCATATTAGTATTCGAAATTCAATGAGAGGTTTCCAACCCAACCCCTCACGGAATAATTCTCTCAATCTTCGGATATAGAGAAAATGTGATAGATTCTCTTTTGGATAGAGAAAGTCAGGTTATTAAAAGTCAATAAAAGTCGAGTCTTGGATTCGGACGTTGGAAGTAGTATAGTGCATCCTCAAGTATCTTGAGAGAACGAGGAATCGTATGCTTGTCCATTCGAGTGTGAACCTGAGTGTCGTTGACTACAGTGATTCTGATTTTTGGTCAGATTAAGGATGATCGTGAATTGATCTCAGGCTCAGTGTTTACTCATAGTGATGGAGCTATAGTCTGGAGCAATCAAGCACTGCCAATTTGACTCTATTAGTCAAATACATAGCAGCTTTTGGAGCAGCTAAAGAGGCAGTGTGGCTTGGGAAGTTCTTTGTTGGATCGGGAAGTAATTCCCGGTCTCAATGAGCCGATACCATTTTACTGTGAAAACAGTTGAGAGGTAGCTCATACAAAGGATCTTCGAAATCATAAGAGGTCAAAAGCATATTGACATCAAGTACCACATGGTCAGATAGATCGTGCAGAGAGGCGAGGTTTCGGTCCTAAAGATCATCTCGAGCCGACAACGTAGCTGATCAGTTTACCAAGTCGTGTGGAATCTAGTGTCACTGATAAGCGCTTGGCGGGTATGAAATTAGGAGATATGTCTCATCTACTTTAGAGCAAGTGGGAGAATGTTTTGGATAGATGGAATATGGGTGTGGTGCTCTAAAAACAATCATTGCTTGTCTTTACGGGCAAGTGGTAGATTGTTAGATATAGTGTGCCCGAAAGACAATTGTTACTTGTCCTTATGGGCAAGTGGGAGATTGTTGGATGTAACGCCCAAAAGACAATTTATGTAATTGTTTTTAGAATTAATAAATGACAGATTTATTCTCATCTTATTACTTGCTTCGTGCATGTAAGTAATACACTATTGATAACCCTAAGTCGTATCATATGTAGCCATATAACTTAGTGTGTGTCACACATGAGGATTAAGTTTATGGTGATACACTTGAAATGTTAGTCCATGGTAATGTTAATCAAAGTATGGGGTCTATTGATTAAACCACCATTAATGCACCCAGAACACTTTATGGTGTGACCGCCTTATCCGGACCGTCGACAATGGTTGTCTAAGTAGGGCATTTATATATGATGAGAGTCATATAGGACTGGACCAATTTAATCTGAGTTTCTCATATAATTCTTTGATTGAGAAATCTTATTAAATCATATATGGATAACCTTAATCCTGAAGTGATTACACCCTTCTACTTGTTTCAAGATAGGGTTTGATGTGTTCGTTAAGGATGGCTAAGAGGCACTGTCCGAATCACTTTCACGTTGGCACTATTCTGGAGTGAGTGAGAAGTGTGTGTCTCACAGATATGAAATCCATTCCTTCCTGCGGGAAGTAGAAAGACAATCCCCTTATTTGTTGATCCTAGAAACAGATCGATCCCGGGAGTTCGTATTGGTTATGAACTAATTGATCACTAGTGGGTTAATGGTAAATAAGGATAAGATGAAGTGAAGAAAGTTTACGGAAATGATCCTACTTCATTATGGATAGTCTATGGAGGGTTAGTTTATATATAATTATTATATCAATGGACACTTATCGACTCGACTCGATGTCTTGAGAATAAGTTATATCTATAATCGATAGAGTTCAGTTTCAGATTTATGGTGGCGTAATTCCGGGTATTAATGAATTAAGTTGAAGTATTATATCGATGAATATTTTATTTAATTTATTGTAGCTACTGGTTATAGGTCCATGGTCCCCGGGTTGGCTCCTAACACGTGAGTGTTTTCTCGTTTTTAAATTAAATAGTTGGTCTATTTAATAAATATGCAATATTATTTAATTAGTAAATAATATGTGAAATATAAAAGACATTTTATATCATTTTAATGATGATGTTGGCGCCATTTATTGTGGATAATTAGGGGAAGAAATTTTCTTAGATAATGTCACTGTTAGGTGCAGTGCCCGAAAGACAATTTGTGTATTTTAATAATGCATGACAGAATTTATCTCATCTTAGTTACTTGCTTGGTGTTTGTAAAGTAATACACTACTGCAAACGCTAAGTATATCTGTATGTAACCACTTAACTCAGTGTATGGATTACACGTGAGGATTGAGTTAGTGTAGATATGCTTAAATCTGTTAGTCCGTGGTGAACTTAATCGAGTTTAGGGTCTCTTGATTAAAACACCAATAATGCGCCTAACACCTTAGGGTGTGATAGTCTTATCCGGACTGCCGGTGAGGGTACCTACGTGGGGCATTTATATATGACGGCATTCATATAGGGGATCGGACCGATTTAATCTGAATTTCTCGATATAATTCGTAATCGAGGAATCTTATTAAATCATTAGATGATCATATATGGATCAACCTTAATCCCGAGGTGATCACACGGTGCTCGCTTGTCCCGGGTAGTGTTTGATGTGTTAGTTACGGTTCACTTAAATATGTGTTCCAAGCCACTTCTCATTGGCACTATCTCCAGATGAGTGAGTAATTCTGATTTTCACAGACATGGAATCCATTCCTTCCTGCGGGAAGTAGAGAGACAGTCCCCTTATTTGTTAGCCCTAAGAAAGTGATCGATCCCGGGAGTTCACATTTGACTAATTGATCACTAGTCAGATATGTGAACTAATTGATCATCAGGGGGTTGATGGTAAATAAGGATAAGATATTCTGAGTCGGGTTCACGGAGACTTCCCACACAGAATGGACAGTCTATGGAGGGTTAATCTGTATGTAGTGATTATATCAATGGACACTTATTCACTCTATGGGTTGAGTATAAGTATACATCTATAATCGGTAGAGTTCAGTTTCGGGTTTATGGTGGCGTAATCCCGGAATTAATAATTATATTATGTTTGATGAATAATTAATTATTGGAGCTACTGGTTATAGGTCCATGGTCCCCGATGTGACTTCTGTAATTCGGACTAATAATCTTGTTATTTGGGCCTCAGTGATAATTAATTGGCTGGGCTAATTAATTGATATGCATGAATATTATTTAGTTGGGCTAAATAATATAATACACAGAAAAGACATTTTCTGTGGGCCTGGTGGGCTTAGTGTGGCGCCAATATGTCTTGGATTTTCCAAGAAATTAGTTTTCCTAGATAATGACATATTGTTTAATTAGTTATTTATTTGTTAAATAATTAATTGGATAAATAAAAGAAAATAATTTATTTATTATTTATCTCTTAACTATAAGGATAATTATATTTTCTTATTATAAGATTGTAATTATCTCTTATTTTTATTGGATAATAATAATTAGAATTATCTCTTTTATTTTGTTAAACCGATTGGGAATAGTTTTCTCTCTTGGATTTTGCCTATAAAAAGAGAGTTCTCCCCGAGCCCTAGGTGAAGAGAGGGCCACGAAATTTATAGAGAAAAAAAGCTAAGGAGTTCGATCCTTAGCTCCACCCGGTTGGAGAAAAACTTGGAGTTTTTCTTGGAAGCATATCAAGGAGGTTCTCATATCAAGAAGGGTGTCCACCAACCACCGTTTGGAGAACACATTGGAAGATCAAGGCTTCTCATCCTAAGATCAAGGCGTCTCTTCCCGATATTGGTAACATGATCTTAACCCCTTGTAGTAGTTTAAGTCCTTTAATTATGTATTGTGTTGTATAAGTCGTGATCCATCCGCTGCGCGTAGATCTAACTCGTTTAGATCTAAGATCCTACATCCTTCAGTCACATGTGTAATTAATTAATTATCTATTTGATGGATAGTTAATGGAAAATTAAGCGATTGATATTTTGGGAATTATCTCTTATTTTGTAGCAAAATTATCTTTTCTTTATGGGAATAGGTAATGGCGTTAGCAAATAACTTTTTCCTTATGGGAATAGGTTTTTGTGGGGTGAAAAGGATAACTCTCTTGACTAGTTATTTTCCTTTATAAAGAGAGTTCCTCCTAGCACAATAACACAAGATTTATTGAGCCACAATCACAAACAAAGAAGAGAAAAATTAGTTTCTCGTTCTAGCCATTAAGTGAAGAAATATTCGAGGAGGTTCTACGGCGAGGATCGACGTCCACCAGTTTTATATTGTGATAACCTCAGTGCCCTCTACATGACAGTTAATCCAGTCTTTCATGCCAGAATCAAACACATTGAACTAGATTATCACTATGTCAGGGAACAGGTTGCTAGGGGACTCTTGATCACTAAACATATTCCAGCTACAGCTCAGACAACTGATATTTTCATCAAATACCTTCCAAGACTCATTTTTCAGTATATCAGGCCCAAACTTGGCTTAGTACCTCACCCTAACCTAGTTTGAGGGGGGTATTAACTAATACACACAAACAGCATGAGTAAACTGTTAGAAATATCATCCGCAACGGAAGCGATTTAAGGATCTAGATCTATAGATTACACGTAATAAAATAACTAGATCTATGAAGAGAGTTTGAGAAAGTAAATAATACTTGTGTAAACTTCAACTTAGTTTATTCATCAAATGGAAGAAGTATAAATAGTTACAATTGATGGGAGATACTAGCTAGCTTGGGCGGCCACTAGATGGGCGGCAAGCATGCATGTAAAAAGTAAAAGTATGTCTATGACATAAAGCAACTAGAGTTTGACATATTAATTGTTTATATGTACCACAATTAATATGTCCTTTTACAACTAAAGTGTACAAATAATGTATACATTTAAAATAAATAAATATTACATACTATTTGATATGTAATATTTCTACACCCCCTCAAAAATCGGGTTGTATATGTTTATACAACCAAGTTTGATACTCAATCACTTTGACATAAGTGGTGGAATGGCCTTGGTGAGAATATCAAAGATTCAGTCGTCTCACGAGGGAACATACTTGAGTTGAATAATCTTGGCATCAATCTTCTCCTTCGTGAAGTGTCATCCAATGTCCACATGTTTGGTTTTATCATGATGGATGGATCCTCTCGCCATGCATAATGTCTTTGAATTATTGTCACAAAGAGTGTGATAGGGTGTCTTGAATAGGTCACTGAAGTTCGGGCCAGACCCTTTTATCCATAGAGCTTCACAAATACCCAAAACTAGTGCCTGAGTTCACTTTCAAGATCGCTTCTGAGACAAGAGGGTTGTTTCTTGCTCCTCCAGTGACAAGATTTCCCATACATAAGAACAGTGAGCCTTGTAGTAGACCTTCCGCCTATGTGATGCCCAGCAAAATCCATCAAGACGACATCAGTGTAGACCTTGATAGATCTCTCACAGACTTGGTGAAATGTAGGCCTTGGCCAGAGTGGATTTCAAGTACCTCAAGATCCTGCTCACAAATCCCAAAGTTGTTCAAGAGGGCAATGCATGAATCGGCTAACTGTGATCGACCCATATGCAATATCAGTCTTGTATGGGACAGACTAATGAGTTTCCTACAAGTCTTTGATATTGATCCTTCCTGATAGCAATGTCACCATGCAAAGAAGGTATTACTCTGGGTCTCTCTGGGATACAAAGAGTTTGCATCCCAAAGATGCCGCTTTCCTTCAAAGAGTCCAAAGACATATTTCCTTTGAGAGATAGAGATACCCTGGTTGTTTCTTGCAATCTCCATACCAAGGAAGTATTTAAGATAGCCCAAATCATTGACTTGGAATACCTTTGCCAGTAGAGTCTTCAAATGTTGGATCTCAGTAGAGTCATCTCCAGTAAGGATGATATCATCCACATATACAATAAGAATAGACCTTCTCTGGTTGGTTGTCTTGATAAACATAGTGTGATCAGAGTTGCATTGATGATATCCAGCAGCTTTAACCACATTAGTGAGTTTTCCAAACCAGGCTCTGGGGGATTGCTTCAGGCCATATAGAGATTTCCTGAGTTTGCATACCTTGCCTTGAGTGTGGGGATTGACAAAACCAGAGGTACATTCATGTAGACTTCCTCGATAAAGTCACCATTGAGAAAAGCGTTTTGATATCCAATTGGTAAAGAGGCCACCAAGTTGGACAACCAGAGAGATCATGACTCGACAAAGTGTTAAGCTTTGCTACTGGTGCAAAAGTTTCAGATAGTCAATGCCATAAGTTTGAGTGAACCTCTAGCCACCAATCTGCTTTATACTTGTCAATAGTACCATCGGCATTGTGTTTTATGGTGAATAACCATCTACAAATGACTGTCTTCTTGCCTCCTGGGAGAGTTGTGAGGTCCCAAGTATGATTATCCAGGAGTGCAGTCATCTCTGTTTTAACAGCAGCCTTCCACTTATCATTTTGAAGGGCCTCCTGAATATTTTTAGGAATAGAGTGAGAGTCCAGGTCCTGTGTAAACATAGCAAATACAGGAGACAACTGGTCATAAGATAAATAAGTATGAATAGAATGATCAGTGCATGATCTTTTCCCTTTCCTTAGAGCAATAGGTCTGTCATCAATGTCAGTAGGGTGCTGTAGTTCAGCAGTCTCTGAGTCAGTAGGGTGTTGAGGCTCAGCAGGCTCAGGTTCAGCAGGCTCTGGGTCAGTAGGGTGCTGAGGTCCAAGAGAGCCTGGTCGTCGATAGGTCCGAGGTTCACCCTCTTTGAGTCTCGATGAGTTCTTTGAGGTTAAGAGTTTGTTGAGGGAACGGATTTAGATCAATTTCAATTAGATTTCCATCAGTGGCTGCTTCAGTAGACTTTCTGTAGTAGGGAGTCCTTTCAAAGAATTTTACATCCATAGAGTTGTAAAATTTCTTTTCAGTAGGTGAATAGCATTTGTAACCTTTCCTGTCCTTAGCATACCCTAGGAAAATGCACTTGTGAGCTTTGGGATCAATTTTGCTTCGTGTTGGGCATGGATATAAACAAACACAAGACAACCAAATATTTTTGGAGGCAATTGGGCAATAAGATGAGGCGGGAGTGTGTGGTCGCAAGGTTTGGATAGGAGTCTTGAAACCTAACACTCTGGGAAGCTTTGTTGATTAAGTATGTGGCGAGTCAATATAGCTTCACCCCACATATATTTTGGAACATTTGTAGTGAACATGATTGATCTGGCCATTTCAAAGAGTGCCTATTCTTTCTCTCAAGAACCCCATTTTGGCTTTGAGGTGTCTCAACACAACTCTCGATATGGACAATTCCTTATTCATCAAGAAATTACTGAGATTAGACTCATAATATTCAAGAGCATTGTCGGTCTTCAAAATTTTAATCTTAATGTCAAACCGAGTAGAGACCATGTTGTAAAACTCTTGAAAGATGGATCCAACTTCAGATTTATCCTTCATTAAAAATAACCAAGTGGTTCTGGTGTGGTCATCTATGAAGGTTACAAACCACCTCTTGCCTGTTATACTTTTCACTCTTGAGGGTCCCCATACATCACTGTGAATTAAGGTGAAAGGTGTGGATGGGAAGTGAGGTAATTTAGTATACACAGATTTGGTGAGTTTGGCAAATTGACAAATATCACATTGAAGATCATTAAGATTACATCCTTTAAACAATTCTGGAATTAAAGACTTTAAATAACCAAAACTTGGATGTCCTAGTCTATAATGCCATAACATGATATTGTCTAAGTTTTGAGTGCAGGCTGCTGAGGCAGATTCAGTCTTCAGTCTTCTGTCTTCAGCAGGGTTGATCACAAACAGTCCTGAGCAGGGTTTAGCTTGACCAATCACTTCCTGTGAAGAAAGATCCTGGAATGTGCACTATCCTTATCAAAAAAAAACAGTCCAATTCGATCTTTAGTAAGTTTCTTGTGATGATATAAGGTTACAATCTAACTTTGGAACAAATAAGACCCTTTGTAGATATATATCTGATTAGTAAGTTTAACCTTCCCAACACCTTTTGCATAAGAAATGTAACCATCATCGCAGCTTTAATTTCGTGAATTTGGGTGCATGGCATATAGTGGGTAATGAGGTTTTTATTACTACCATGTGGGAAGAAGACCCGAATCAACAATCCAAGTCTCATTACTAAGAGGTGAGCGGAATATACCTATTTTAGCATGAGTGGCCATTTCAATAGAGCTACCTTCCCGATCTTTGAGCAACAAAGGCTTTAAAGCGCAAGCAACCGAGCATTCGGATGGTCGTCATTCTCTCAAATCCACAAGTCTACCTTGATTTTCCCCGGTTGGTTTTGAGGTTTTAGAGGGATTAGGCTTGCCATGAAGCTTCCAAAGAATTGTCCTTGGTGTGATTTGTGCGTTTGCGGTGATCACGAACAACCTTCCAGCTTTTCTCAAGAGCTTCTGTAAGTCCCAAGAACCTCAAGCACTTTTCCCGACATTCACAGGCAGGCGCACTTTCAAGAGGGTTATCGGCAAGGGTGTTCAAAGAAGATGACTTTCCTCCTGCTTTCTTCATGTTTGACCTCAAAGAAACATGGATTTGAGATTTGGGAGAGGTTTTGTGGCAAGAATTCTCCTCTAACATCATCAAGAGTAGGGTTCACCAAAGAGGAACTTGAAGACTCTTTTTCTTTTCTATGATGTCCTTATGTAGGGCGAAAGATCCTTAACATCATTCCAGGGGTGAGTTTCCAAGATATCTAAGTGTTGCCATGCCTTAGATAGTTGGTTGAAGTATTGAGTTACGCATATCCCCCTTGTCTGCAGCTTTGAATTTGAGCTTCAAGTTCGTACACTTCGATGTATTGTCTTTCTTGGAGTAAAGATCTCTGGCATTGTCCCAGATTTCTTTTGCAGTATCATACATCATAAAGTTCTCACTGATATCTTTTGTCATTGATCTTATGAGAATGGTCATGACTTGATTATTAGCAGTGTCCCATGCTTCAAATCCTGGGTCATCTTCAGTAGGGGCAGGTTTAGAGCCGGACAGGTATCCCATCTTACTTTGTTCTGAGATGTACATTTTCATGGATCTTGACCACAGCAAGTATTTGTTTCCATCAAGTCTATGATTTGTATAAGAAGAAGATTCAGTGACCCCAGTCTGCTGAGGCAGCTGGGAGTCAACTGAAGAAGAAGAAATGTCAGTTACAGTAGACATTTTGGAATAACAACTGAGTTTGCAGCGGATTTCAGAACTCAGTAGTCTCTGATACCATGAAGAGAGTTTGAGAAAGTAAATAATACTTGAGTAAACTTCAACTTAGTTTATTCATCAAATGGAAGAAGTATAAATAGTTACAATTGATGGGAGATACTAGCTAGCTTGGGCGGCCACTAGATGGGCGGCAAGCATGCATGTAAAAAGTAAAAGTATGTCTATGACATAAAGCAACTAGAGTTTGACATATTAATTGTTTATATGTACCACAATTAATATGTCCTTTTACAACTAAAGTGTACAAATAATGTATACACGAAAATAAATAAATATTACATACTATTTGATATGTAATATTTCTACAATCTATATCTACAAGGGGTTGTAGATCATACCTCTTGGATCTCAAAATCCAAGTAGAAGAACCGCAATATGAAGAACGTAAGAAAGTATGAAGAGCACCACGATCTTCCGCACGTGTGATCCAAGCAACTCCCGGTGGAAGGAAATTCTCGTCTCGAATCCTTCCGATATGCTACCCGGAAAACCTCCAAGATTTTCCCTCAACCCCTTGGCCGAAATTTTCCCTTCTCCTCTCTAAGAGGTAAAAGTCGAATTATGTCTAGTGTATTAGGCTTAGGAGAACTCTCTTTATATATGAGAGTAATCGTTGTCCTCCAAGGATTTTATTTTGCAAATAAATAAATCCAATAAATAAAAGATAATCCCATAATATTCTAGAACAAATCTAGAATAATATTTATCTTTATTTCTTACCATAAATATTTATCCAATAAATATTTTGTGCACATGTCTTAAAACAATTTCTTGTTTCCTAAAAACATTGCTCTTGGCCGAAAATTGGCATTGACCTAGTTAATGTTAATTTTCGGCCACAACACACTAATTTGCCAAGATTATGAAAAATATCTTTTTCACATATTTAATTATTTAGCCCAACTAATTTAATAGTCCACTAAACAATTAATTCACATATCGATTTAATTAAATTCTAATAAGAACTAAATTAATATTATTAGGATTCGACGTCCGAGAATATCTATGCTATATTGGAGGCACGTCGGGGACCATAGACTAATAATCAGCGGCTCCGATAAATCAAATAAATAATTATCTTACGAACAGGATAATTATATTCGATAAATCAATCACAGAATATGCCACCATAATCCCGTGATCGCACTCCTCCGATTATAAGATTATATTTATCTCCTCACGAGAATGATAATAAGTGTCCATTGATATAATCATTACATATGGATTAATTCTCCATAGATCGCTCATTCTAAATCGGGAAGTTATCATTAACCCTTTTTAGAACCTCTTATCCTTATTTACCATTAACCCCTAGTGATCAATTAATTCATACAACTCAACGGTAGCTAATTAGTGTAATATGAACTCGCATTTATCGATCGCTTTCTAGGATTAACAAATAAGGGAATCTGTCTATCTACTTCCATAAATGGAAGGAATGGATTCCGTATCTGTGATAACACGTACTACTCACTCAATCCAAAGACAATGCCAAGATGGGGTAATTCAGATCACCGACTCGACTCGGTGTAATCCTTAATCTTCAAGTCAAACCTCATAATCGATTCAAGCGGTTGATCGATCACCTCAGATTAAGATATATCCATAAATATGATCATCGATTGATTCGATAAGACTTCTCGATCACGGAATTATATCGTGAACTCTAATCAAATCGGTCCAGCCCTACATGATATATCTATCATATATAAATGCCTCACTAGGTTCTCTTAACCGAAAGTCCAGATAAGACAATCACACCTATTGTGTTCAGGGTGCATTAATAGCACGTTAAAGAAGAGACCCGATACTCTCGATTAACTTCACTACGGGCTAATTGTATTTTAAGTACATCTTCACTAACTCAATCCCCCCGTGTATATCCCATACACTGAGTTAAGTGATTACATAAACGATATATTTTAGGGTTTTCTATAGGGTAAATACTATTGTCACATCGGTGAATATGAGAATAATAAATATGAATAATAATATCATTTCATTTATTAAATAAAACAATTACAAAATTGTCTTCCGGGCATCACACCGAACAATCTCCCACTTGCACGAAAGCATGTGATTAATTGTTTTAGAGCACACCCTATTATTTAAACTACAGCAAACTATCACTCCCACTTGCTCTAAAGCAAATGAGACATGTCTCTTATACCTATAGTCTCCAAGTGTCGACTAAAAGCTTCAACCGACAGCGTCTTGGTGAACGGATCAGCAGGATTATCGGCGGAGGTGATTTTCTTGACGGAAATGTCCCCTCTATCGACAAAATCATTGATGACCCAGTATTTCCTCTCTATATGCTTCGACTTACTGTGCTTTCGAGGTTCCCTAGAGTTGGCAATGTCCCCATTGTTATCAGAATAGAGAGTAATAGGATCTTCAGCATTCAGGACAACGCCTAATCCGCTGATGAACTTTCTTAACCAAACTGCTTCTTTAGTTGCCTCGGAGGCCACTATGAACTCAGCTTCCATTGTTGAATCGGCTGTACTTGATTGCTTTTGGCTTCTCCATTCTACTGCACCGCCACCAATCGTAAACACTGAACCAGAGGTCGATTTAGAATCATCTCTGTCTGACTTAAAGTCAGAATCGGTGTACCCCGCTAACTCCAAACTCCCACTCGAATAGACGAGCATATAATTTCTGGTTCTCTTCAAATATTTGATGAGATTCTTTACTGCTGTCCAGTGCGGTTGCCCTGGATTTGACTGAAAACGGCTGACCAATCCAACGCCGTAACAAATATCAGGTCTCGTACACCTCATAGCATACATAAGACTACCAACAACCGAGGCATATGGCACTCTTCCCATAGCTTCAATCTCTTCAGGAGTTTGAGGCCCCTGAGTCTTGGAGAGGTAAACGCCGTGACGGGTTGGTAGAAAACCCTTCTTTGCGTTCTCCATACTGAAGCGTGCCAGCACCTTATCTATATAAGTTGCTTGGGACAGAGCTAACATCATGTTCTTGCGATCCCTTATAATTTGGATCCCTAGAACATAAGTCGCTTCTCCCAAATCTTTCATTTGGAATTGCGTGGTCAACCAACTTTTCACGTCGGACATCATCCCCTTATCGTTGCCAATTAGGAGTATGTCATCAAAGTACAACACTAGAAATACAACACTATCTTTGATAACCTTCTTGTACACACATGATTCAGCAAAGTATTGTTCGAAATCATAAGACTTGATCGTGTGATCAAATCAATGATACCAGAACGAGATGCTTGCTTCAACCCATAAATGGATCTCGAGCAACTTGCAAACCATGTGCTCGACCTTCTTCAATGAATCCTCTCTGTTGCTGCATATAGATTTCCTCATCGAAAAGCCGTTTAAAACGCTGTCTTAACATCCATTTGCCGATTTCATAATCCGGACATGCAAAGAATCGAAAGGAGGATGCGGATGGTTTTCATCATGGCCACAGTGAGAAAGTTTCCTCGTAGTCTATACCCTCTCATGTGTGTAACCTTTGGCTACCAAATTGCATTTTTGAAGGTTTCGACCTTCCCATCTACTCCTCTCTTTCGCTTGTAGAGCCATTTACATCCAATGGGCCTTTCACCCTGAGGAAGTTTTACAAGTTTCCAGACTGAATTAGAGTACATAGACTCCATCTCTTGATTCATTACGTCAATCCATTTATCCTTATCGTGATCCAATATGGCCTTCTTATAGGTCGGAGGATCATCTTCCACCCCATCAGAGGCAAGTACGTTCGCCTCTAAATCCATGCCGTACCGAGCCAGTGGCCGAACCACTCTCGCAGTACGTCGAGGTGGAACATGAATGTTGGAAGTGACTGTTGTATTAGTAGTGTTGTTTACAGGAACATCAACAGCCACAATAGGCCTGATGTCATCGGAGAGTAATTCCTCTAGTACAATTCTACTTCGAGGTCTGTGGTCTTTCATGTAACTTTCCTCCAAAAACGTAGCGTTAGTCGAGACTAGCACTTTGTTATCTTCCGGATCATAAAATAGACCACCACGTGTACCTTTTGGATAGCCTACAAACAAACATACTTTCGTACGCGATTGTAGCTTGGTAGTCTTGTCCATCAGCACTTGTGCAGGACAACCCCATATGCGGAAGTGACGTATGCTTTCGCGATGTCCCGACCACATCTCAACGGGTGTCTTTTCGACAGACTTGGATGGTACTGCATTCAAAATGTAGACCGCTGCTTCTAAATCATAACCCCAAACGGATATAGGTAGTGAGGCGTAGCTCATCATTGATCTAACCATGTTAATCAATGTACCGTTTCTTCTCTCAGCAACTCCGTTTTGCTGAGGTGTCCTAGGCACTGAACGTTGGAAACAAATTGCTTTTTCAGCCAAGTAGTCAATGAACTCAATATCTAAATACTCACCCCCACGATCCGAGCGAAGGCATTTCAATGACTTGCCTAGTTGCCTTTTGGCTTCTGCTTGGAACTCTTTTGAACTTACCAAAAGCCTCGGATTTCCTATGCAGCAGATAAACATAACCGAATCTTGAGTGGTCATCAATGAAAGTCACAAAGTACTAGTATCCGCCTCTAGCTTGTACGTTCATCGGACCACAAATGTCTGAATGCACTAAGTCTAAAGTTCCCGTGGCCCTATTACCCTTTGATGAGAAGGGACGCTTAGTCATTTTTCCCTCCAAGCAACACTCGCAGACAGGCAGTGTGTCAACAGATGACACACCTAAGGCATTAACCTTTTCTAGTCTTTTGAGTCTTTCCTAGGAAATATGGCCGAGCCTTAGATGCCACAAGTATGTTTTATCTTCTTTTACTTAAGAAACTTTCTGCCTTTTAGCAGATCTTTGATGAGCAGTTTTAAACATTTCAGTATTAAGTAGGGGAGCTTTATGTGGTCTTACAAAATATAAACCGTTTTCATTTGTAGTTGAACACAATTCAAAGCCATTCTTCGAAATAACAAATTCACTGATGATACGAGAATACACACCTCCACGTGGAATTATCTAATTGGTCCATCTGGCGTTCGCATAAGTCTGGGCCGGCTATCGACATCGGGTCGATACTAGACGTACCAGTGAAGACCACAGCTCGAGTGGGATTCACCAAGTGTCTGACTCGGCGCCCACGCCGGCCGTCGTCGAGTCGATCTCGGATACGTTAGCTAGTGCTCCTGGGTCCACATCCCACAGGTTACTTGGGAAAAGGGGCAAGGCCCATTTAAGGGTATTTATGACAATAACTCCAGCCGCCCTTAGTTCTAGGGCAGAAGAAGGACATGTGCCTATAAATACATAGCTCCGGGAACTACGTAAGGCTTGATTCCTGGACTTTCACACAGGATACGTAGGCAATCCAAGATACATTCTTGGACTCAGCCGTAATACATCAAAAACACCATCTTTCGTTCATATTTAGCCATCTCGATCTCTTACAGCTCATCCTTAGATTACACGTGGCCTCATTTCACTGGTGGTGCATTATTTAGCATCGTCATTCACCATTCAAATTTGAAACAGAAAATGATTGTTCAACTAAGGCAGAATGAGAAATTAAATTTATCCTGAAATTCGGAATAAAATAAACATTCTCTAAATGAAAAATTCTATTATTAAAATGCAAGTCCACAACTCCCACTGCTTTAGCCGAAATGAGCACCCGAGTGCCTACTCGCATCACTTGAGAACACTCTTCCAGCTCCTCGTACGAACTAATAATCTGTAATGAAGAACATACATGGTTAGTAGCTCCAGTATCAAGTATCCAAGTGGACACATCTTTAGCTACATTAAAAGATTCCAAGAATAGTAATTCCGAATTACTTTTCTTATCTTTCCCAGTAATAGCCTTGGCTTTGCCATCTTTTACATCATGAAGATAGTCCAGACAATGGCGTTTCCAATGTCCTACCTCCTTACAGTAAACGCATTTGCCCTTGGGCTTGGCCTCGTCAACTTTCTTGGCTTTCCTTTTCTTCATTGGCTTGGGCACAGGTGCAACACTACCCTTCTTCTTTGGTTTGGCCTTAGGCTTGTTTGAAGACTTAGCTTCAGCCATATTGGCTTCAGATTTCTTATCCCCTACATGGACTTTATCTTTTGATAGTAGGCCCACGTAGATAGTCAATTCATTAAGCATCTGTGTCATGGTCAACACATGTTTTGCCCATCAGATACTGAGTTTTGAATGGGATAAACTCAGGATTCAATGATTCCAAAATCATCGATACTTGAGTTGCTTCATCGAACAATGATCCATGAATACCAGCGTCATTGAAGTAACTGATCATATTTAGAACATGACCATTCACTGCTTGACCTTTCTTCAATTTCGTGTTAACAGACATCCTGATGGCATCGTGTCTTGCTTGGTTGCTAGGTGATCCAAACATCGAAGTAAGTTTCCGCATGATTTCTCCTGCAGTCTCAAACTTTTAAATCTGGGTCCTGATAACCTCCGACACTGCCACCAGGATGATCCCACGTGCCCGGTTATCTGACTCGATCCAGCGATTAAGCTGCTCGATCTAAGCTTTTCCAGGTTTTTGGATCGCCACCGTAGGGCATTCAAAAGGGAGTACATGTGGCACATTCTCATATGTGAGTACCACGTTTAGATTACTCTTCCATTTCTTAAAGTTGTTTCCCGATAATTTTTCGAGACAAAGAAAGGTAAATTTGAGCGAGACATTTTTGCCGTAAAATAAAATGACATATATTAATTCAAGTTTAACACTACTATATAAGTTTATTTTAGTAATTGTAAACTAAAATTATGTCTACTCTACCATTCCAAGGTTTTTAACCTCGCATCTCAGTGCCGCCGTAGGGTAGGTCAAAGAGATGACGGTTAAATCGAGACAATCTCATCAATGAATAACTTGTGAGAATCAAACATCCCATGAGAATCAAACATCCGTTTATTCATTGACTACCATCCTTTTTTAGCCTAGGTATTATCAAGAATACCCTTGATGAGTGTGACCTACTATATCGGATCTCTTAGGTACGCCCCGAGTGTGCCGTCGTAGGATAGGTCAGTGACCCGATGAGTACCCGGAAATCCAATCCTTTCGGAGACCAAGCCATGAATTTTGATAGGGGTGAACACCATCCGTAGGGGGACGAAATCAAAGCGCCGCGAGGCGTCACCCTTCTCTCACTTACTTGTATCTATAGTAGAGGCCGTGGGGGTTGGTTGTCGCCTCCCCCACTCCCACTCAATATTTTGGAAGTGGTGGTGGGTTAACTAACCACGTCTTTTTGATGTTAACATAAAAGCACATCAAATCAAGGATTCCGAATGGTGTCGGTAACGTAGGCAAGCCTACCCGTCCCTATTCGTTGGAACATATGTGATGATCGGACGAAGTCGGGTCAAGAGAGCCCCATTGAGATAAGAAGGAATCACCCTCTCGCTCGCGGTGTAGCTTAGTCTTGCCGGACCCCCGTGCATACATCACACTAGGAGGGTTAAGTCGGTCGAGCCCAGCTCAGTTGACCACCCAACCTATAGGCAAACCGTTTTTATCCAAGATTTATTGTTATTTTAACATCATTCAATCTCGTAGACACTACGAATCGAAAACGTGATCTCGTTTGTGCTTTTAAGGCGGTTCACCGAGAACACACACTAAAAAGGCTTAACGATTTCATAACCCATCCTCGGATCTTTAATTAGTTACTAAATTAATTAATTATCATGTATTAATTAAATTTCAACTAATTACGCGAGTTTGTATACATGCCTATTTTAATTACCAAAATTAAAATTCTACATGTATGCATGGAGTGGATTTATGATATATGCGTGTCATGGCAATTCCGATTTTATATCTATTTTATGATCAAACACATAAAAAATAAATTGCGGAAAATTTAAACACCGAGATGGATTGTTGGTACACCCGTATCTAATCTATCCTAGGAAAGCATTAAATTACATAATCTATGTCGTCGAGTCTTCATCTTCGAATCTTGAACTCGAACTGCCGGATCACGAACCACGAACACCCGAGAGGAGAAAGGCCCTTTTTTAATTAAATAAATCCAATTTATTATAATTAAAAAAAAAATTATTTATTATTATGCGGTTGTTATTCTAAATTATTTCCCAAAATAATTTTTTTTTCTTTCTGCCAATAGGCAGTTTTCTAAATAAATAAAAAAAAAATTAGGTTAACAAAAGGCAACATGCAGCCGCAATATTAAAACCCTAGCCGCATGCAATATTTTTAAACAGGACTTATAGCGATGCTTTTCAGCGTCGCAGAAAGTCCTGTAGCAATTTTTAAAAAAAAATTTAACCGTTTCTCCTCGTTCATACCATGGGTTTCGCCTTGATCTTCAGCAAGATCTTCAACTTTTCGAGCCCGGATTTACAAAATTACAATAAAAGATGCTACTTTTACATGGAATTTTCGAAAATTGACATAAAAAAAAATACAATTCATATGCTCAATTGTTACTAAACAAAAGAGCTACAATAGATCTAACGGGTAAACAGTACCAACCCCAATCCATCTCTTCAAAGCACAACAATCGCAACATAAAAAAAATATGTATGTGCATCGGCCCCAATAATAAAAAAATTGGGACACAAAAAATCTACATTTTTACCACTCCTAAATCTAACATTTTATACGTATAAATATAGATCACCATGGCGACTGATACCACTGTTAGTAATACCATCCGCAACGGAAGCGATTTAAGGATCTAGATCTATAGATTACACGTAATAAAATAACTAGATCTATATCTACAATGGGTTTGTAGATCATACATCTTGGATCTCAAAATCCAAGTAAAAGAACCGCAATATGAAGAACATAAGAAAGTATGAAGAGCACCACGATCTTCCGCACGTGTGATCCAAGCAACTCCCGGTGGAAAGAAATTCTCGTCTCGAATCCTTCTGATATGCTACCCGGAAAACCTCCACGATTTTCCCTCAACCCTGTTAGTAATACCATCCGCAGCGGAAACGATTTATTGATCTAGATCTATAATATATACGTAATAAAACAACTAGATCTATATCTACAAGGGGGTTGTAGAACATACCTCTTGGATCTCAAAATCCAAGTTGAAGAACCGCAATAGGATGAACGAAGGAAAGCGTGAAGAGCACCACGATCTTCCGTTACGTGTGATCCAAGCAACTCCCGGTGGAAGGAAATTCTCGATTGGACCCTTCCCGATATGCTACCCGGAAAATCTCCAAGATTTCTCCTAATACCCCTTGGCCGAAAAATATTTTCTTCTCCTCTCTAGAGGTGAAGTCTAAATATGTAGTGTGTTCTTTGGCTTGGGAGAACTCTCTTTATATAGGAGAGTAAAACTTAAGCCCCAAGGATTTTATAATTAATACAAAATCAATTATGATAATCCTATTAAATAAAAGATAATCCCAAAATATTCTAGAACAAATCTAGAATAATCTTTATCTTTATTTCTTACCATAAATATTTATTCAATAAATATTTTATGCACATGTCTTATTAATCACAAGAAAACTAATTTCTTGTTCATTAAACATGCTTGGGGTCGAAAATCATCATCATTGACCTAGTCAATATGATTTATTTCCACACACACAATAATTGGGCCAAGATTATGGAAAATGTCTTTTCCACATATTTAATTATTTAGCCCAACTAATTTAATAGTCCACTAAACAATTAATTCACATATCGTTTTAATAAAGTCCAATAAGAACTAAATTAATATTATTAGGATTCGACGTCCGAGAATAGCTATGCTATATTAGGAGGCACGTCGGGGACCATGGACTAATAATCAGCGGCTCCGATAAATCAAATAAATAATTATAGAATAATTATATTCGATAAATCAATCACAGGAATATGCCACCATAATCCCGTGACTGCACTCCTCCGATTATGAGATTATATTTATCTTCTCACGAGAATAATAATAAGCGTCCATTGATATAATCATTACATATGGATTAATCCTCCATAGACTGTTCATTCTAAATCGGGAAGTTACCGTTAACCCTTTTTAGAACCTCTTATCCTTATTTACCATTAACCCCCTAGTGATCAATTAATTCATACAACTCACTGGTGATCAATCAGTGTGATATGAACTCGCGCGATCGATCAGTTTCTAGGATTAACAAATAAGGGAACTGTCTATCTACTTCCATAAATGGAAGGAATGGATTCCGTATCTGTGATAACACAGACTACTCACTCAATCCAAAGACAATGCCAAGATGGGGTAATTCGGACCACGACTCGGTGTAATCCTTAACCGTCAAGTCAAACTTCATACCGATTCAAGCGGCTGGATCGTGATCACCTCGAGATTAAGATATATCCATAAATATGATCATCCATTGATTCGATAAGACTTCTCGATTACGGAATTATATCATGAACTCTAATCAAATCGGTCCAAATTTCATACGATATATCTATCATATATAAATGCCCCATTAGGTTCTCTTAACCGAAAGTCCGGATAAGACAATCACACCAACTGTGTTCTGGGCGCATTAATAGCACGTTAAAGGAGAGACCCGATACTCTCGATTAACTTCACTACGGGCTAATTGTATTTTAAGTACATCTTCACTAACTCAATCCTCCCGTGTATATACCATACACTGAGTCAAGTGATTACATAAACGATATACTTTAGGGTTTTCTGTAGTGTAATTACTATTGTCACATCGGTGAATATGAGAATAATAAATATGAACAATAACGTCAATTTATTTATTAAATAAAACAATTACAAAAATTGTCTTTCGGGCATCACACCTAACAATCTCCCACTTGCACGAAAGCATGTGATTAATTGTTTTAGAGCACACCCTATTATTTAAAATACAACAAACTACATCTCCCACTTGCTCTAAAGCAATGGAGACTTATCCCGTATTCTAGTACCCACTAAGCATGTCATAACCATTTCGATTCCAAAATACACTCCGAGTATGCCGTCGAAGGATAGGTCAAGAACTCGGGAGTACCTACATCTAAATGTCATGGGTCTTAATGATTAGTCGGGTTGTCGGCTCGAGACGATCCGTAGAGAATCGAAACGTTACCGGTCCATCAAATCATGTGGTACGAGTAAACATCGAGCCCGAGATCGACTTAACGATCATCCTCAATCGACTTAAAGTCAAAATCGAGTGTATCACACATATCCAAGTTCACACATGAATATGTCCGCATATTATTCCTCGTTCTCTTCAAGATACTAAAGGACATACTAAACTTGCTTTTAACCGCCGAATCTAAGATTCGATCAAAGTTGACGCTCAATAACCTGACCATCTCTTACTAGAAAGAGAATCTATCCCATTTCTCTTGATCCAAAGATTTAGAGAGTCATTCCCGAGGCATAGGGTAGAACTTCCTCGTTGAATGTTGAATACACAGATGCATCATCTTAACCAATAAGATGGATGGGAAACCAAAGGATCGATTCTAATGAATTCGACCGAGTCAAACTCTTAAGAATGTTGTCCAAATCTCTCATTGCAGAGAATTGTGGCATTGTCGATTCGACTTCGAGATAACACACCCATGTTGATTCCAATCTGGTGCAAGTGTTATCCTTCACAAACACTAATATATATATTCACTCTTGTACTAAAATTGATATCCAAATCTACAAAAGACTTATCAATATTCTCGTCAAATCCACATATTGTAGAAATATATGACTTCCAAAGACCGAGAGGTTTGCTTTTTATCCACAAAGGACATAAGCCTTGGATCATCCCGTCATAAGTTCATAAGTCAATACCCTTTTGTTTCGAATGAATCCAGACTCCGTTTGTTTGGCAAGAAAGTCTCAGGGAATCACCCCTATTTTCTGCTTTTGAACGAAATCATGCAATACCGAACTCATTCTACTCTTTTCCGTGTAGATCCAATTACTCCCACTGGGCCTGAGACGCTCAGGTGGTTCTACAAGAGTATGAAACAAATTGGAGTACCGAACTCCATTCACAGGGTTATGGCTATTAAAACCAACCTCTATTATCAGAATCCTATACTGCTCACAAAAGAGCCATAGGTCATCAATCGATCCTCAGACTACAAAGTCCGCCGAACCCGTAATGGGTAATGGATAAACCATACTCCCACTACATTCGGGTGGATCAAATTCGATCTAGTTTAGTAGTATTTAGTGTTATCACCAACAACCGATGTTGGATGTGGTCCGATTTTAATCGCTTAGTAACTACCTTGAGTAAACGTCTCGCAAGGTTTAAGGTTTTACCGTTCATAGACTCTATCGTAAAGACGCGCATAAAGATAACTGTCCCTTCCCGATTTCAAGAATCTGATAACACACCTTTTTCTCAATGCTACAAGATATATAACGATTGGTCACTGACCGAACGTGTTCGCGAAATTCCCAGACCTACCTTCAAGCACCGTGTGCTAAATGCTTATATTTATGGAAGTGGGGTGAACCGAATCCACACATTATCCGTAAATTCCAAAGCATATTCTAGGTAGACTTCTTGGTCTTACATTTCAATGTAAACCGTTATTTCGCTTCCAATATCTTTATTGAGTTAAGCAGTGTATTGTAGCACATCCAAAACTATGTAAGGTAATTTAACGGTTTCTCACTTAGTGAAAGCATTTCACTATGAGGCAGGCCGAGCATCAGTCCCTAGGAATATGTGATGGCCCATTTCTGAGTATAGAATACTCTATCTCATTGAAAACAGAGAAACCTCAAAATATTTTGGATAAACTTACCGGAGTGTTTGAATAGTTATCGACAAGAAGTCACTACTCGGAAGCTCCTACTAGCTTGTATCTTTCATCGCACTCCGAAGGTCATCATGAACAAGCTATGTTACTTCTTTATATCCATTATCCTTTCCCGATTGAAAGGAAACTTAGTCATTGAACCTTTGAGACAATATAACCAGACTGGGAGAAAGGAATCACCCTGAGCCAGTCTTCAGGTCTTGTCTTTTAGGGACTATGCACTAACTATGGAATATGAAGAAGCGTTTATCTAAATATAGAAACCAATTGCTTTTAATAGTTCTTAAGATGTGTTTTATATACATATTTCAAAGATTTCTAAGTGGTTTTGACTTTAAACAAAAAGTCCGAGTCTTGGATTCAGACTACAAATGGTATATTCACTTTCTATACGACAAACAAATTATCGGATAGAAGGTAAATCCATTCGCTCCAACGAATCTTAAATGAAAATAAATTTTCCGCGATATCCAAGGGTTGAATCCAAGATTCATTTCCTTATATCACTCCCACCATTCTAGCTAAAATTAATCGCCCGTTGTTTACTCTTTTAATCGTTAAATGCACTTTGCTACCTTGTTCTTCCAAAGAACTTAGCTCGAGAAAATCACCAAGGATTCATAGGTTGGTGATCCAAAATCACTTTCCTTATCCTATGATTTTCGCTAATTAATTTTCGGTTCAAATTTTTAAAGTTTTCTCGCTTTAGGTGACTAACACTTTTAGACATATTCACCCATTCTTGACTTTCCGTGAATGGAAATAGATCTTGAACCAATGGTTCGTTTGAGTAGACACTACTTTTGAACCGTGGGATGTCTATTTTGAGTGTTACTCGTCGAGACTTCTCGGATTTTCTAATATACCGTAAAAACAACAAATATAACATTAAAGCTCCTACTAGTTTATCGGTTCCAAATACCGTCCTAACGAGCAACGCTTTATTTTTATGATTTTCCAATTTTTCAATTTGAAAATCTCTCGTAAAACACTTACACGCTTCTAATGTTTCGAAAAAATACAAATCATAAAACTCCCACTAGTTCATCGATTCCAAATATCGCCTAACTAGCAACATTTCATGACTTTCCGGTTTTTCAATTAGAACGGTTATGTGTGTAGTCGATTACACTTTTCTAATGTTCTAGAAAACAACAAATCATAAAGCTCCCACTAGTTCATCGATTCCAAATATCGTCCAACTAGTAACACTTCATGATTTTCCAATTTTTCAATTAGAAAATTACTCGTGTAATTACTACATACTCAAAATTCACTAGAAGAATTTCAAAGTCCAAAGTCACCTTTAAACTAAGTTTGTCTTCCGTTTGACAGAATGACACTAGTGACATACCTATATGTCACTTTGGTTTTTAAAAGGCTTAAGAGAAAATATCTTTTTCAAAATTAATTGCATTATCGATTAACTAGTTCAACGTCCTAGTTACTTTCCACTTTTTAACAAAGTCAATACTAGTCAATTATAAATTTTAAGCAATTTAGTAAGGGATAATCTTTGTAAATAAAATGACATAAATTAATTCAAGTTTAACACTACTATATTATTTTATTTTAGGAATTGTAAACTAAAAATAAGTCTACTCTACCATTCCAAGGTTTTAACCTCGCATCTCAGTGCGCCTTAGGGTAGGTCAAAGAGATGACGGTTAAATCGAGACAATCTCATCAATGAATAACTTGTGAGAATCGGACATCCCACGAGAATCGAACATCCCTTTATTCATTGACTACCTTCCTTTTTTCAGCCTAGATATTTCCAAAAATACCCATGATGAGTGTGACCTACTATATCGGATCTCTTAGGTACGCCCGAGTATGCCGTCTTAGGATAGGTCGGTGACCCGACGAGTACCTAAAAACCTATCCTTTCGGAGACCAAGCCATGAATGTTGATAGGGTGAACACCATCCTTAGGGGGACGAAATCAAAGCGCCTCGGCGTCACCATTCTCTCACTTACTTGTATCTATAGTAGAGGCCGTGGGGTTGGGTGCCGCCTCCCGCTCCCACTCAATAATTTGGAAGTGGTGGTGGGTTAACTAACCACGTCTTTTGATGTTAACATAAAAGTACATCAAATCAAGGATTCGAATGGTGTCGGTAACGTAGGCAAGCCTACCCGTCCTATTCGTTGGAACATATGTGATAGAATGGACGAAATCGGGTCAAGAGAGCCCTATTGAGATTAGAAGGAATCACCCTCCGTTCTCGGTTTGGCTTAGTCTTGCCGGACCCCGTGCATACATCACACTAGGAGGGTTAAGTCGTTGAGCGAAGCTCGATTGACCACCCAACCTATAGGCGAACCGTTTTTATCCAAGATTTATTGTTTTTTTACCATCATTCGATCTCGTAGACTCTACGAATCGAAACGTGATCTCGTTTGGGCTTTAAGGCGGTTCACCGAGAACACACACCGAAAGGCTTAACGATTTCATAACCCGTCCTCGGATCTTTAATTAGTTACTAAATTAATTAATTACCACGTATTAATTAAATTTCAACTAATTACGCGAGTTTGTATACATGCCTATTTTAATTACCAAAATTAAAATTCTACATGTATGCAAGGAGTGGATTTATGATATGATGCATGTCATGGCAATTCCGATTTTATATCTATTTTATGATCAAACACATAAAAATAAAATGCGGAAAATTTAAACACCAAGATGGATCGTTGAGTACTTCGTATCTAACCTATTAGAAAATAAATAACCAAACCCTAACTAGGGTTTACTACTTTCTAACAAAATCTGCAGCTGTTCGAACTCTTCGACGATCGGCATACGAAACGGACTCGGATCGGGACGAAACTTTCCAGATCTTTTCTTCACTCCTTGAACTTCAATATGGACGGTTGGATCGGATTTTTGACTTACCAATTTTCTCCAGTAAACTGCCAAACTTGCTGCTGAATCTGACTTTAACTGCACTGCATCAAGGACTTCCTGAGGCAGATCGGGAATCGAGATGAATCCCGATCGACCTGAAATTTTTATGGTACGTCCGAAACTCCAAGTTGATCAATCTGAACGGTCAGATTTGCGTTTCAACGGTCCAAACTCTCCCAGAAAATCGAGGAAGTCACAGATAGTGTTTCTGTGAATCCTGCGTTTTTCTGTTACAGCAGCCTCTTCGCAGCATCAAACGGATATCGAAACGGACTCTGATCGACGCCAAAATTTGTGGAGTTGATCATCATTTTCTAATCTTGATTCTGACAGGAGGGATCTTCGTTTCAACGGTTCGATCAACGGGAAAAGGAAAAAATACTAAACAGCTACTAAACAGATCTATTTTCTGGAAATTAAAATTGCAATAAAAAAGAATTACATAATTTCCTATACTCATATGGACGAATTTTCATCGCTTATATGAGTTTACAATAGATCTAACGGGTAAACAAAGCCCAACCCCAATCCATCTCTTCAACCACGACATTCATAAGCATAAAAATAAACATATGCATCGCCCCCAAAAAAAGTTGGGACAAAAACTACATGTTTTACCACTCCTAGATCTAATATTTTATACGTATAAATATAGATCACCATGGCGACTGATACCACTGTTAGTAATACCATCCGCAGCGGAAACGATTTATGGATCTAGATCTATAATATATACGTAATAAAACAACTAGATCTATATCTACAAGGGGGTTGTAGAACATACCTCTTGGATCTCAAAATCCAAGTTGAAGAACCGCAATAGGATGAACGAAGGAAAGCGTGAAGAGCACCACGATCTTCCGTGACGTGTGATCCAAGCAACTCCCGGTGGAAGGAAATTCTCGACTTCGAACCCTTCCGATATGCTACCCGAAAAATCTCCAAGATTTCTCCCTAATACCCCTTGGCCGAAAAATATTTTCTTCTCCTCTCTAAGAGGTGAAGTCGAAATATGTAGTGTGTTCTTTGGCTTTAGAACTCTCTTTATATAGGAGAAGTAAAACTTAGTTCCCAAGGATTTTATAATTAATACAAAATCAATTATGATAATCCTATTAAATAAAAGATAATCCCAAAATATTCTAGAACAAATCTAGAATAATCTTTATCTTTATTTCTTACCATAAATATTTATTCAATAAATATTTTATGCACACATGTTTTATTAATCACAAGAAAACTAATTTCTTGTTCATTAAACATGCTTGGGGTCGAAAATCATCATCATTGACCTAGTCAATATGATTTATTTCCACACACACAATAATTGGTAAAGATTATGGAAAATGTCTTTTCCACATATTTAATTATTTAAATTCAACTAATTTAATAGTCCACTAAACAATTAATTCACATATCGTTTAATAAAGTCCAATAAGAACTAAATTAATATTATTAGGATTCGACGTCCGAGAATAGCTTATCTATATTAGGAGGCACGTCGGGGACCATGGACTAATAATCAGTGACTCCGATAAATCAAATAAATAATTATAGAATAATTATATTCGATAAATCAATCACAGAATATGCCACCATAATCCCGTGATCGCACTCCTCCGATTATGAGATTATATTTATCTTCTCACGAGAATAATAATAAGCGTCCCATTGATATAATCATTACATATGGATTAATCCTCCATAGATTGCTCATTCTAAATCGGGAAGTTACCGTTAACCCTTTTAGAACCTCTTATCCTTATTTACCATTAACCCCTAGTGATCAATTAATTCATACAACTCACTTTGATGATCAATCGATGATATGAACTCGCGCGATCGATCGGTTTCTAGGATTAACAAATAAGTGGAATCTGTCTATCTACTTCCATAAATGGAAGGAATGGATTCCGTATCTCGTGATAACACGTACTACTCACTCAATCCAAGACAATGCCAAGATGGGGTAATTCGGACCACGAGACTCGATGTAATCCTTAACCGTCAAGTCAAACTTATCTTGATTCAAGCGGTTGGATCGTGATCACCTCGTGATTAAGATATATCCATAAATATGATCATCCATTGATTCGATAAGACTTCTCGATTACGGAATTATATCATGAACTCTAATCAAATCGGTCCAAATTTCATACGATATATCTATCATATATAAATGCCCCATTAGGTTCTCTTAACCGAAAGTCCGGATAAGACAATCACACCAATCGTGTTTCCAGGCGCATTAATAGCACGTTAAAGGAGAGACCCGATACTCTCGATTAACTTCACTACGGGCTAATTGTATTTTAAGTACATCTTCACTAACTCAATCCTCCCGTGTATATACATACACCTAATCAAGTGATTACATAAACGATATACTTTAGGGTTTTACAGTAGTGTAATTACTATTGTCACATCGGTGAATATGAGAATAATAAATATGAACAATAACGTCAATTTATTTATTAAATAAAACAATTACAAAAATTGTCTTTCGGGCATCACACCTAACAAACCCCTTGGCCGAAACTTTCCCTTCTCCTCTCAAAGAGGTAGAAGTCGAATTATGTCTAGTGTATTAGGCTTAGGAGAACTCTCTTTATATAGGAGAGTAATCCTTGTCCTCCAAGGATTTTATTTTGCAAATAAATAAATCCAATAAATAAAAGATAATCCCATAATATTCTAGAACTAATCTAGAATAATATTTATCTTTATTTCTTACCATAAATATTTATCCAATAAATATTTTGTGCACATGTCTTAAAACAATTTCTTGTTACCTAAAAACATTGGTCTTGGCCGAAAATTGGCATTGACGTAGTCAATGTTAATTTTCGGCCATAACACACTAATTTGCCAAGATTATGAAAAATATCTTTTTCACATATTTAATTATTTAGCCCAACTAATTTAATAGTCCGCTAAACAATTAATTCACATATCGTTTTAATTAAATTCTAATAAGAACTAAATTAATATTATTAGGATTCGACGTCCGAGAATAGCTAGGCTATATTGGAGGCACGTCGGGTACTATGGACTAATAATCAGCGGCACTGATAAATCAAATAAATAATTATCTTACGAACAGAATAATTATATTCGATAAATCAATCACAGGAATATGCCACCATAATCCCGTGACTGCACTCCTCCGATTATAAGAGTATATTTATCTCCTCCCGAGAATTATAATAAGCGTCCATTGATATAATCATTACATATGGATTAATCCTCCATAGACTGTTCATTCTAAATCGGGAAGTTACCGGTAACCCTTTTTAGAACCTCTTATCCTTATTTATCATTAACCCCCTAGTGATCAATTAATTCATACAACTCACCGGTAGCTAATCGATGTAATATGAACTCGCATTTATCGATCGCTTTCTAGGATTAACAAATAAGGGAACTGTCTATCTACTTCCATAAATGGAAGGAATGGATTCCGTATCTGTGATAAAACAGACTACTCACTCAATCCAGTAAAATGCCTAGATAGGGTCATTCAGATCACATACTCTGTGTAATCCTTAACCGTCAAGTCAAACCTCATACGGATTCAAGCAGGTGACTGTGATCACCTCAGGATTAAGATATATCCACAAATATGATCATCGATTGATTCGATAAGACTTCTCGATCACGGAATTATATCGTGAACTCTAATCAAATCGGTCCATCCCTATATGATATATCTATCATATATAAATGCCCCACTAGGTTCTCTTAACCGAAAGTCCGGATAAGACAATCACACCTATTGTGTTCTGGGCGCATTAATAGCACGTTAAAGGAGAGACCTGATACTCTCGATTAACTTCGCTACGAGCTAATTGTATTTTAAGTACATCTTCACTAACTCAATCCTCCCGTGTATATCCTATACACTGAGTTAAGTGATTACATAAACGATATACTTTAGGGTTTTCTGTAGTGTAAATACTATTGTCACTGTAACACCCCGATTTTCGACAGTTGTTTATAAAGGACTTTATAGACATTTCTAAATAACTGTCTAGATAATTTTTTTATTTGTATTTATATTTTAATTATTAAGATCTAGTGGTATATGCTAATTTCATACTATTGATTAATGTGCCAAAACTTTGGAAGATTTTCAACGTAGGAATGATTTTGGTGTGACATTATTATTTTATACTTAAAGTGATATTATTATTGTTACTATTATTATTATCATCATCATCATTATGTGATTCTGAATGTTTTAGTGGTAAAATAATTTTCTTTTTAAACGATACAAATCACGTGAAGGGTATTATGTACATGTTGACTAGTATTTATTTGCTACACCTTATTTTAGTACAAATGTATGTTACCATAAATAGTTTTTACAAATGATCTATTAGGAATTGAAGTTGTGATTAGACGTTACCAAATATTAAAAGATATTTTAATTCCATTTCCGTTATTCTTAAAGTAATTTCATTCCTCATCTATTAAAATAATTGCAAGTTAAGTTTCGTTCAATTGTTTCTTCCGTTTCTTAGATTATTTGAAAGAAATAATTATATGTCTCCTTGGTAATATATATATATATATATATATATATATATATATATATATATAATATCCTGAATTCGCTCAAATTAGTCTTTCGTTTTTTTTGACTTGCAGTAATGAGGTTAGAAATCATCACATGTGGATAATAGTTATTTAGGTGTGAATGCTATCACAATAAATGTCAAATTAAAAGGATTTATTGATAGCCTGAATATATGGAAATCAGACATAAATTTCTCACGGCCATGCCTATATATATACAGCATCAGACCGATTGAGGAAGGAACCACACATGTCTTTCTTAAATCATTTATCCCTCAAATTTATCATCACACTATCACATTTACGTAGCAGAACAATTTTTCTAGTTGTTCTGAAAAGAGAGAAATAGCCGTGATTTGAGGAAGTATAAAATATTGTCGTGTTGAAAGTTCGAAGTTGTGTTTCGGTGGAACTCGTCCCTTCTACAATATTGGTTGAAAAAGACTAGATAGATGAACACGGTGAGTTCTTATTTTAAGTAAAAGCCAAAGTGTGTTTTTATCAAAGTATTTTTAATTGAATATGTTATCGATATATATACATATGTAATATATATTTTGTTAAAAAGGATTCAAGAATTCTCTTGCTTTAAAGAAAATAACATGATGAAACGAATCTTGTACAAATGTCATTACATGTCCCATCTTGGTGGCATGGTACCGTACTACCCGCTTCGCGCGGTATGGTATATCGTACTTGTACATTTCCCCCACTTTGGCGGCACTGCTTGTTCCTGCTTGCTTGCTTGCTTGATGGGCCCGCCGAGGGTGCATCCAGAGAAAGAAAGAAAGATGACTGACGAGTTTGGTTAAAAGGATAATATTCATGGCACGAGATGACAAGGATTACAATATGCACTTCCTTTAGCTAGTTAAAGTTATGGTATTCCTAAATGTTGTAATTTCTTTAATAAATCAATAACGTAGGAATGTACATTTATTTGTTGATCAATAAACATTGGGGTTTTTAGTGAAGTCTTTGCGATAACATCGCAGTCTGCTCCTAGAATGACCCCAGTGGACCTAGGGGTCGGGAGCGGGCCGTTACAGTCACATCGGTGAATATGAGAATAATAAATATGAATAATAATATCATTTTATTTATTAAATAAAACAATTGCAAAATTGTCTTTCAGGCATCACACCTAACATAAACAAACAGCAAAAGTTGGCCATGCAAACAGAGGTGTACATGCAAGAGACTCTCTTAGGCATTTCAACAAACACCTTACAGATCATTGCGGAAATTCAAAGATAAACATATAATTGTTTTAAATACAATACCTGTGATTGGAGTCACAAGGAGAATGAAGAGATAAGGCTGTTTAAATCACAGGATCAACCGCAGACAAGAGTCCTGCATTAGTTCAAACTGAAAGTGATTAGTGTTCAAGAGTCCACAGGCATATCTATTCCCTTTCATAGTGATAAGATAGTTTTTTGTATTTTTAGGATAAAATTGCATTTATCTTCTTTTTATAGATGTGTTTTCCTAGCCTATTTATTCAAGGCCGATGGCAATGAGCAATGTACAGAAAAACAGATACAGAAATTTATTTAATAAAGAAACCAGTTATTATTCAATTTTTCTCATGGTATCAGAGCTTAGTTGTGTCTAACCACAACCATACACCAAATTTTACAGATCACAACTCATAATCATGTCAAGCCTATCCCTTAATGTCTCCAGTTTCATATCCCTAAAACTCACCTCCAAAAATTATCCATTATGGAGAGAGCAGGCACTGGCCTTGGCAGAAAGCCAAGACCTTATAGATCACTTGGAAAAAGAAGCATCAGGACCTATAGAATTCATCACATCAACAGAACAAGCAGGATCAATAACACAAACATCAAATCCAGAATATCTAAAATGGAAAAAAGCTGACAGACTGCTGAGAGGATGGTTGATTGGTTCCCTCTCAGAAGAATCGCTTGGATTGGTCATTGGACTCAACTCTGCCCTAGCAGTATGGGATGCACTAAAAGCATCATATGCACAAGATTCTCAGGAATGAGAATTCAATCTAAAGAAACAAATTACATACCTAAGGAAGGATGAGGACAACAGTATCAATGAACACATCCAAAAATTTAAAGGGCTATGTGACAGTCTAGCTGCAATTGGAAAACCAGTTCAGGATTCTGAAAAGGTTTACTACCTCCTAACCAGCCTTGGCCCTCAATATGAAACATTTACCACCACAATGTTAAAGCCTCCTAGGCCTACCTACACTGAACTGGTATCCCAATTGCAAAATCTGGATCAAAGGAGGACATGGTTCTCAGTCAAAGGATCAGAATGACAACCCCTCACCCAGATGGCCTTTTATGGACAGAGACCACAACAAAGAACTGAAAGCTCTCCTAGATTTACCTCCACAGGTAGAGGATTTCAGGCTCAACAAACAGCAGGAGCACCATCACAGAGTGGACAAAAGAAGGTCTTCAGAAGAATGTCTAAAGCAGAGAGAGATCAGTACAGACATGAAACATGCCAACACTGTGGGATATCTGGCCACATTGCCAAAATCTGCTGGTGGAATTCTAGGGCACAAGATGATAACACACCACAGGCACTGTCAGCTCTTACATTGGGCAACAACATAGCAGATACTGAATGGATCATGGACACAGGAGCATCCAATCACATGATAGGTAACTCCTCTATATTGCATAATTTGATCCCTTATGAAGGAACATACTCAGTTATAATAGGTAATGGTTCCAAACTTCCAATAACAGGCATAAGAGAGTTACACATAACAAATTATCCCAATCCGGTGGTCATTAAAAGAGTGCTTTTAGTACCATACATGCAAAAGAACCTTCTGTCTATAAGTCAGTTAACTATTCAATTTCATGCAGACTTTGTTTTTACTGACAAATCTTGTGCTCTTAAGGAAATGAGAAATTGACAGGTACTGGTGGAGGGGCACCTTAAAGGGAACTTCTATGTCATCCCTAGGACTCTGGAAGCACACTTCTCTCACAGATTTAAAGCTTGCACCATTGAGTTGTGGCACCAAAGACTAGGGCATATCCAATTTCCAACCATCCAAGTTTTGAAGAATAAAGGCCTCATTGAGGTGTTAGGTGATGGCCAAAACAGTGACGTCCAACTTTAACCGGCAGAGTACCGGGTCGGAAGCACTATAGCGGCGAGCAAGGTCGTATCCCACGAGGAATTGGTCAAGTATCACAACCACTTTTGTATTTAATTTAGGCTCACAATATAGGTGAAGTAATCTATAAGTAGAATGATAAAAATGCTAACTTTAAAATGTATGATAAACCAAATAGCTAAACTATTGTCAAGAACACTACTCTCAACACCTTTACCGAATCACTAGGGACGAGCCTTAACCTGCCAGCCAACCAATAGTTTCTAATGAATGTGTTGTGGGTGAAATCTCCTAAACAGGTCCCTAGGCGCTAATACCACAACCTAGTAGCACTATACTCGGTTCAACTGTCCCCTCTATGAGATTTAATCGACCTAATATGATTAAAAACTATAAGACACTCCGCATGCACCGAGTTCACGGCTTGGCTAGAATAATCTTACCAAGGAACAGACTGCGAATAACTCGACTAGTTCGTGCATGACAGTCCCAAAACTCTAGTTCGCACACTCCCTCGCAAAATAAATTTATACAGGTCGTGTGTTGAATCATGAATCAAGTGATTAGTTTAATTCAAGCATTAAGATCAAATTTTAGAACACAACAATTCAAAAGATTTAATCATTAAGCTCTACTCATCCCTAGATCATAGTTTAGGCATCAATTTCGTGATCCATCACATAATTTAGCTATAAAAAATTTTGCTATGCATAGTCAAATCTAAAACACAGGAATCCATGAAGAAATTAATAAAAATCATGATAAAAAGTTCGAAATAAAATTACCAAAAAAAAACGGTAGCAATCCACCACTCGAATCGTCACTTAAATTAAGATAAAAAAACTGTTGTTGTTGAAGAAAAGTTGCAGAAAATAAAATAGATCTATTCTAAAAAGTTGCTGCAGAAAAAGTAAAACTATAGTATAAAATCTGTGTGTTGAAATTTGACCTAAATGACTTAATATAAATAAATAGTCGGCCTATTAAAATTTTCCGAAAAAGTTCCCGTCCAAATGATGTACAGGACACGTCCGCTCCTTTTTGATATCCCAGCCAATGGGCCCTTGCCTCTTTATTTATTTATTTGTTTAGTTTTTATTTTCATAAAAACTTTGGTTTGGAATTGCATTGATACTGGGACTTGCTTCCCCAATCAACATAACTTTTGGGATCCCAAAAACTGTATTAATAATGATAATAAATTATTATTATTATTTTTCCGAACGTTCGAACTTGAATCTCAGTCATTTTCTCATATGAACTCCATTTTGGTCGATTTTTGTACCGTTGTGATTATCGTCACGCCTTCTATCACGCCGCACCTATAACAAACAAAAACAAGAAAAACCCAACCGTAACAAATGCCAATAAAACGCACCCAATTCACCCAATAATGTGGATATTTCGGACGTAAACGCACTATCGTCTCGTGATTCAACTAGTGGTGAAATGTGAAAGCGAAATTCAGAAATGAATATGACCGTTGCCCATTCAAATACGAACTCAGATCAAGAAATACAAAAATACAAATTCAAAATCAAGAGGATTATCCAAACAGCAATCAGAAAATCAAATTCAAACAAATAAACTTATCTCAGTTTCGAAGAAAAAGGGATCAAGGTGATTTATGGAGATATAAGGCTGAGTTTGGAGAGATAAGGAGAAATCACCGCATCAAATTCAGAACCTGGACGTGTTTGTGGAATCAGTGATCAAAGCCATTAGCTCCGCATGTGGTGGCAGCTCCATTCACTGTGTTTATCTTCTTTCAAAACAGAGGATTATCCTGTAATTTTTTGAATTAGTACGAAATTAGGGCACTTAGTGTATATATACAGATAGTTTGGCATGCTTTGTACTAGTGTAAAATAAATACAGAAATGCAATAAGAACATATAATTTCCTTTTTCCAGAATTTGTTCTTCAGCTCTTGTTCTCAAAAGTGTGTGTGTGTTTTTAGGTTTTCTACATGGTATCAGAGATATTGGTGCCTAATCACCATGGCAACACTCTCAATTAATGTGGCAAACTTCATCAGTCTCAAATTAAACTCAAAAAATTACCCATTATGGCGAGAACAAGTCTTGGCACTAGATGAGAGCCAAGATCTAGCAGGACACCTCACAGATAGCAACTCTGCACCTGCAGAATTCATCACCACAACAGCCAGCACATAATCTGCAACAGGTCAGACCACAGAATCAACAACCAGTGGAGCCACTACACAGAACAAGAATCCAGACTATATAGCATGGAAGAAATCTGATAGGATGCTCAGGGGATGGTTGATTGGATCCCTCTCAGAGGAATCATTAGGACTCATCATTGGACTAGACACAGCATATGGAGTATGGGATGCCCTTAAGAGATCATATGCTCAAGACTCACAGGAAAGGGAATTCAACTTAAGACAACAAATCACATACTTAAGAAAACCAGATGACAAAGAGATTAATGAACATGTAAGGACATTTAAAGGACTCTGTGACAGTTTAGTTGCAATTGGAAAACCTATCACGAGATCCGAAAAAGGTTTACTACCCGCTAACTAGTCTTGGCCTGAATATGAAACTTTCACTACCACTATGCTAAAGCCACCTGCACTCTGAGTAATGTAAATGAACCTAAGTATTCGATTCGATCCGGAGTATTCGGCTCCGAAAAGCTCGGTCGGGCTCGTTTAGTGGGTTCGAACTTGAGCGAACCTTACAAATTAGATATTCGGTGGTCGAGCCGAACATGTTCGAACATGTTCGGCTCGGATATCATAAATTCATATCTGATTCGAGCCGAACATGTTTTTAAAACCGAGCCGAACATGTTCGATTTTTTAAAACCAGATTCGAGCCGAACATGTTCGAACGGTTCGACATGTTCGAGCCGAACCGAGCCGAGCTTTTTCCCCAAATACCAGACCGAACCCGAGCGAATAATGAAAATATAAGGCTCGGCCATTTCGAGCCGAGCCGAGCCTAAGGTTCGAACATACCGAGCCGAGCCGAACCACCAGGGGTTCGGTAGGGTTCGGCTTCGTTCTGAGCCTACCTGCACTACATACTTTGAACTAGTATCACACGGCTACAAAGCTTAGATCGAGAAGATCTTGGTTCAACAACAATTCAGAGCAAAGTAGACTTGCTCAAATGGCCTTCTATGGACAAAAGGCCCCACAGCAGTTTAATTCCTCAAAATTCAACTCAACAGGAAGAGGATTCCAGGCACAGCAGACTAACTACAGAAACAACAACACACAAACTCAAGGAGCAAATAATCAAGGAGATTCAGGGTTCCAAATCTTCAAGAGGATGACTAAAACTGAAAGGGAGCAATACAAGAATGAAACGTGTCAGTGTTGTGGCATGACAGGCCATGTGGCAAAAATCTGCTGGTGGAACAAGAACAAAACTCCAACCAGTGATATACCACAAGCTCTATCTGCCCTAACATTGGACAACACCATAGCAGACACTGAGTGGATAATTGATACAGGGGCATCCAGCCACATGACAGGTAACAGACACATTTTACATAACTTATGTACATATCATGGTTCTGAATTTGTCCTTATTGGTGATAACACACGTTTACACATACAAGGCATAGGTGAAATTCATATATGTACAGACACTTCAACTATATCACTAACTAATGTATTATATGTACCAGAATTAAAGAAAAACCTTCTTTCAGTTAACCAACTAGCAAAACAGTACTCTGCTGAATGTATATTCACTAATAATGGTTTTGTTTTGAAGGACAAAGTGACAGGACAGGTACTAATGGAGGGGGGACTTAAAGGAGAGCTATACACTCTTCCTAGCAGTCCAAAAGCATACTTTTCTCATCGTTTTAGGTCTTGTTCTCTTGATTTATGGCATCAAAGACTAGGGCATGTTCAGTTTCCTACCATTCAAGTTATGAAGAATAAAGGCCTCATAGAGGTCCTAGGGCACAATAAGCAAGAACATGTGTGTGAAAGTTGTCAATTGGGCAAGTTGAGTAAACTACCCTTTACACAATCTGATAAGACTAGTTCTTGTATTTTTGATTTAGTTCACTGTGACTTATGGGGCCCTGCCCCCCTTGAATCTATTGGAAAATTTAGGTTTTATGCTTGTTTTGTTGATGACTATTCTAAATATGTTTGGTTTGTGCCTCTTAAACATAAATCAGATTTTTTTGATGTTTTCTTGCATTTTGAAAGCTATGCCTTAAGACAGTTCAATAAACACATAAAAAGGTTCCACACAGATGGAGGTGGAGAATTTCTTAATCATAAACTCACGTCACATTTCCTAAAAACTGGCATAACTCACTTAATATCATGCCCTCACACTCCTGAACAGACTGGAATGGTAGAAAGAAGACATAGGACCATTAGAGAACTTGGCCTTACTATGCTCTTCCACAGCAGGTTACCCCTATTCCTTTGGGTTGAAGCTTTTGCCACATCCACTTACTTAATCAACAAAATACCCTCCTCTGCCCTAAACATGAACTCACCTCATTTTGTCTTACACAAGACCAATCCAGATTACTCCACTCTCAGAGTTTTTGGTAGTAGATGCTACCCTTACCTATGGGATACAAAAAGAAATAAATTTGATCCCAAATCCTTGCCCTGTGTTTTTGTTGGCTACAACACACAATACAAAGGATACAAATGTTTTCACCCTTCATCCAGAAAATTTTTCATTTCCAGACATGTTACCTTTGATGAAAATCTCCTACCCTATAAGACCAAAACCACTGTCAACACTCCATATGTCCAAACCATCTTTGATTCCTGGAATCCTCCACACACATCTTCCTGCACACATGACCAACAAGATTCCAGTCAAACCCCCATTGATCCTCTTACTCTCACCACCACAGATCCACACATCCCTACCATTCCTATTTCCCAACATGAATCTGAACATCCCCCTGCACAACATATCCCTGACACACCAACCATCAGTGATACACAAGTATCATCAGATACCTTACCAGCCTCCCCTGTGCATTCCCCAATCATCAGTGATCCACAGGTTCTATCAGACACACTACCAGCCTCCCCTGTGCACTCATCACACTCTCTTGATCTAAATTCAGACCTAGACTCATCCATCCCTGACTCCCCTATCACTACCAAAATTACCACTAGGTCTCAACATGGAATATTCAAGCCAAATCCTAAGTATGCCTTAACAACTGCTATCCTAGCCATCCCTAAAGAGCCTAGAAATCACAAATCCGCTCTTGGTCATCCAGGTGGAAAGTCTGCTATATGCAAGAAGAATTAGATGCCCTGTTACATAATCAGACATGGCACCTAGTGCCTAAGACCTCTACCATGCATGTCATAGGATCTAAATGGGTCTACAAGGCCAAACTCAAACCTGATGGAACTTTAGACAGATTAAAGGCTAGACTTGTTGCTAAAGGGTACAGTCAAGTTGATGGCATAGACTATCTAGAAACCTACTCTCCTATAGTCAAACCTAGCACAATCAGACTTGTTCTTAGCATAGCCTTAAATCAGGATTGGCCAGTCAAACAGTTAGATGTTAAGAATGCATTTCTACATGGATTTATTACAGAAGACATATATATGTCACAACCTCCAGGTATGGCACATCCAGACTTCCCAGATCATGTGTGCAAATTGGACAGAGCACTCTATGGCTTAAAACAGGCTCCTAGAGCCTGGTTTGACAGGTTCAGTACATTTTTAATTCAATATGGTTTTCAGTGTAGTCTTTCTGATCCATCATTGTTTCATTATCACTCTAACAATGGGACTCTAGTCCTTTTGCTCTATGTGGATGACATTTTACTTACAGGATCCAACTCAGACTTATTGACATCATTCATCAATCTTCTGAGTCAAGAATTCTCCATGAAAGATCTGGGTCTCATTCACCACTTCCTTGGAGTACAGGTGCACCATACCCCCACAGGACTACATTTGGATCAATCTCATTATGCTCAAACCATCCTGGACAAAGCACAAATGCTTGACTGCAAACCAATGAGAACTCCCCTTGCCACTAAACATAATGCAGAGGCAGAATCAGCACTCCTATCAGATCCTACCTACTACAGAAGTCTAAATGGGGCACTCCAATACCTCACCTTCACTAGACCTGATTTATCATTCAGTGTGAACTATGTCTCCCAATTCATGCAACAACCAACAGCTGGCCATCTAAGCCTAGTCAATAGAATCCTCAGATATGTTAAAGGCACTATTGATCTTGGATTGACTTTACACAAGGGCCCTATTTCACAACTTTGGGCTTACTCCCATACTGATGCAGATTGGCCCACCTTAGTGGCCTTTTCTGATGCAGATTGGGCAGGATGCACATCTACCAGACGCTCAACAATAGGCTATTGCACTTTCCTAGGACCAAACCTTATCTCCTGGTGTGCCAAAAAGCAACCCACTGTTTCCAGATCAAGCTTAGAGGCAGAGTACCGGGCTATGGCCCATACAGCTGCAGAAATCACTTGGCTTACATATCTTCTACGAGAACTACATATTCCACTTCCTACTACACCGGTGCTCTACTCAGACAACCTAAGTGCACTCCATATGACTATAAACCCTGTTTTCCATGCTAGAAGTAAGCACATTGAATTGGACTACCATTATGTTCGTGAGCAAGTGGCTAGATATCTACTGATTACTAAACACGTTCCAGCAACTGATCAATTGGCATATATATTCACTAAAGCACTGCCTAAGATTCCCTATTTACAACTGAGACACAAACTCGGCCTCCAGCCCCGCCCTCGTTTGAGGGGTGAAAGCGAAATTCAGAAATGAATATGACCGTTGCCCATTCAAATACGAACTCAGATCAAGAAATACAAAAATACAAATTCAAAATCAAGAGGATTATCCAAACAGCAATCAGAAAATCAAATTCAAACAAATAAACTTATCTCAGTTTCGAAGAAAAAGGGATCAAGGTGATTTATGGAGAGATAAGGCTGAGTTTGGAGAGATAAGGAGAAATCACCGCATCAAATTCAGAACCTGGACGTGTTTGTGGAATCAGTGATCAAAGCCATTAGCTCCGCATGTGGTGGCAGCTCCATTCACTGTGTTTATCTTCTTTCAAAACAGAGGATTATCCTGTAATTTTTTGAATTAAGATGCGAAATTAGGGCACTTAGTGTATATATACGAGATAGTTTGGCATGCTTTGTACTAGTGTAAAATAAATACAAATGCAATAAGAACATATAATTTCCTTTTTCGAATTTGTTCTTCACTCTTGTTCTCAAAAGTGTGTGTGTGTTTTTAGGTTTTCTACAAAATGTGCCTATAAAAACCACTCAACTACCCCAAAAGTACATCGAATAAGCTACAAATATAGGGTAAAATGCACACGAAATTATAGCAAAGTTAACTCTCATCAACTACCCCCCACTTAGCGTTTGCTCGTCCTCGAGCAAATCAAGCGATTCAAAAATAAATCATAAGGTCAACGTTACTATCATATGGGAAACCACAATATCTAATGAGTGAAAACTTGTCAACGAGCGAATAAACACGAGCCGAAATGTATCTTATCATGGGAACTGAATGTATGTGCGTGCATAGCTTCTCAATCATTGTTTATAGTCAACCGGCTCAGATTATAGACGTATGACTAATGGCGTTACACCATATGCTTATACTTCATAATTATCTCCATTAATCAAAGTCAAATCATGGCTAACTAAGGTCAGGCAGGACTTGCACGGTTGTAACGTTAGGCTAGGGACGGGGCTAATCAAAAGGATAAAAGGAATATCAAAAGAGAAAAAACGACTGAGTCTAATCAAAACGTCTTGCACTAGACTCATAGCTCACCTACTTTCAACACCGTATCATAAACAGGAGTAAGATGCAAAAACGGTTGGCACCAAGATGAAATTCCAAGATCGCTTGCAAAAATAGTCGGCACCAAGAACTAGCTCACCAAGAATTCACGAACATCTACTCCAATTTACTTCATCCCATCGCCATGTATTACATTGGAAATATTAACTCGAAAACTTTCCTTCACATTTCTTGACTCAACTTTATTCAATTGTTTTCTTTTCCTTTTGATTGATTCTTTTGATTTTTTTTTCTTGAACCAAACACCAACACTTTGCCACCCTTTCTCATTCTTAGTAAAAAAGATCCACCAAAACCTTAATTTGATACACATCTTCACCACCCCACACTTGTGCTAGCAGGTGTGCCCAAAATAAGATTAAAACTCACTCATAGGATGCCAAAGAAATGTAGACCACAATTAAAGGCTAATGGTCGGTAATTATAGGCTAATCAGTGAATGGCTACGTTCGGGTGGGGGTCTAACCACCCTACAAAGGCTCAGAGGGGTTTCTGTGGAAATTATGTACATGGTTGGCTATTTGGCTCTGGTCGGGTCAAAGAAATGCCAGGACCGTCATCCTTTAATCTACCAAGATTGATCTTTCTATTTCGCCTCGAAGTTAATGGTATAAGTTCTAGGTAACAGATTAATGTCTATGGCATCTATAAGCATTCACTAACCAACCACAACTAATGAAAGCAAAGCTATTACGTGCATAAAAATTCCATTTCCACAACAAGATAAAGGTTTGACTCGCATACATTCAACTCTTGACTAAAAATTAGCCAAAGAATACTATGACTCACATAGGATTCACAACGTCAACGTCATGAAATTTTTTAAAAATAGCTCAATTTCACTGAATAAGGACCAAGCATATAACTTATTCGATGATAAATAAAAGCACATGGTAGTAAAGTGAAGCTAAGTCTACCACCACCCCCCACTTAAAACGGAACACCATGCTCGGTGTCTGATTGATAAAGTAAAGGAAGAAAGACTTAGTTGAACTGGTAATAGGGAGCAACCATGCAAAGTGACAACCTCCAATGTATCTCCCAGGGTACCTGTGCAATCATAACATAGAAACCAAGAATCCACTACGACGAGAGGCCGAAACCTTAAGCGTAGGTAAGCATAAGTATGGATATGTATATAACAAATAAAATATGGGCTATCACAAAGCATGCAACGGAATTCGAAATGCGAGGTCAAATTTTCATCACACTCCTAAAAAAAACAAACCTAAAAACCTAAAGAAAAAAAATGTGGGTTGCCTCCCATAAGCGCTTGTGTTTATTGTCGTTAGATCGACTTATTGAATTTCAAACACAAGATAGGGTGTCAAGTTTATAGTCTTCGGCAAGACTCGTATCCCTCAAATTTTACATTCGACTCTACCTCCATCCTAGGGACACTCTCACTACCCACACCCTCCTTGGGTAACTCGAAACTCATAGGGGTTTCCTCAAAAACTTCTAGCCTTTGGACTTCCTCACGGGTACCCCAATCATTTACTGGGTGCTTAATGGGGTTGTAGACATTAAGGGTGACAGTCTCATCACCCGCTCTCATTGTAATCTCACCCTTTTGGATGTCTAGCAAAGTTCTACCCATAGCCAGAAACGGTCTATCCAACAGAATTGGGGTTTGACTATCCTCTTCCATGTCCAACACTACGAAATCCATCGGGAAGACAAGTTTCCCTACTTTAACTAACACATCCTCAACAACTCCCTTGGGGCGCCTAATCGACCTATCCGCCATTTGTAAGGTCATATTTGTTCATTTCATCTCACCTACCCCCAAACTCTCATATATCTTCCTGGGCATTAAACTTACACTTGCACCTAAGTCACATAACACCTTAGGGAATAACGTCCGGCCTATTGTGTAAGGAATGGAAAAACTACCCGGATCTTTCAAATTAGAGGGCAACTTATTCTGGAAAACGGCAGAACACTCCTCATTTAAACAAACCACTTTCTCCATCTTGGCTTTGTCAGATAAAAACCCTTTTAAAAATTTAACATAAGATGGCATATTAACAAGCGCATCGATAAGTGGGATATTTATCTCAACTTTTCTTAAAATATCAAGAAACTTGTTTTGCTTTTTAGAAATAGTAGGCTTAGTAGGTCCACGAGGGGGGGTAAGGTAATTCAGTTAAATCAAATGGTTTATTAATTTAATCCATACCTAAGTTGTTTGTACCTTCCCGTGTTTTGTCTTACCGCTTCTCTGGTTCCGCACTCGACTTCTCCACCTCTTTCTCTATCTCATCAGCTTCTTGCTCCTTATTGATCACCACCCAATCTTCATCTTCCTTTCTCAGTTGTTCTATCTACTTCTTCTCAACCTCCTCAGGCGCCTCAATATCACCACCCACAACTTTCCCACTTCTTGTAAAGATGGCATTCACGTGCATGGGATTCACTAGCCCCATTTGCGTCTCTAAATTCCTTACCACAGCTTGCAAGTTTACATGGGCATTTCTCATCTCCTTCAATTCCTTGTTCACATCCCTATTATTCTCCTTCGTGTCTTTGCTAATCTGCTCCAATAAGATGTCCGTGGAACTTTTAATTTGTACGGACTCCAGTGGCGGTGGTGTTGACTGTGGGGGTAGGGTATACTGTATATGTGCATTACGGTGCACAAAAACCCTTGCTGAGGTGGCCTCTGATTCATAAAAGTAGTTTGTGTTTGCGGTGCATGTTGACTTTGTTGAGGCTGCACAAATTGCGGTTGTGTGGTTTGCCCGACCCCTTGATTTCTACTCCAAGAAAGATTAGGATTGTCCCGCCAATTCTGAAAATGTTGCCCCCCATTCTGATTGGCTAAGTAGTTTACATCCATAGGCCAATTTGATGACAAACGCGGATCTGCAGTCTGTTTGGCAGGGCAATTTGAAGCCCAATGTTCTCCACCACAGATAGTGCACCCTTTCAATTCCTTCTGCCATGCTAACATGTCATTCATCTGCTTTTTAAGATCCGCAACGTCAGCTTGCATCCTTATAAATTCCTCACTCGGCCCGACTTGTTCAACCGAACTAATGGGTTTCCTCGAAACTCTTCTGCCCGTCTTCCATTGTCGGTTACTTTCTGCAACTCTTTCTACAGTAGCCAATGCTACATCCAGTTCCATACTTATCATATCACTCCACAAGCCGCATTAAAGTTCGATTGATCAGTTTCACGCAATCCACCATAGAAAAGATGTACTTGATTCCACGCTTCTAGCCCATGATGTGGGCATTTCCTCAACATCGCTTTAAATCTATCCCATGCCTCATGCTTACTCTCCATATCCAACTGCTCGAAATTGAAGATATCGGCCTTCATGTCTAATGTTCTGGAGAGGGGACAATACTTCAGTAAGAATTTCAAAGTCACTTGATCCTAAGTGTGTAGGGAATCATGGGGGAGTGACTCGAACCATGCTCTGGCGGACTCTTTTAATGAAAATGGGAATAGCAACATCCGTACCGCTTCCTCAGATACCCCCTTCATCTTCACTGATCTGCACACATGCATGAAATGGTTTAGAAATTGATTCGGGTGTTCAGTTGATTTACCCCGAAACTACGCACTGTCGTTCAGAAGGTAGAAACATACTGTTTAATCTCAAGATTGTTAGCCGGAATGGGTGGTAGACGGATAGGGTTATGCCCCTCACCAATAGTCGGTGTTGCATAGTCTCTCAAAATCCTTCCATGATTACCTTGATTTTGCACTGGTGGTTGTGCATAAAAGTTTTGTGCTTGAATAGGGGCGGCTGGTGGTGGATTCACATTCTGTTGTTGATTTTGCACCATCATTTGCATCATCATTTGCATCATTTGATTCTGGTCAAAAAGGCATTTGACCAAATACATTCCCCTGGTTGTTGTTCTGATTCTGAGGGGCTTGATGTTGTTGTCGGACTTGATTCTGCCGACCTCCCTGATTTTGGACCGCAGTTGGTCCCAGATTAATTGCCCTCTGATTAGGTGGGGGCTCTCTATTAAGGCCATGTATTTCCCAGTCTTCGGGAGTAAGCGTTGGGTCAAAATGCAACCCGTCTTGAGTCTCATCTCCAGCAGCTAAATTCGTTAAATTTCCACTTCCTGAAGTCATTTATGATTCGTCTGAATCAGATTCTACTTCAACAACTGATGTAGAAGGTTCCTCAACAGACTTCCTCTTCCTCACGCATTTTTGATGCCTTGCAAATGCTTAAATTTCTGAAATCAAAGGAAGTAAAGGTTCCTTAGAACTCCGGGTCATACACTGCAATCACCAAAACAACAAGAAAACAGTAAAATAAAAATGACCTAATCCTAAATACTTGAATGAGTTACTGATATTGACCGATTCCCCGGCAACGGCGCCAGAAAACTTGATGGCCAAAACAGTGACGTCCAACTTTAGCCGGCAGAGTACCGGGTCGGAAGCACTATAGCGGCAAGCAAGGTCGTATCCCACAAGGAATTGGTCAAGCGCAATACTAGAAATTTGGCTTTTAATGAGGAGAATTCTCCTCATTAATTGTCCTTTTCTCCTCATTAAAGACTTTTAACGAGGAGAACTTGATCCTCGTTGCAGCTTCCGCCGCTAAATATATATTATGAGGATAATTCAAACTCCTCATTAATAATATCATGCATTTAATGAGAAGACATGCTACTCACTAAAATTATTTTTAGTGACGACTAATCTCCTCAGTATTGGGTCATTCACTCCTCATTAGATAAAAATTCAATGACTACAAAACTCCTCGTTAGAAGACCATTTTCTCCTCATTAAATCATGAAATATTAATGATATATCTCCTCATTAAAAGACCATTTTCTCCTCATAAATTCATTAAAATATTAGTACCACATCTCCTCATTAAAAGATCATTTGCTCCTCATTAATTCATGAATTATTAATAATACATCTCCTCATTATAAGGCTATTGACCCGTCACTAAAATGGAACATTATTGCTGTTCTTTTTTGTAATATTACAAAATTTAATTATATTTTCATAACAATATCAATGCTATAATTTTGAAGCCGAAAACTACATTAAATAAAGCAAACCAATATAAGCTTTATACTAATGAAATACATCAACATATACAATGATATATCAGTCTCTAAAAGATAAGTTACATATAGATGTAAATTTAAAGGATTTTGTGATGTTACATCCACACAAAAAAACACGTTGCTTTAGTCGTTACTACAAAATACCTTCCAAAATATGCTTACGTACTACAATAATTGGCTGATTGAAAGTGCTTGATTGTACATCTTCAATTGCTGGGATATTGTCTCAGTACGATCTTTTTCGAATGATACCCATCCATCATAGCCAACTTAGCTGGAAAACAAAACTTTGTCAGTATTTCAACTAAAATACATGAATTTCTAATTGATTTGGGCACAAACGACACAAACAGAGCTGGGCTTGAAACAAAAACAATTTGTAAGTTATGGCTTTATTTCAGCACAAACGGCACAAAATAGATGACGGCAATTTAGCACAGACGACACAAACAGAGAATGAGCACAAAATATAGAAGAAAAATAGGTGTTATGTAATTTAGCCTAAATAACACAAACAACACAAACAGATATCTGAGCTTTTTATGGCGGTAAATATGAGCACAAACTAAACAACGGAGAATCCAAATTGATTTGAGCACAAACTACAAAAACAGAGAAAAATGCAGAAGGGAAAATAAAAGAAAATGGGTATGAACAGAAGATCCAGAAAACAACTTGTAGATCAACTTGTAGCTTCACAGAAGTTCAGACAACATAATTGCCCAACAAAAAATAATTCTTGATTCCCTCAAAAAAGCAGATGAACACTTCACTTGCAAGTCGCCGCCATTAAAGCGAAAGGAAGAAAAGAACATGTGGGCACTCAAACGGAAAACATAAAATGAGAATGAGCCTCATGCAAAGAGTTTGGGCCACCATGGCAAAGACAAAGACAGAGATTTGAAGTGAGCTGTTGTAACATCCCGACTTTTCGTAAAAGGGTAAAATAGTCATTGGGTGTATTTACTACGACCTAATTATTATTTGTCCCATTTATTTGATTAAAAAGGATTTAATTAAAGGATTTAGTTATTTAATTAATGGGTTTAATTAAATGGCTATAAAAGGGAATAATCCCCAAACTAATTCATTATTAGTTCACACGCTATTTCTTAAAAAAAGAGAGGAACGGCAATCAAGAAGCAAAACGCAGCGAGAGAAGAAAGCGAAATAATAGGAAGAACCGTGTGATCAATCCGTTCATCTGTTCAAGACGCCGCAGAGGCGAAAAGTGATCAGCGAGGAGACGCAACTTTGGAAAATAAAATATCTCCATTCCGTAAGTTTTCGGTTTAGCCCTAGTTTCGGTATTCGTAGAGTTCGATTCTTGGAAAATTCGTATCTTTTGATCCGTAGCTCTGTTTCGCAGCCATGAGTAGTCGAAACGATCGTCTTGAAGCGTAGAATAATCTAAAAATAGGTTCGCAGCAGTAAACCCAGGTAATCTTCAGTTACTGCACTTTTTCAGTTTCGTTTTTAAGCACATAAATAGGATTTTAGGGTTTGTTGTTGATCAAATAGGTTTTGGGGTTGAGGATCAACAACTGTTGCAGTTGCTTGGTGTTTTGCTGTCGGTGTTGCAGGCAAATAAGGTAAGAGGCTCTTCCTATGATTCCAATTATCGTTTATAAGGTTTAGATCAAGTTTTAAGGTGTTTAAGATGTTTTAATGCTAGGAAGATGTGTTCTTCGTTGATCAAGGATCATAGGTGTTCTTGGAATAGTTAGATATGTTTATTTACGTTTTACTATGTGTAAATTGCTATACTTTTGGGTTAGAAACTGATTTGGATCGAATTTGAAGATTTTAGGGTTCTAGTCGAACCCAGGTGGACGAGCGTCTGGCCTCTCTGGACGGGCGTCTACTTGGGGCACATTTCGGACGGCGTCGGCTTTCTGGGCGGGCGTTTGAAGTGTTGTTTACATTCGAGATTGAAATCGCTTTTAGGTGGGCGGGCGTCAGGGTATAGTGGACGGGCGTCCGGTCTTGAGACGGGCGCGTCCGAGGTTTCCAGACAGGCGTCCATGTCTTTAAACGGGCGTTTGACTTGTTTTATTTGTTTTCATTGCTTTCATCGTTTGACTTAGTTTGAGTTTTATACTCATGTGTTTCTTGTTTTAAACCCTTAAACATGATATATTAACATTGAATAAATATAAACAAGCCTGAATTGAGCTTCGATTCGTTCGATTAAAACACCGAATGTACTCTTAAAGGGAGTTGAAGTTCGGATCCGTCGGAAGATCATGATAGGCTTGTGCTTTGATGGATTAGTATTCATCAATGTACGTATGTAATTGCTAGGACTTGTCCTGTCTAGTGGTCTAGGAAGAGAGTAGTTTGTGTGAGGGAGATTATTTGAAAACACTTAGGTGGCTAGTTAATCACCCTAATAATCAACGTGCTTGACTAGTAAAAGATTAAACAACATGTCTCTCTTGGCTAGGCACCGTGCTAAATCGCGATGCATGTGCTACCTCTGAAGGTGGAGGATCTCTGTAGGTCAATGACCCTAAGTACAGAGGGACTCTGCTGAGGTGTGCGTGCTATCGGAGTCTACCTTTTCTAGACTTCGTGGATATTGGTGTGATCCACTAATATGTTGCAAAAGAGTGTCCCTGAGGTGGAAGAACTCCGTGGAGTCGGCCAAAACCCTAAATGCGGAGGGATTACTTTAAGGTGGATGCGGCGTAGTGCCCTTGAGTGCGGTTGTAACATAGATAAGCTAAGTAGAAACGTTTAGTCAATTCATGTTGATGGACATGAAATGAACCCTAGATTGAGTCGGTCACATAAAGATAACTAAACGATTAAATATCTTTTCTTTATAAATCTTAATTGTTGTCATAGCTTCTCACTTTTACTAAGTACCTTGTACTTACCTCCTTTGCATTTTATTTTTGTATGCATTGTGGGGTGAGAAGGCGAACAGTTGACCAAGTGTAGATTATGACTTTTGAAGACTTGAAGTCTTGGCGAAGCTTTTAGTTTAATTTCCCTTGCAAAGGTTGTACTAGATTAGTTGCAGTTCGTTTATTAGACTTGTTGTACATTTACTTTTAAGACCTCGTATTTTGTAAGTCTTTGGGTTTTTCATCGTTGTAATCTTAACTATCTATCTTTAGTATGGTTGATTTCTATTCTTAGTAGCATTTATGTTTTTACCCGAGTCTTTTTAGCTTCCGTTTGCTTTATTTTGATACGACGACGTAGAGGCTGGCGTATAATATTAGATTTATTTAATGCTATACGCGCCGAACGTTTCTCTTCCGGATAAGGGCTCGGTGTCCGGAGCGGGCGTTACGATTGGTATCGAGAGAGAGCGTCTTTCTATCCTAGGCTTCTTTTCCTTTAAGATAAGAACCCTTTAGACCTTTTAGAACTTGAGCTTGGTGGTAATCCTCGTAAGACTAAAAACCCTTAAACCGTGGTTAGGTTGTATCAAGACCAAGTGAAGAGTCGTCTTAGACGGAGGTTAAGTTGAGTTCTCTGTTCACATCCTTTATGTGATCACCTCAGGTTTGTTCTTTCTAGTATCCTTAGTAGAAACTCTTTCTTCTTTTGAAGTTTCCAAACCGTGTCACAGTCACATAGGATTAAGTGAAACCCTTTAAGTAAAGCTTTGGGATCGGAGTCTTATGCCTACACTTTAAAGTCGAGGTCCTCTTGGTTGATTTCCTTTTTCCTTACTTTCCCTATCGAAATCTCTTCACATTCTCTACACATGAATATCTAAGTTTACTTTTATCTTGGCCTAACTTTGTAGAGAATGATATTTGATTCAGCTCTACGAGTCCTCCACTTTCTCTTTTCACTATCACTTGGTTGAGTTCATCAACATTCTTTGACCTTTGCTTTGCTTGAGATGGTTCTACACGAACTCCATGAGTAACTCTATTATTTCCAAATACTCCTCAGTCGTTTCAACTCATAGTGTTAAAGGTCTCTTACTCGCACATACTTTTCATTGTCCTCGTGTTTGGATTTACCCAACATGAGCGAATGTTTTGTTTCCGTGCTTTCCCTCTAACATAAGACTGTCTTCCTCTACTCTAAAAATTCTGCAAATTTTCAGCAAAGTAGATTACTGTCTTATCTACAATTTCTCTTTTTACATCAACTTGATAATCATCATGGATTATTCAGAAAATTCATGTTTATACCGACACTCTGTCCAGAAAATCTGCAGCAGCACCTTCACTTCTTTTTCTGTTTTGAACAAGTTAAGCATCTTCAAATGACCTGGATTTTTTATATGTTGCAGACAACAATTTTATCTACAGATTTTATTTTGGAATTTAGTTCAGATTCTTTTTCGTTTGATCTCGATTTGCAATTCAACACAGTGTTTACTAATCTGGAAATTCTGGCAGCTTGTGCAATCGTCAGAAATAACTGTTTTTGACCGACTTATCTTCATTCAAAAATTCTAATATTTTTATATCACCTGGGAAACTCTATTATCTAAATCTTTTCTCTTTGGATCGTGCTCAAGTTCCTCTTCGTTTGTTCAGTAAAAAAAAAAAAATTGATAATGTCGATCCGAGTAAAAATCTTACACAACAACCTAAAAGGAATATTCACCTCCTTGACTTAGAGTTTGGGCTAAGAGGGTAGTAAGTTACGACTGTTATGTTTAGGAGTTCCCTGAAGTCTGATCTCCTTATGAGATAAACCTTTTAGTAGGAGTTTGTAAAGCTAACGTTGTAGTTCCTTTTGCAGTTGTAAACGAGAACCAAGATGCTATCCTCCAAAGCCGCGCCATATTTGATGTTCGACCACTTTTGTGCCCTTTTGTAATTATACCTTATCTGGTATTTTATTTCTCATGTAATCCCTCACTTGAGATCTTTAAACCCAACAGATCCTCTCGGCTTGTTGTCATAAATTACTTCAAAAACATATCGCCTTAAACCCTTCTTTTCAACAAATTCATTCTTTCTTACTTTTCAAATCAAGAAACAAATCCTCTTCAAAGTTCTAAATTGTTGCACTCCCATCACTCATGCAAATTCAAAGTTTGCTGAACCTTTTTAATGTCAGAACATTCTTTTTACTTGTGTTTATTCTCAGCTCCCCTCCTAAGGGTAGTGTCGATATTGTAACTGTTTCACCTAATGCTTCCTGTTCCTTTAAGGTATGCATATCTTCTTTTGCTGGTCCAATCTTTAAGCCTATCATGGCATTCCTTTTCAGTTACTTACCTTTAATCTTCTAGCAATTTATGCTACACCAGTTTCAAGCAGAAGGTAGTCTTTGCAAAGGTGCCTTCTGAACCTGTCTAGCCAACCAACTTTTGAGTTCCTAAACTTTTGATCTCCATTTCAGATTATTGTACCTTGTACCCTTCCGGTTTTAACCCTCTTTCAGGCCATTCAGCCATGAACCGCCATGTACACCTTTTGACTCCCATCGTGCAGACATGGCGTTCCTACTACAATTTTGTCATCTTGGTTGAAAGTCCATTTTATTCTAACCTTTGCATTCCCACACGAGGAATAACCACGAGTATTTATTATTTGGCGAAGGTACTATTCCTCTCGAGTAGTGCAACCTTGAACCGTTGATTTGAATCGTCAAATATCGTTTATACTTCCTTTGAAAATTTGAATTAATTCTTTGAAATCAAACCTTATCCAACAATTCTTAAGTGTCGTTTCTCTTCATTCAAAAATCTTGCTTGCCGCTACTTATTCAAACTTTTGATATTGCCTTACAATTCCTTGAGGGAAATTTCTATTTCTTTTAAATCTTGAAATAACCTCTCTTTGACTCATCGCAAACTTGGACACTTCTTGACAAGTGTTTATTTTATTCTCGAGACCTTTTGGTGTACTCGTTTTCCTCCATAGCTACTTCATGTTGAGATTCTTATTCTCTTTTGATTTCTAAATTTCCTTTTAGCCCTTTTGGTGCTCGACCTTGCACCTTTATTTTTGTTTTCTTGTTGTGTGATGTTTCCTCTCTGAAACTCATGTGAATCAAGATTTTCCTAGTCCGCTAACATCCATTTTGTTAACCAAGTGTTTAACAATCAAGGTCACCTGCCTAATGTCCTCAAGTTTAGCATTCTCTTCTCCTCAGATTATTATTTCCTAGTCCATCGGTGATGTTTCCTTTAACGTCTCCACTTCCTCAAAACTTATATGAAAGCTCATTACCATTCTTTTCAGTTGCCTCTGAAGTCCTTGTAGACCACCGTATCTTGCAGAATTCCACTCTCTCAAAAGAATTTCATCCGCAAGGTGTTCCTTTGTTTTCCTTATGGTGGATATCTTTTGTACTATGATACTGATGCCTCATCCTTTATTTTAGAACCAACTTCAATTTTCATCAACACGGAATCATTTTGTTACTCGCTTGTAACCCAAGCAACCTTCCTTATTTCAAGTGCATTGTACCCTTCCTTGGCTTACCTAGTTGACATACCACCCTGGTACTCAACTTGTCACCTTTCAATTTCTTTTACCCTAATTGGCATAAGGATTGAATCGACCGTCAGAGAGAAAGTATGGTAAATGCATCCCCAAGAAGTCTCGAAGTCTCGGCCGGGATCCTTGCCGTTCTTGACAAGCTTGTGGTGCCATGATGGTAGTTGAGATCGAAGGAAGTCAAGTATGCCGGAAAGGCGTGAGTCGGTTAGGAAGCTCAAGCACTCGGGGACATAGGTCGGCGAGGAGCAAGCAAGGAGTGGTAAACCGATGATTGCAAGATTCGAGGCGATTGATGAGTTCATGGAAGAGGCAAGACAAAGATCCAGATTGTTTACGGTTATAAGTGATGGTCGAACCAACCAAAGAAATTGGTCACAAGTTAGATGAAGATGGCGATCATTGGCATCGGAATCATCTTTGGGTTCCGAATGTGGAAGATTGGGAAGGACAATGAAGAATGAAAACCACGGGATGGCAATTGCATTTCATCTCAGAGCAACCAAGATGTACGAGCCACAACACGAGTTTCGTGGATGAAGTGGAGCCACAGCATAATCTGAGACCGAGTTGATACAGCAAGCCAACAGAAAGATTGAAGTAGATCGTCGCCACCTCGAGATAGCTCCAGACAGGTGGAAGAGTTGGGAAGATGGAAGAAGAAGAAGACGGTACGAGTTAAGAGACGGAACGCTTCGCAAAGTCCAGAGTTCAAGTACATCTCGGTTACATTCGAGTTTCGAGGACGAAACTCCTCTTAAGGGGGAAGGAATGTAACATCCCGACTTTTCGTAAAAGGGTAAAATAGTCATTGGGTGTATTTACTACGACCTAATTATTATTTGTCCCATTTATTTGATTAAAAAGGATTTAATTAAAAGGATTTAGTTATTTAATTAATGGGTTTAATTAAATGGCTATAAAAGGGAATAATCCCCAAACTAATTCATTATTAGTTCACACGCTATTTCTTAAAAAAAAAAGAAGAGGAACGGCAATCTGAAGAAGCAAAACGCAGAGAAGAAAGCGAAATAATAGGAAGAACCGTGTGATCAATCCGTTCATCTGTTCAAGACGCCGCAGGAGCGAAAAGTGATCAGCGCGAGGAGACGCAACTTTGGAAAATAAAATATCTCCATTCCGTAAGTTTTCGGTTTAGCCCTAGTTTCGGTATTCGTAGAGTTCGATTCTTGGAAAATTCGTATCTTTTGATCCGTAGCTCTGTTTCGCAGCCATGAGTAGTCGAAACGATCGTCTTGAAGCGTAGAATAATCTAAAAATAGGTTCGCAGCAGTAAACCCAGGTAATCTTCAGTTACTGCACTTTTTCAGTTTCGTTTTTCGGCATAGAAATAGGATTTTAGGGTTTGTTGTTGATCAAATAGGTTTTGGGGTTGAGGATCAACAACTGTTGCAGTTGCTTGGTGTTTTGTTGTCGGTGTTGCAGGCAAATAAGGTAAGAGGCTCTTCCTATGATTCCAATTATCGTTTATAAGGTTTAGATCAAGTTTTAAGGTGTTTAAGATGTTTTAATGCTAGGAAGATGTGTTCTTCGTTGATCAAGGATCATAGGTGTTCTTGGAATAGTTAGATATGTTTATTTACGTTTTACTATGTGTAAATTGCTATACTTTTGGGTTAGAAACTGATTTGGATCGAATTTGAAGATTTTAGGGTTCTAGTCGAACCCAGGTGGACGAGCGTCCTGGCCTCTGCTCGACGGGCGTCTACTTGGGGCACATTTCGACGACAGCGTCCTGGCTTTCCGGACGGGCGTTTGAAGTGTTGTTTTACATTCAAGATTGAAACTGTTTTAGGTGGACGGGCGTCTGGGTATAGTGGACGGGCGTCCAGTCTTGGACGGGCGTCCAGTAGGTTCCAGACGGGCGTCCATGTCTTTAAACGGGCGTTTGACTGTTTTATTTGTTTTCATTTGTTTTCATCGTTTCGACTTAGTTTCGAGTTTTATACTCATGTGTTTACTGTTTTAAACCCTTAAACATGATATATTAACATTGAATAAATATAAACAAGCCTGAATTGAGCTTCTGATTCGTTCAGTTAAAACACCGAATGTACTCTTAAAGGGAGTTGAAGTTCGGATCCGTCGGAAGATCATGATAGGCTTGTGCTTTGATGGATTAGTATTCATCAATGTCTGTGTAATTGCTAGGACTTGTCCCTGTCTAGTGGTCTAGGAAGAGAGTAGTTTGTGTGAGGGAGATTATTTGAAAACACTTAGGTGGCTAGTTAATCACCCTAATAATCAACGTACTTGACTAGTAAAAGATTAAACAACATGTCTCTCTTGGCTAGGCACCGAGCTAAATCGCGATGCATGTGCTACCTCTGAAGGTGGAGGATCTCTGTAGGTCAATGACCACTAAGTGCGGAGGACTCTGGCGAGGTGTGCGTGCTATCGGAGTCTACCTTTTCTAGACTTCGTGGATATTGGTGTGATCCACCGATATGTTGCAAAAGAGTGTCCCCGAGGTGGAAGAACTCCGTGGAGTCGGCCAAAACCCTAAATGCGGAGGGATTACGCTAAGGTGGATGCGCGTAGTGCCCTTGAGTGCGGTTGTAACATAGATAAGCTAAGTAGAAACGTTTAGTCAATTCATGTTGATGGACATGAAATGAACCCTAGATTGAGTCGGTCACATAAAGATAACTAAGCGATTAAATATCTTTTCTTTATAAATCTTAATTGTTGTCATAGCTTCTCACTTTTACTAAGTACCTTGTACTTACCTCCTTCGCATTTTATTTTTGTATGCATTGTGGGGTGAGAAGGCGAAACAGAGTTGACCAAGTGTAGATTATGACTTTTGAAGACTTGAAGTCTTGGCGAAGCTTTTAGTTTAATTTCCCTTGCAAAGGTTGTACTAGATTAGTTGCAGTTCGTTTATTAGACTTGTTGTACATTTACTTTTAAGACCTCGTATTTTGTAAGTCTTTGGGTTTTTCATCGTTGTAATCTTAACTATCTATCTTTAGTATGGTTGATTTCTATTCTTAGTAGCATTTATGTTTTTACCCGAGTCTTTTTAGCTTCCGTTTGCTTTATTTTGATACGACGACGGCGTAGGTTTGGCGTATAATATTAGATTTATTTAATGCTATACGCGCCGAACGTTTCTCTTTCGGATAAGGGCTCGGTGTCCGGGAGCGGGGCGTTACAGCTGTCGTCCCTCTAAAATCTTAAGCTTGTTGGGAGGTGACTAATTATCATATTTAAACACGATACACCCCAACAATGTATATCCAGGCAATTACTGAAGTTCGAAGCATGAATCAAAAAACATAAAATAAAAATAAAAAAACTAATTCATGGTATAATTGATAACCTGATTCTAAATTAAAGAAAAAAGATGACAAAGACAAAAGACAAGAAACTAGTAAGGAGCAGCATATAGACTGGAAATGTAGCTTCATAGAAGTTCAGAGAACAGAATTGCCCCCGAAAAAATAATTCTTGATTCCCTCACAAAAACAGTATGAATACATCAGCTTGCAAGTCACAGCCATTAAAACGAAATGAAGAAAATAACATGTCCAACCTCGAAAACGGAAAACATAAAACAGAATGAGCTTGGAGATGAAGCATAGGATTTGCAACAAACAGAGGTCATTGTAGCAACCTCCATTTTGTTGATCGATCTAATTGCCAATGACAAAGATTACAATTATGAACTACACAACACAAAAACATATAAGAATAGTTATACACACAAATAAGAAAGAGTCTATGGCATAGAATGCATAGGTATCGGAAGCAGGATGCCAAGGAATCGGATCATGCAAGAGATCCAGAGTGCCGAATAAAGCACGTACCTTTACAAGGTAGGTAAGGTGTTGAACAAAATTTGTCGGAGAAAACAGAAGTGGCGGAGGGGGTTGAGCGGAAAATTAAATGTATTCATACTGTTTTTGTATTCATATTGTTTTTGTGAGGGAATCAAGAATTCTTTTTTCTGGGGCAATTCTGTTGTCTGAACTTCTGTGAAGCTACAAGTTGATCTACTAGTATATGTTATTGCATTTCAACTAAAATAACATAAGATCAGTGTTCATAAATAGCCTGACAATAAACAAGATACCTGGAATAATGTTTCTCGCATCAGTTCTCCCAAAAGAATGAAACAAGAGCATGAACTCGTTAAACTAGAAACATGACAATAACATGAGACCGTGACTTAGATATATGGCAGAAATGAAGAATAAATAAGAAAATGAGGATATATTAAATTGATTTTCAACCATCTAACCAAAAGCAGGATCAAAAAAGGACGCCGGATGACTTGTATTTTTCATTCAATCGATCATCAAAAAGACCAATCCTTTCTCTACTAGGTGTCATTTTCCTACTCTACCGGAAGCGACAAAATCAAAAGTTTCTTACTCATTCATCATGAAATAAGTACACTCTAGCATCACCTCTTCAGGTTTGGTCAAAAAGGTTCTGCAAGTAAAGACACAATAAGCATCAAGTTAAAGAATAAATAATAGCGACATGTATGTAAAAAAAGTGCTTTCCAAAAGTTGAAATTAGTCTCTGAAGCTTCAACAATATTTGGAGCCCAATAAATGAGCATAAGCAGAGTACTGGAACTTTTCTCTAGCCAATTTCCTTCAATGATCACGACAAATTAATAATCTTGCATCTTTCACTATATATCTTTTCATATTGATTAAAATTTAGGATATATTGGTTGAATCACATAATTATCAATGACGATAAAAATGTGTAGTCAAAGATACAAGACAATTATACGGGTGTATCATTGCTCTCGTTGTAATACCCCGGATTAAAAATCAATAATCTGGGGATTTTTATATATAACTTGCAGAAATATATATAACTAACCTGCTTCCAATGTTGGCATATAATTAAGCTACATGTTAAATGATAGGTCTTAAGTAATTAAGCCATTTCAACCTGCAATATATATATATATATATATATATATATATATATATATATATATATATATATATATATATCCAGAGAAATCATGTAAATATTAAATAAAACCTAGAACAATCACATAATTAACAAGCTGGTAGAAACAAGTCTATTCAGAGACATCTACAGACAAATTTGTATCACAACCACTTTCATATTTAGGTTAGGCTCAGAATATAGGTGAAGTATTCTATAACTAGGATGAAAAAAAGCTAACTTTAAAATGTATGATAAACCAAATAGCTAAACTATGGTCAAGAACACTACTCTCAACACCTTTACCAAATCACTAGGGACGAGCCTTAACCTGTCAGCCAACCAATAGTTTCTAATGAATGTGTTGTGGGTGCAATCTCCTAAACAGGTCCCTAGGCGCTAATACCACAACCTAGTTACCATATACTCGGTTCAACAGTCCCCTTTATGGGATTTAATTGACCAAATATGATTAAAAACTATAAGTCACTCCGCATCCACCGAGTTCACGGCTTAGCTAGAATAACCTTACCAAGGAACAGGCTACGAATAACTCGACTAGTTCGTGCATGGCAATCCCAAAACTCTAGTTCGCACACTCCCTCACAAAATACGTTTATACATGTCGTGTGTTGAATCATGAATCAAGTGATCAGTTTAATTCTAGCATTAAGATAAAATTTTAGGACACAACAATTCAAAAGATTTAATTTTTAAGCTCTACTCATCCCTAGATCAGGGCCGGCCCTAGAAAATGTTAGGCCTTCGACTATATCGTCGAATTAGGCCTTTTAGTTCGAAGTAGTTTTTTTTTCCCAAAAAACATAATTACAAAATATTACTTCAATATCGCGCTTTTAACATAAGTAGATACACAATTCAATTAATTGATGGCCTTAAAACTTACTACAAAGCAGGAAAATTCAACATCTGTTTTCTAGCATATTTAAAAACAAAAACGAAATTCATACATATACACAAAACATACTTACATATTACTAATTCAAGATCGCTATTGCAGTACATTTAGAGGCAAAATCACTCCAATAAACAAAAATGTATAAATATGTGATGTGATGTCTACTCCAATAAAAAAAAATGTATACATATGTGATGTATGTCTAAAATTTAGACATTGTAATTTTTTTGGGCATTTATCAACCGAAGTAAAGATTTTTTTAGGCCAAATAATTTTTTTAAAGCCTTTATTAACACATTCTATATTATGTTAGATTGGATTGAATCTATACGTTTTTTTTTTTTTTATAATTACGGAACATGTAATTTCGGGCCCCCGAAATAATTAGGCCTTAAGCCGCCGCTTCCGCCGCTTATAGCAAGGGCCGGCCTTGCCCTAGATCATAGTTTAGGCATCAATTTCGTGATCCATCACATAATTTAGCTATAAAAAATTTAGCTATGCATAGTCAAATCTAAAACGCAGGAATCCATGAAGAAATCAATAAAAAATCATGATAAAAAGATCGAAATAAAATTACCAAAAGAAACGGTAGCAATCCACCACTCGAATCGTCACTTTGTTGTATTGAAATCCCAAATTAAGATAAAGAAAACTGCTGTTGTTGAAGAAAAATTGCAGAAAATAAAATAGATCTATTCTAAAAAGTTGCTGCAGAAAAAGTGGCTTAATATAAGTAAATAGTCGGCCTATGAAATTTGACCTAAGTGGCTTAATATAAGTAATTTGACCTAAATGGCTTAATATAAGTAAATAGTCGGCCTATAAAATCTGTGTGTTGAAATTTGACCTATGTGGCTTAATATAAGTAAATAGTCGGCCTATGAAATTTTTCCGATAAAGTTCCCGTCCAAACGATGTACAGGACACGTCCGCTCCTTTTTGATATCCCAGCCAATGGGCCCTTGACTCTTTATTTATTTATTTGTTTAGTTTTTATTTTCATAAAAACTTTGGTTTGGAATGACAATGATACTGGAACTTGCTTCCCCAAGCAACATAACTTTTTGGATCCTAAAAACCCTATTAATAATAAAAAATTACTATTATTATTTTTCCGAACGCCCGAACTTGAATCTCACGCCATTTTCTCAAATGAACTCCATTTTGGTCGATTTTTGTATAGTTGTGATTATCGTCACGCCCTCTATCATGCTGCACCTATAACAAACAAAAACAAGAAAAACCCAACCGTGACAAATGCCAATAAAACGCACACAATTCACCTAATAATGTGGAGATTTCGGACGTAAACACCTTATCGTCTCTTGATTCAACTAGTGGTGAAATGTGCCTATAAAAACCACTCAACTACCCTAAAAGTACATCGAATAAGCTACAAATATAGGGTAAAATGCACACGAAATTATAGCAAAGTTGACTATATCTCATCATTAGGGCAAAATACACAGGAACACCTGTGTGAAAACTGCCAACTTGGCAAATTAAACAGGCTTCCTTTTGATAAATCAGAACATTTCAGTTCTTGTATTTTCTATTTAATTCATTGTGATTTATGGGGGCCAGCCCTTGTTCAATCTTTAGGGAATTTTAGACTATGCAAGTTTTATTGATGATTATTCAAAGTATGTGTGGTTGGTACCTCTTAAACAAAAATCTGACTTCTTTAACACATTCATCGCATTTGAAAATTATGTATACAAACAATTTAATCAACATATAAAAAGGTTCCACACAGATGGAGGGGGTGAATTCATAAACAAATCTCTGGGCACTCACTTCACACACCAAGGCATTGTGCACTTGATCTTTTGTCCACATACCCCAGAACAGTCAGGTATGGTAGAAAGGAGGCATAGAACCATTAGAGAACTTGGTCTTACTATGTTATTTCACAGTAGGGTGCCCTTGTCCTTGTGGGTAGAAGCCTTTTCAACTTTAGTATATGTTATGAACAGAGTTCCCACTGCTGCCCTCCAGTCAGACTCCCCATTCCATAAACTCTTCCATAAACAACCAGACAATTCCAGTTTTATGGTTTTTGGTTCCAAGTTCAATCCATACACCTGGGACACCAAACATCATAAATTTGACCCAAAAACCCTGCCTTGTGTCTTTGTTGGATATAGAAACCAACATAAGGGTTACAACTGCTTTCACCCCCTACAAAAAATTTTATATCTCCAGGCAGGTGTCCTTTGATGAAACACAGTTCCCTTACCACAACAAGTCTGTACCTACCAACACTACCCATGTCGTGAGTCTTATTGATCCCTGGCTCCCTATAACTAGCACAACCACTTGTGGATGCACCACATCATCACATGTTCCACCACCACTTTCTGAAGATCCCACACCCACTGAAGACTGTAGTCCTAGCATTCCCATGCCTAATCCTGTTACTCATGAGGAAGACCCTAATTTTGATATTCCCATACCTGATCCTGCTAGTCCCGAACCATCCTCACCGGAAACATCAAACTCCTCAGACTTGTCTGATATGTCACCCCCACCTCAGATCAAATCCACTCTGCAGATCCCCCTATTCCAGAATCAACCACATCCACTCCTAGCTCACCTATTCCCACTGATCCACCACATACTCATTCTATGACCACCAGAAGCCAAAAAGGCATATTCAAACCTAACCCCAAATATGCCCTAACTGTAACCTACTCCACCATACCCAAAGAACCAAAATCAATCAAATCAACTCTCTAACATGAAGTATAGAGAACTGCAATGCAAGAGGAACTTGATGCTCTTGCTCAAAATCAAACCTGGGAATTAGTCCCCAGACTGTCCCACATGCATGTTATTGGTTGCAAATGGGTGTTTAAAACAAAACAAACACCCCAAGGTACCCTTGAAAGGTTAAAATCTAGACTTGTAGCCAAAGGCTACAGTCAAATTAATGGCCTAGATTACATAGAAACCTTCTCTCCAGTTGTTAGGCCTAGCACTATAAGACTCCTTTTGTGTATTGCTCATGCTTATCAGTGGCCTATAAAGCAATTAGATGATAAAAATGCATTTTTACATGGCTACATTTCGGAAGAAATCTACATGGAATAACCACCAGGTATGCCCAACACTCAAAATCCTTCTCATGTTTGTAGATTGAAAAGGGCACTCTATGGGTTAAAACAGGCCCCTAGGGCTTGGTTTGACAGATTTAGTACCTTTTTCCTTCAATATGGGTTTGATTGTAGTCTTTCAAATCCTTCTTTATTCTATAACCATACTAATAAAGGCACACTAGTGCTACTACTTTATGTGGATGACATTCTTTCTACAGGATCTAATACCCAACTCCTATAGTCTCTGGTCCAGCTTCTCAGTCAGGAGTTCCACATGAAAGACCTGGGCTCTGTGCATCATTTTCTAGGTGTGGAAAATCACCAAACATCCACTGGACTGCATCTCAGTCAAACACATTATGCAACAACCATTCTTGTCAAAGCAGGGATGGCAGAATGTAAGCCTATTAGAATACAAATGGAAACTACACTCAAGGACAAGGAGGACTCTCCAGCTTATGCAGATGTTACCTTTTTCAGAAGCCTTGTTGGTGCACTTCAATATCTGACCTTTACAAGCCAGATATCTCATTTGCAGTCAACCATCTCTCCCAGTTTCTACAAATCCGACTCAGGCACAAATGCAGAGAGCACACAGGCTTCTCAGATATGTCAAGGGGTCTATGTCCCTTGGAATTTCCCTCACTGCTTCCTCAGATCTCAACCTTATTGCCTACTCCGATGCAGATTGGGCAGGCTTCCTCTCATCAAAAGATCGCCATCGTTTCTTCATGCCTTTCTTGGTCCCAACATTATCTCCTGGTGTGCCAAGAAACAACCCACTGTATCAAGATCCGGCACGGAAGCTGAATACAGAGCCAAGGCCCACACTACAGCAGAACTAACATGGCTTACTTATGTCCTCCAAGAACTTAAGGTTACTACTCTTACTACACCAGTTTTATATTGTGATAACCTCAGTGCCCTCTACATGACAATTAATCCAGTCTTTCATGCCAGAAGCAAACACATTGAACTAGATTATCACTATGTCAGGGAACAGGTTGCTATGGGACTCTTGATCACTAAACATATTCCAGCTACAGCTCAGACAACTGATATTTTCATCAAATCCCTACGAAGACTCATTTTTCAGTATATCAGGCCCAAACATGGCTTGGTACCTCACCCTAACCTAGTTTGAGGGGGGGTATTAACTAATGCACATAAACAACATGAGTAAACAAACAGCAAAAGTTGGCCATGCAAACAGAGGTGGCCATGCAAGAGACTCTCTTAGGCATTTCAACAAACACCTTACAGATAATTGCGGAAATTCAAAGATAAACACATAATTTTTTTAAATACAATACCTGTGATTGGAGTCATAAGGAGAATGGTGAGATATGACTGTTTAAATCACAGGATCAGCCGCAGACAAGAGTCCTGCATCAGTTCAAACTGGAAGTGATTAGTGTTCAAGAGTCCACAAGTATATCTATTCCCTTTCATAGTGATAAGATAGTTTTTTTGTATTTTTAGGATAAAATTGCATTTATATTCTTTTTATAGCTGTGTTTTCGTAGCCTATATATTCAAGGCCGATGGCATTGAGCAATGTACAGAAAAACAGATACACAAGTTTATTTAATAAAGAAACCAGTTTTCTTCCTGTTATTATTCATTTTTTCTCAAGTATAATACTCAGTGACCGATGAGCTGCCCTACTTAAGTCCATTCAATTCCTCTAACAGATTTGATAAACAATATGAATCCAGATTCGAAAAATGATCCTTCAGATCGTCCCATACCTCTTGAGATGTGTTGAGCGAAAGGACTCGCCGACAATGGTATTACTTACCGAGTTCAAAGTCCACAAAGATACCTTCGTGTTGCACTGATTCCACTCTTCGAAAGTCTTATCGTTCTCGACCGGTCTAGGAATGGTGCCATCGATGAATCCGACTTTTTTCATCGTAATCAGCGCCCTCCTTGCTGATCTGCTCCATGCATGATAATAATTCCCTTCCAACAGATGCTAGACAAAAACTAGGGTTGAGTTTTCGCTTAGATGAATGTACATTGGACTTGAATATGGTATGATATCTTGAATTGCCATGAAAGATTTCAAAAGGAAAAGAGCAATAATCGGTTCTATTGAGAAAATCTCTCTGATACCATGTGGAAAATTAAGAAAAATGAAGAAGAAATGGTAAAAACCTTGAAAAGCTTCATTGAAGCTGCTCGTTTTTGTTCTGAAAAAAATAAAATAAAAGCTTTCTTTTTGTTTTTATTTTTACATCGTAATTTCCGGATTACGACCATGGTCTTTTTATACCCAAGAACCAAGAGTCAACAGTCAAACAGTCAAAAGGGGAAATGAAATCCAATAGAGGAATATGTGGAAAAAAACATATACAATAAAATACAAGAGTAAAAAACTTATACAATAAAATACAATAAAATACAAGAGTAAAAACATATACAATAAAAAACATATATAAATAATCTGTCTCTTACGACACAACATGTAGTAATTCACATACTTGTTCAAAAGTATTGTCACTTTCTTAAAATATGTGAAAAATATAAATAGACTAAATTTTAATACGGGGGGAGTATAAAGTATTGTAACATATTGCAAGAAGAACAAGAAAACATAAGCAATCAAATCATAAAATCAATGAAGAGCAATAACACATAATCTAATGTCATATCCAAGAACGTGTTGACTAATTCAATGGAAAAAAGCAGGATTTTTTTTCCACATAAAGTTACACAATTGTTACATCAACATTGTATTCATCGCCTTGGGATCCAAACTATAGCCGGTAAAATAACCCACAAATGATTTACTTAAAACACCCGTGATGTATCCTTCCAAGATTCAGACGTAGGCCACAAAATTTAACTAGATTTAGACTTAGACCTCACTAGAAGGTGAACACAATCGACTTCTGACGAGGTCATCAGAATTTCAGCTAAGAACATCAGCCTCGATGCTCAGCTCTAGACGCGAACATCAGATGTAGCTACTAGCAGTGTACACTACAAGAAAAATGGCTTACAGTGACCAAAACTTAATGACGGGAGGTAAATCCGTCAGTAAATTGTTGTTATAGTGAGGGAACATCGTCATTATTGATCCGTCATTAAATAGTTGTTAACATTTTCATTACTGGTTGGTGACCAATATTTACATCCCGCCGTTATTGATCATATTTTCCGTCATTAGCAGCACACTAGAAAGTTTACTTTCATTACTTGTAACTTTTTATTTATTTTTGACATTTTTTAACGGAACCCACACACATTACCTCACCCTAACAAAAACACAACGTGTTTCTTCTTAAAAAAACAAAACAATTGTGTCTTTAAAAAAAAAAAACCTACACACATTGCTCTTCAATACCCTAAATACCTACCGCCTCATCCATTCCCCTCGGCCACCTTCATTCGCCTAGACCTCCTTCATCCTCCTCTAGCGGCCACGGCGATGAACCAACCACCTATTGTCGTCGCACTCGCAAGTTTCTTTGATTTCACCTTCAATTCCATTGGTTCCGATACCTCTGTTCAGGTCTTTCTCTGATCCCATTTCGCCGGATCATTAGCAAGTCGAATTTACGACCCCACCAAGGCCTGGACCACTCTTGCGCTCTAGAAGTTCTGATCAAGAAACTCCAATTTCGAAGATTGGTTGTTGTTTTAACATGCGTATTGGTGGTTTTGATGTTTGGTGTTGTTTCTTTGTCTGGTTAATCAGCAGGGATTTAATTAGGTTTTTTATGTTTTAGAAATTGAGGAAATTTAACCCAAAAAAATAGAGGAGTTGGGGCAGTGGATGGGAAAAGTCGTGCAGGAAGAAGATGAAGATACCACCCACTTACAAACTAATGGCATCATCAACAATAACTGCAAGGTTCTGATACACAGTTCATCTTTTTGGCCCTTTCTTTATTTGTTCCTGAATTGTGAGGTTTTTTTTTTTTGCGAGGGGGGATTGGGGTGTTCATCTCAATATTAGGCCAATTGTTATGTATTTCTTGTAACTATGCCTTGAATACATGCTCATCATTCAATTATAAAGGGTATATAATGATCTGTTATTGTGTCTTTCTGCAATCTGTTTGAATAAAGTCTTTGTGTAGTTGAACTGTTTTGGAAAATGCCTGGAAACTATAGCTGACAGTTTGATAGTTCCTCTTTTATTTTGGTGATCATAAGCTCTTCTTGTCATTGTTAATTGGTTAATGTTTTTAAGGATCCAATGTAGGAGAGGACATTGTCGAAAATGTTTCAGAGGTAGGCGTTCAATCACATATGTAGTGAAATGCATACACGATACAGAGAAACATAATTCATTGTTGTGGGGGATGGGGGATGAGGGGGAGGGGGAATATCATTTTGAGAAAAGGAATCTTGTGTCTGTATCCCAAACTTGAATATCATTGTTGTTGATCTACTAAAGATGCAATGAAAAAATTGTGTTGATAAAATATGTTGGAATAATGGCATTGGTACATATTGTTTTATTGACATAACTGAGAAATCAACCACTTATGTACATTGGTGATTGTTAAATGCTAGAACCTACAACTGTAGCAAATATTTCATGTATTCATGAATCTGTTTGTGTTATGGAAACTGAAGAGGGCTTAACCCTTCTCTTCAAGTGCCCGTCATGGTGGCAGCTATGAAGTTTACCTTTCCGGATACAAGTGTTTCTACAGACTTACATAGTCACTGACTGTCTTTTTTAAGGTATTTTGCCCAGTGTATGATACTAAGGAAATCTTTTTGTGCAGAGTCTTTTTCGGTATATCTTCAATTCTGAATCACTTAAAGCATTAGGAGAATTTGTCTCAAAGGTGTTCTTCATTAGTCTGTTGCTGATCATTTATCTTTTTTCTTGTAAAAATTAGGAAGATATCTTATTGCTAATTTCACAGAAAGTGATTTCTATGATTCTTTTGGTTTATTACTTGAATTGAAGGTGCAATCGAAGAAACTTGCGAGTGTGATCCTGGCAGATTAATGTCTCTTTTGCGTTACGTTTTTTCTCGTTCCATGCTTCATGATGTTTCATGTGAATTAATCATTTTAGCGGATATATTTCGGTGGTTTGCCGGAAACTCTTCACAGAATTTAGACATAATCTTAAAGTACTGACAATTGGTGGTGCATCCTATTTATTCACGTTCAGGTGATCTTGAATATCCAGAGATGCAGAGATATGGTGTTGACAGAGAATTAGAGAATGATGTTGATCGCAAGTCATTAGGTAATCTTCTTGACAGTTACAGTCTTTTTTTAGGCTTCTTGTACCTTTCATACTAATCATACATTTGAAGATGTGAGTGCACGATATACGAGTCAAACCTGTGTTTCTGATATTGCCCCCCTTCCTAGATTGGGGTGTTCTCTTTTTGAGTCATCCTAGGTATGCATCCAGGGGCGGCTCCACCCACAAGCCTGTGGGTGCGGCCGACCCCCTAAAATAAATTTTTTTTTTAACAACAGTGGAGATTTTTTTTAATAAACGCATATCTATGTGTAACTGACCCCCTTATTTTTATGCATTGACCCCCTATTTTTTATCTGTTACTCTATAATTACATGTACAGAGGTAAATATACAAATATATGTGTGATACGGGAAAAAATTGATAAATTTCCGACCCCCTTGTCAAAATTCCTGCAGCCGCCCCTGTATGCATCTGTATGATTTTCATTGGTTTTAAGGTCATTGATTTTCTATTGATTTATTTAAGTTTTTAGTTTTTTGGGCCTTTAATATGGCTTAAGATTACATGTGTTATAGTTGGTCTGCTTCACCAGGTAGTGATGGTACTTCAGAACCAAATGCTCTTCTGTATCGCTGATGTAATGCATAGAATAGGACTATGAGTAAAATTTTACTCACTTTTTAATAAAAAGGTGTACCATGAAAATGGATTAGATGCATAGGTAATATAATCGGGACACTTTTACATGAAATTTAAGCTGACACTTTCCCCTCAAAAAAAAAGAAAGTTTCAACATTCTTGCAAGCCTTTTTTGTTCTAAGTGGTTTCGTTAATTGATGTGAATGTTACTATATATTTGCTATTGTGATTAATCATTTCCTTTTTTTCATATTATCTTCCAGGTCTTGAAAGATTGAAATCAAGCTCGGATTGAGAAATTTTTATGCGATGCTATTGAGAAACAATCGATCACCTCAAGATATTTTGTCTTGACGAAGTAGATTTTCCCATATTGTAACTCTCCATCCATGTAGATTAAGCTCATACTTTTGAACGAATAGATCGATAAATAGTTGTTCATATAGCATAGATTTTGGTAAATGATATTTATGTAAGTCATTCATTTTGGAATATTTAATGTTTATAGTGAAGATGAATAATGCATTAGTGGGTTGTATATGTATGAGCATATTTTTAGTTTGGGGATGACAATTAAAAACAATTGTATTTTTGTTACATAATGATATATGGGATTATGGTGACGTAATGAAAATTAACTTTTAATGAAGATATATCTCGTCATTAAAAATTTAATGAGGAATTGATAACTAAAAATGGCGGAAAATGTTATTGTTAAAATGATGATTAGTGAGGGGAGACGAAACAATAATGGCAAATATTACCATCATAAAAATGGCTTTAGTGAGGGTATAAACCCATCAATAATTATATGTCAATCAATAATGACGGTACACTTCACCATCATTATTTACTTTTAGCTAGAAGGGCAATAGTGACGGGCCATGACGGGAATATTCCGGTCACTAAATGCCTTCATTGACGGGAAATTGGCATTTAATGACGATTTTTCCCGTCGTTAAAAACTGATTTTCTTGTAGTGGTACACAACCCATTTAGCTTCAGCTATGATAGACAGTTTTTGATTCAGACGTAGATATCAAGTCACTATACTAGCAAATCTCCACCTTGACTTGAATTCTCATTCAACCAAACGCAAAACCAAGTACCAGACGTTTTGTACCAAATGCATAAACCAGTGCCAAACATACATAACTAGAATTACTCTTCAACATACTTATTTCCTCCAAAGTTTCCTTCCACTTACTA